>VWPW01013329.1:238826-469625 GCA_013389825.1 Crypturellus undulatus
CCGCGCCGCCCCGCCGGGCCGCGCCGGGGCCCTGCCTGCCGCCGGTGACGACGTGCGCAAGAGCGGCTACCTGCGCAAGCAGAAGCACGGCCACAAGCGCTACTTCGTGCTGCGCGCCGAGAGCCACGTGGCGCCCGCCCGCCTCGAGTACTATGACAGCGAGAAGAAGTTCAAGAGCAGCCTGCGCGGCGCCACTGCCGGGGGCCCACAACTCTGCTGCCCGCCGCCCAAGCGCGTCATCCCCCTCTACCAGTGCTTCACGGTGAGCCGGCGTGCCGACGCCAAGCACAAGCACATCATCGCCCTGTACACCAAGGACGAGTACTTCGCCATGCTGGCCGAGAACGAGGCGGAGCAGGAGGCCTGGTACCAAGCCATCAGCGAGCTCATGAGCCAGAGCAAGAGGGGCTTCCTGGAGCAGGAGGACCAGGCAGATCCGCAGGCGGATGAGGATGACGAGCACTATGGTGCTTCCCTGAGGCCTGGCACTGTCTTCAAAGAGGTCTGGCAGGTCAATGTGAAGCCCAAGGGCCTGGGGCAGACCAAGAACCTCACTGGGGTGTACCGGTTGTGCCTCTCCAGCAAAGCCATCCACCTTGTCAAGCTGAACTCCGAGGTGCCCTCTGTCCACTTGCAGCTGATGAATATCCGCCGTTGCGGCCACTCAGAGAACTTCTTCTTCATCGAAGTGGGCAGGTCTGCGTCCATCGGCCCTGGCGAGCTCTGGATGCAAGTGGATGATTCGGTGGTTGCCCAGAATATGCACGAGACTTTTCTGGAGACCATGAAAGCGCTAAAGGCCTTCGCAGAGTTCAGGCCCCGAAGCAAGAGCCAATCTTCTGGTGGTGGTAGTGGTACCAATCCTATTTCTTTTATCACCACTAGGAGGCACTTGGGTAACCTGCCCCCCAGCCAGACGGGCCTGCAGAGGAGGTCTAGAACTGAGAGTGTTACTGGAGGGACTCCACCTACCTCCAAAAGCAGCAGTTCTTATCGATTCAGAACATCCAGCGAAGGAGAAGGAACCATGACCAGACCCTTTAGGTCAGTAACTGGGAGTCTGATCCATCTGAATACTGCAAGGATGAATCTGGGCCGGCAGGAAGGCAGCGGCAGGTATGTTAGAGCAGCTTTCAGCTCTTCTTATCACACTAGATCCGCTTCGCTGCCAGTGTCACATTTTCCCTCTACTACAAGTCCCATCAGTGTTTCTTCCAGTAGTGGCCATGGCTCTGCTTCAGACATGTTGACCAGGCCTTCTAGTTCATCTGTGTGTGGCTCCCCAAGTGATGGGGGATTTATCTCTTCAGATGAATATGGCTCTAGCCCTGGAGATTTCAGGTACTTTCGGGTCAGGAGTAATACGCCGGATTCCTTGGGGAACACACCACCCATCAGAGAGGAGAACTGTCTGAGTGAGTACATGTCCATGAGCAGGCAACAAGCAGATGATAGTTCGAGGGATGATTATATGGAGGCTGAAAAATGTTTCAGGAAAAGAACTTACTCTTTAACTAAACCAACTTCTGCAGCAGTGCACCAGAAAACAACACAGACTACCGCTTCGTTAGATGACGATTCTGCAGGAAATCATGGACGATTACTTTACTCTGAATCACCAAAACTGAAAAATAACCATGAATCTGACTACAGTGACGCTAACCTTGATTCCGTGTGTAACCAAAGCAGGAGTAAAGCCAGGGATGATGGCTATATGCCAATGATGCCTGGAGTTGCATCTTCTCTATCGAGTAACACTGATTATTTGCCGATGTCTGCTAAAAGTGTGTCTGTTCCAAAACAGATTAACAGTTCATGGTCACCATCTCAGGTTGACTCCAGAGGATATATGATGATGTTTCCGAAGGCCAGCTCTTCACCCGTTCGAAGTCCTTTAACTGGATTTGTATCTAAAGGAAGTAATGAGAAGATTATAAACAATGAGTATATGGATATGTCACCTGGTAATTCAGCTCCAAAGCACCCTGGTGATTCAAATTATATTCATACTACTTCTGTTTCCAAAGGTTTCAGTTCATATTTTTCTTTGCCTCGAAGCTTTAAGGCGTTATCAGGGCAGAATGGTGACCATAGTGAATATGTTCCGATGTCTTCACCTGGAAAACTTTTATATGGTGGACCAGAAAATGTAAAAGGTGTCAGCAGTGAAGGTCTAGCTAATGGCATCTCTAAATCGCCGGCTGTGAAAGGTTCAGATGAAGGACTTGTGCAGAACAGGGCTACTAGGCCTACGAGACTCCCCCTAGGTACGAGAGGCAGTAATACCATCCCAAGAATGTATGATCGTACAGTTCCACCTGAGCCAGCTAGTCCTGGTGAATATATAAATATTGATTTTAATGAAAAGGCAAGTAACACACCATATTCCTTGTCTGCAGAAGGATCACCATCATCTCTAGGCTCAAGCAGTGATCACAGACAGTCCCCACTTTCTGATTATATGAGTGTTGATTTGGATGTACAGTCACCAAAAGCAGCAAAGGAACTGTCCAACTCCTTAACAGATATTACAATTTATGCAAGTTCCAGTATTCCTAGAAACCAGGCGAATCCTGACTATGCTAGACTTTCCTTTGGTACTGCTTGCGTTAGTGCTGCAAGTAACAGGACTGACGATTACACGGAAATGACGTTCAACATGGCAACAACGCCACCTCGGCCGTTTGCCTCTGAGGCTGCCAACGGTGTGAAGATTGACAGTCCTTCTTCCATAGTTAATAGACTGTGCATCGTGGATCGATATGCTGGTAGCAGTAGCTTCTCTGTTCCCAGCTCTGAACCTCCTTTGGGACCGAAAGTGATTCGAGCTGATCCTCAAGGCAGAAGGAGGCACAGTTCTGAAACATTCTCTTCTGCCGGGACGGTGACTACTTCCTCCTCTTTCTTTACTGATAGTAGCAAAAGACACAGCTCTGCCTCATTTGACAATGTTTGGTTGAAACCGGATGAAAACATTTCTGATGGTCAGGAAAGCAAAATGTCCAGGGATACCTCAACTGGATTTCAGAATGGCTTAAACTACATAGCTCTCAATTTACGTGACGATCCTATAAGCTGTGAGGCAAGTACTGCTACACCAACTTACCACCTCCAAAATGGTACTTCGAGTTTGGACAGTGGCGCTTACGTAAGCATAGATTTCACCAGGTCCGACGGGCTCAAGTGTAACGCTGCAAGAAAAGGTTTGTTACTTTAGAAGCGGTTTTCTTTTGTGTTTATTTAACTATAGGAATTGAATCATTTACTTAAAATGTCTTCAAAATGGGGTAGATGCTTCTACAATCTTTATTTTTCTAGTATCTCATGTCTAGTAGTAGCACAGTGTGCAAACCACTAGATATAGGACATAGTCCTTGGCCTAAAGAGTATAAATTTTATGTAACTCTTCTGCTAGGCAGTTTTATGTGTTATCAAACTGTCTGCTGGCCTAGATCTTCACAAAATAATTTTGCTACTATGAAAGTTAATCATATTTACGTCCTGGAATCTTACCCTGAGGTTATGGTAACCCACTATTTTCCCTTTGTTTTCTTCTTCTTCCCTCCTTGTAATTAGATGAGTCTTCGCTTTCTTTTCTTCTTTTTTGAAGCTGAGCTTATTTTAATTTGTTTCATGGATAGGGTAAGCTGAAAATTGCTAAACTGGGTTTAAATGTCAAACCTTTGGTAATTCTTTTTTTATATCTGTTTATTTCAATAAATGTAGGCGGAGTGCTTTTTAATGTGCAAATCTGCCTACATTTATTGCACTGAATCTTAGGTAAAGAGGAGTCTTTCTTCCTCCCTCCCCTAGGATCTGACACACTCCTTTGGGTCTCTGGGTGCCAGGGTATCGTGGTACTCTGCCAAGAGGCATCTCGAGGTGGCTGGGTGGGATGGCGAGGAACTCCAGTAGCCAAAGCCCTCCGAGATCACGGTCCTCTGGTCCATGCGAGGCCGAGGCTGGTCCTTCCTTCTGCTGCTGCTGCCCACCCCTGTGGCAGCTGGGGCAGATTGCCTGTACCAGGAAGAAGAAGGAAGGAAGGGTGTTTTCTAGGACAGAAACTTAGGAGTGTAGAGTGCTAGTTTTCCAGTGATCATTGAAGCCTAACCAAACTTCAGGCAACAAAGTTTCCAAGGTGGGGATGAAAAGGGAGGCAGCTGGGGGTGGGGAGGAAGACGTTGGTCGAGAGAAGGGACACTACTGTTCCTACCACAAGCGCTTTGCTGTCATGGTGACGCAGAAATTCGTAATTAGCTGTTGGTGGTGTGATCTGCGTCCACTCACTGAGCAGCACTGTTCTATGCAAGTGCTGTACGGCGCTGTAACAGTCTCTTTGGCAGCATAATCCATATTTTGGTCTTTGTGACCCACTCAGCTTTTTCCACAGTAATTCCCCTTCCAAAGAGAAAGCTGTGTATTGGAAATGATGTTTCCTCTCTCTGCAAGGATACGTGTAGTTGATAATTAATGACTAGTATGAGGAAATATTTGATCACTGTTGAACACTTATATTTGCCCACTTCTCTGTCAATAGAGAAAGCAGTAAAGGGGCAGACCAATACTGGTGTCCATATTTTTGATTGGAGTCTTAAACACAAAACCAGTTTTTATCCTTAAAATGATGAGTCTAAAGGCAGAAGGTGTTGCAGGAGCTTGAAACTGCAGCCTTTCCTAGTGGAAGGTGTAAGCCTGACTCAGTGAGTGTGTTTGCAGGCTGGCAGTGCTGCTCGGGGCTGCTCAGAAACGTGTGGTTTGCCTTGGTGTTTTTTTTCCCTGTTTTTTTGTTGGTTGGAATCAAATTTAGAAGACGTTGAAAGTTGCCAGTCCAAGAAGTGTTTTCTTCCAAAGTTAGTCTTTCAGCACGTCAAAGATTTGCTTGCTAAGTCAGAGGCACCCTGGTTGCCATTGTCAGTTTGACTTTTTTTTTTTTTTTTAAAGGCAATGAAACACAGCAGAATTCCTTCTTGATCTTAGTCCCATCATATATCTCTAAAATATGTGTTGTAAAGTATAATATCTTTAACAAAATAGAGACAAAAGAACAAACATAGCTTCATTTTGACTGTACTGTAAATTTTACTTTTAAAAATATTTCTCAAGGGAAACTCTGTTAAGAAATGGTACTCATGTTAAACAATGTGCTCATTGCTGCTACAGTTACTGTCCACAGCTCTGAACTCTTTTTGTTGTTGTTGTTGTTTGTTTCCATATCTATTGCAAGTTACAGGGCAGAAAGACTGAACTGAAAGAAACTGCATAAAAACATGGAAACTGTCAGGAATTTCACCATGAGAATACTAAGAGCTTAAGTTAGTGGTGTTTTCTCTAGTCAGAGAAGGGGTGGGGGGTGGGTGGGGAAATCAACTCCACCAAAATCCTGTTTTGAAGCAATACATAAGTTTTCTGCAAAGATGACCTAAAGCGTGGGTGGTATGTAAGAGGAGGGCTGGTGGGGTAGGGGAGAGTGTTCACTTTGAGGCCCCTCTCAGAGGGATGAACAGATTTAAGAGCCATCCAGGCTAGCAGTAGTTTACTTGATTTAAATACAGCATGGCAAACTCATGGTATACTGATCTGTGCTCCGGTTCTGTAGTGATAACCTGACATTCTTGATTATGAAGTTTATAATAAAGATGCTAGTTTACATTCAAATACCAAATAGTATATCTGACCTTTAGAAAGCGGAGTTGTAGGTTAACAGCTGATCAGATTCTGCTACAGTGAAGCCTTTTAGTGTTTTAAAAGAACATATAAACCAAAAGAAACTTGTAAATTCTATTTTAAATCTTAAATTCACCCTTAAATTTCTTACCTCCTGAAGAGGTGTGGTGTAGTGTACCTATGTGTAACTGATATTTTTAATACTTTTGGAGACTTACCAGAGATAAATACTGTGTTTATATCTCTCTATTTATACTCCATAGTCTCTTTGCCTGAAAAAAGTATTTCTATATCATTAAATCAATTTTTAAGGAAGCGTTTTAGCAGATACCTTTATCTTTGACTTCCAAAAATGGAGCTGTGGCTGACTTACTAAATCCTGTCTGGTAGGAAACTTTAATCTCTTTTCCCTACAGTACAGTTTTGCATGGAAGGAAAATATTTCCCAACTTCTGGTGATTTGCTATTTTGTTTTTGTTTGTTTAAATGAGATATTGTGTTCTGTGACTCAGCCTTATTCTCCTAACTGCTGAGAGCGATAGGAGGGGAGAATGATTTCCAAAGCCTCGTTGCCCCCTCACTGTGACTCCCAAAAAGCTTCTGGTTCAAGTTCACTGGTGTGAAACCAGCTTTTTTTTTTTTTCCTCCTCCCCTCTTTCTCCATTCATGAAATGGTTGCAGGAGAGGGAGGGCACTTGTTCTGAGGGGGAAATAGGTCTGCTTTGTTTTTCAAGTTTTGACTTAGGTTTAGGTAAAACTGAGCTGAGGCTTTATACAAAAAATGGTGATGATAAATATAAGGTTTTGGGGGTTTTTTTATGCTTAAAGTTTAAGGAGGTCATTAGCAAAACAGTTTCATCATAAAATCGTTACACAATATTGGAGCAAGCGGTTTGCAGTTTTGATTACATGGATCTGAGTCATGAAATTTTGTGCTAGGAGTAGAGAACACTAAAGCTACTTCAAACAGGGCTTAGCTAATGTATACCTTGTTATTGGACCTTGTAGAAACTGGGGAGGATGATGAGAGTGGGGCGGTAATAAACTGCCTAATGGCTCCTGGATAATACTAGCGTGTTTCTTCAGACTTTAATTAGAAATATTAAACCTGCAAAGATACCACGGCCTCCAAAACCAAAACAGGCTGTTTGGAGTAAATGTAATATTCGGCTTGATATCAACCCACCTATTTTACTCCCACTCTTTAATCTTATCTCTACCTGATATTCTAATAAACTGTTAAGAGATTGTTTCAGAAGTTCTCCAAAGTGCAGGATTATAATTGAAATGATCCTCACCTTAATCTGCTCCTGGGTTAGACTACGTAAGAAATGCTGTTTACAATTTGGGAGAGTTGAGGAGAAAAACAAGTACAGTTTTAAAGCAAAATAACACTAAGATACCCATCTTCCTCATGCTAACTTGCATATTTTAGATGCAGAATCATGAAAAATACAGTGAGCAATATACATTTTGAGGAATTTAGAGGCTGTAAGTTTGAACTACTACTAATATAGCAAATTACAGTTTACTGGGTAAATAACTGCAGCTTTTGGATTTTAGACTAGTGGTTTTTAAGAGTTTGCTTTGCACTAAGGCTCTTTGTATCAACAGAGTGCTTAGGGCACAGACCCATTTAAAAATAGCTTGAAGAACCCAAAAGAAATGTATCTTCACACTGATATACATTCTAATCTTTGAAGTAATGCAAGGATAATAATTCTTTAGAAGTTTTACTCTAACAGATGCCATTTTAACAGTATTGAGTGACTTACTGCTATACTTAAAAATACACAAGACTGTTTTCCCCAGTAGTATGTTAGCTACTGAAGGCAAAACAGATTTTTGTCTTGTAGCGTGGGAGAGAATTAATTATGACATATTTGACCAAAAATCACTTATGTTTTACATGTACCTCGGTTTAAAAAATATCTGAAGTAAGACTGCTCCCCTGTCATTAAGAGAGACTACTTAATTAGTACTGAATGTTAAAATATTTTTTGGAAATCAGCCTCTGCAGATTTTAAATGCAGTGTTGCAGCTAAGTCACGGGTGTTTCTTCTGGAAGCCTTAAGTTTCTGTTGTTGAGTGTAGCTGCCTGGACACTAAGGCACTGTTGCAGGATGTAGGAGGTTATGGCAGTAATGTGGGACTGACTGAAGTGGCTCTTTCCTTAGTCTTTGAGTGCAATCTTAAATACCTTATTGCCCTCTCTATTTTTGCCTGTAAAATTTTTCCACTTCCCTCCTGCCTTGCCACGTGCAACCCCTTGCTCCCCTGCCATGGGTGCAGAAAGTTTCTGCAAGCCCTTCTGAGCTGGTGTCCCAGCCAGGGTTACTGTGATGGCTTCTCACTTGGTATTTCTTTGAGTTTCTTATATTCTCAGTGGCATATTAGCAGGAGGTACTGCTGATTTTTTGTTTGTTTGTTTTCTAAACCCTGCATATGCTTTTTTTTTTTTTTATGAAAGGCTCTTTAATTCGTTTTCTCCATAGTGATTGCTGGTGGTGGGGAGGGTTTTGGATGATGCTAGAGAGTTTATAGTACTGTGTTGTAACTTGGTGTGTGTGCTTGTGTGCTCTGTTTGTGGAGCTGTGAGGCTCCCAAAACAGGCTGAATAGTGTCCAGTCTGCTGATTCTGCTAAAAAGCTTCTTGTTTTTATTTTTTTACCCTGATGTAAATCAGGGTGGGGGGGAAGCTCTACAATTTTATTTCAAATACTATTTTGCTCAGATGTGTCATCTTTCAATCAAAAGGGAAGTGATCAAATTGAAAGGCAGGCAGGATGGCAAAGTTTTCTGGGGCCAAGGATGCATTATTATTGTTCTTTTTGCCCCCAAAACTTATTAGATTTTTTTAATGCTTCATCCTTAAATGGTACATAATGACCTGGCTGGAGAGCTGCCCTCTGGCCCACTCTGGGAACTCTACCTTTTCTTTTTTTCCACATGTAGCTCTTCCATGTTATCAACTCTGCAGTGATACGTTACTCTCACAAGTTAAAGCAGAACTTTCCTGCAGTGTTTCTCTGTACTTGAAGCCCTGCCTCCCAGACTTAGAGCAGAAAATAACATGTTTTGGTCTGGCCTTCTATTGAAAGATCCCTAAGTTTAGGGATGGTTGGGTTTAGTGGAGAACCTTACGCAGGAGGAATTTGGGACATACTTGAGGGCAGTGGGAAGACAAAAGTAAATTAGCCTGACTCATCAAAGGCATTTCAGAGGTGTTACTTGACATCCCATGTGCCTTATCTGGATGATCTCAAATCATTATAAGTGTTTGGATTTATGAAGATTTTGCTTGAGGTGTAGTATTACCCCAAGAGCAGCAACATAATAGGCTGTTGGCAAGAATTTTTCTGACCCGGTTAAATCGTAAACATATCGTAAGGGACAAATATCGCTTACTTGAAAGCCTTTTTAAAATTATTTTTATTTACTTTTTGTATTTTTGCTGTATGTTTGGAAGTTGCAATTCAAATGGCTTGTGTGTGTCCTGTGCCAGTGATTTTTGAGCTAATGCAGGGAGGTGGTTGTATATAGGGAAGGGGCTTTCTTTCATCATCGATAGATTTTTATCAAATGTGCTGTTTCACATGACAAGTAAATTCAGAACTTCTAAATCAATACTAAAAGATGAATAGTGCTTGTGTACACATACTAATAGTACTTGTTTACATATATATAGTAAACCTACATAAATATCAAATTGAGTTTTTATTTAGGGCATTAAATACATAAAAGATACCTTTCTCTTTTTGCTAGAGAATGCGGGACTCCTAAATATGTTAACTATTTGGCGAGAGGTTTCCCTTTCGATAGCAAAGGTTTTGTGGAGTGCCTGAGGATACTGACTTTTTTTTTCCTGCTTTTGGAAATCATGGGAAAAAAATACCAAAATGTGTGCAAGAAACCAATTAAATCTGCTTCCAAATGTATGAAGTTCCTAATGACTGATCTCCTTTCCCAGGGAATAGTGGGATTCCATTCCCATGCCCACACCAAGCTACTTTGTCGCTCTTGATGAACGGCTGAGTCTACAGCATAACTCTTTTTGGTTTTAACAAATGGAAGATTTATATTGCAGACTCTGTTGAACAGGGGTAATGATTTGAAAAACTGAACAGATTTGATCTTGAGATCATCAGACATGACACCTGACCCTGTTAATGAAAGTCCGTAGCTCTCCACACATGACTTCTACTCCTGCTTGGTGTAGAAGCTACCAGAGCAGGCAGGATGGAGTCCAGTGTACTGTGTCCCAAATGTACCTGTGTCAGTCCCCATCCTCAAGAGCTTGCAACTTAAAAGATGAAACTTGAGATGCATGAAACTTAATGTACTGAGGTAGAAACAAGATAAGGATCAAGGTTGCCACCACTGGCAGTGTGAGGGTAAGAGTCAGAGTAAAGACTGACTGAGAAGAGTTGCAAGAGGAAGCTGGTAGAGACACTTGGAAGGGTAGGTGCGTGGTGGGGAGTTATGGAAGGTAGTTAGCTGTAAATACAGTGGTTGTAAGGATTTAAATGACTTGAAGAGGATGAGGTAAATGTCAGAACACCAACCAGGATATTAATCTTGGTAAGAGAAATGTGAGCTAATGTGGATATCTGGAATAGTAGCACATTCCAATGTTTGCTTCTCCCTTTTAAGTGAGAAATGAGCAGTGTGCATGTAAGTTAGTTTTCCTGCAGCCATGCAACAGTTAAATTTATACAGGTGAGGGTGCAGGAATGCGTAGCTAAGAATGAAGAAAGCGCACAGAATCCATGTGTTTGATGCCTCTGTGTAGTTGTGTAGTTCATGTAATGTGGAACTGCCCTCTTGGTTCTTGGGGAGATTTTGCTCCTGAAGCAGCAAGGATGATGAAGCTGCCTTGGTGTTATGGTTTCTCCCGTTTTCTGCAGGAGCTTTGTAGCTGCAGTGCTGGGATTCATGTAGTCTTCTGGTGTTGTTTTAGAACTTTTGAAATCCATCTTTAAACAGGGAGATCTGAAGTGGTGTCCGCTCCTCTCTCCTGTGCTGCTTTCAGCTGCTTGAGAGTAGCCCAGGAATTTAGAGTGTAAAACCCTACTACCTTGGAGAGATGTAAATCATTCCTGTTTAGGTAGGTCAGGTTGAGCAGACACTCTGGTAGTTGGGGAGTGCGTCTAGAAGAAGTGGCAGCAGCAGTTAGTTGATTAAGGTTTGTCTGTGTATCAACATGGTTTAACTGTCTGCTTCGAGTGTTCCCCAGCTGCCTCTGCAAGCTGAAGGCCTTCTCCTTGGCTTTTGTGTGGGTGTGCTGATTTGAGAAGACCTTCACATGTGCAATCTGAACCATTCTTCATCCCCTGCATAAGCCAGAGCTTTGGGGATGTCCTAATGTTAACATACATTCAGTAGCATGATAATTAAAAAATTGTTGCATGCCACCACTGCCTGCGGTAGCGGGTTGGTAGAGAGGTTTTGTGCAGGCACCTGAGCCAGAGGGCCAGGCTGCGGAGGCCAGGAGGTGGTAGGGGTGAGAGGCCAGACTACGCAGAGGCTGTAATTACTCGGGTATGTGGCTGTGGAGCAAGTTTCTGCTGCTGACGGCCCTTCGTGGTGGTAGAGGTGAAAGAAAAACTGCTGGATGTTTTCAAATGTTAGTGGCCAAAGTGGGTAGCAAGAAAAAAATTACATGTGAAACTTCCTATAAAAAAGGTGATTTGAAAGGCAGGAAGCTGTTTCCTTAGGCACGAGTGACACTTTCCTGTATCTTGTTGTGTTCCTGGTGGTTTTACCTGCTTAGAGCAGGGTCTAGCCTGCCTCCTGTCCCCTCCTTTCCGTGGGGACCATGAGCAGACATCACCCAAGAGGGAGGAAAAAAAGGGTGAGCTTCTCTCATGCTTCCCCACCAGCACACTCCCAGCCTCTGCTTTAAGCTTGGGGGATTTCCTGAGCCTGATGTGCTCAGTCTGTTTGGTAACCCTCTATAGATACTACTTCTAAGTACTTTCCAGTCTCTCTTTGAATCCCTGTAAACTTTGTGTATCTGCAGCAGCCTTCGTTCAGGTTGTGTACGCGTTGCACAAGGCCATTACAGCTGCTTCAAAAAACCCAGATAATGAAGCCCTGTGTGACTTCTTCACCCCACTTACGATTATTCTGTAGGTGCTGTGCTCTTCTCTGTACATTTGACTGTACACTGTTAGCTACTTTCCTGCCACACAGAACACTGACACGCAGTATAATGCCTTTAATTTTCTCATTATTCTGTTTCCTGTCCAAAAACCCCTCTTGAGGCCAAAAAGCTCTGGTTACCTGGCTGTACCATGAGGTGGCTGTTCTTTAAACCATCTCTTTTTCAAATATCTCTAATGTGAAAATCTGAAGTTTTACACTTCTAAGGTATAGCTTTTCAGCTGAATAGAAGTTAATTTTTAGTATCATCTTGCTATACTTAGAGCAGCAGTTTAGTCTGGAGGGGGGACAAAATAAAACTTCTTGTCAGGCTTGTCCAGTGCAGTTTAAGTTGCTGTTATGCCCCTGCCAAAACATCACGAAAGTTTCCTAATTCTAGGAATAGTATCAGTGAAGGCGATGAAATTAAGGAGTGTGCATAATGCCTTCCTAGAAACTTCACTACTGTTTATTAAAACAGAAAAAGAAACAGCTGTTGCACAAGATAAGGCATTTCTGCAAAGTAAATAAAAATGGTCATAAAGCATGGGAGAGGCTTAGTAGCTCATGACAATGCTAAGCAGCAAGAAGAGCAAGCCATTCTTGAATGAACAAGTGTGGATAAAGATAACTTGGAGAGAAACTTTACCTTCTAAATGTTATACGTACCACTTGGAGAAAAGCAGCCTTATACTGGAGTGTGTTGTTACTGAAGGTTTTAAATAGTTAATCCAAAGAAAAGTGATTGCCTCTTAAAAAACAATTCTTGCTGCTTCTTGTAGAAAGATCAGTCAAATTTTATATCCAAAATATTCATAAATCATTAGCTTAATTTGAACACTGTTGCTTTGTTGCTGATTTAAGAAACTGCTTGAAACCTACTTATGGGTAGGCACGTAGTTTGGCTTGTCTCCAAAAAGAAAAAAAGGATATTTTTCTGGGTCAGGGCCTCAATTCTGATGGGCCCAATCTGATTTTATCTTTAAAAAAGGAAAAAAAGTAATGACAGTGTGGTTTTTATTTTTCTAACCTGTATTTATATGTTGAGGTGATGTGTGAAAACGTTTGAATCCCTGGTGCTGTCTGGACTTCTGTTTTCCAGAACTTTGTTTCTTCTATTTCTTGGAAGTAGATTGAGCAGATTTTCCTCTGAGCTCCTCTAAAAATTCAGGAATAGTGACATGTTTACACTGGTTCTGCATGCAGAGTTGTTTTTAATCTTGTCACGTGTGGCCTGGTCGCTAACTTTTCTCAGTGGTGTTTACGTTTTGAGAGCGCAAAGGAAACAGAGGAGCAAGTCTCTGACATTCAGTGCTGCCTTCCTAGCTCGGTCCCTTTGTGATGAGCTGTTTTCCTCTCAAAACATGGCTGTTTTGCCTGTTTGCTTGACAGCCTCCCTTACTATTCTGTAAGTTGGTGTTGTCAGACACGTTCATACAATAATATAATACAAATAACCATTTTTTTTACCATTGATCAGCAATTCTCATGTCTCTCTTAATATATTGAGAAACAACCCTCAGGGGATGCAGCACTTGAGGAGGGAAAAGCTTCACAACAGACGTGTATCTATGTAGGTATCTACCTCTGTGTGTGTGTGTGTGTATGCATGCACGCAAGCAATTGTATGTGCCTAAATATGGATTTATATTTATGAATACTTGATGTTTCTGTCCCCCTAGAAATGAAGTGGTGGCTCAAGGACAGCTGAGTGCACTGTCCAAGCTGCAGAACTGAAATTCTCAGCTTTCTAGAGGATTTAGAGGAGGGGTAACAGCAGCAGCTTCTTGTGTAACAACCGTGACCTTGCAGCCAGGGGAGAATGCTTCCCAGGAAAGCCAAGGGATTTATCTGCTTCCGTGAAGCTTAGTTGCTGGTACTTTCTCCTAATTTCCTGTAAGTTGTTCTGGGTCACCACAGGCTGGAGCTACCTGTTGAGCTCACTTAGAAAGAGTTGCTGTGCTTTCTGCATTTTGCCAAATGCATTCAAAGAATCCAAATTGGAAGGTAAGCAGGGTTTTGCACTTAAGCTCTTCCCCTCCACATATTTCAGGTGTAATTTGGCAGAATTGAGAAGTTCTTGGAGGGTTTGTAGCTGTGGCCTCTGGGCTGTGCTGCTTGAGACACCGACCTCGCTGTTGCCGTGCGTGGGGATGCGCTACAGGAGATGAGAATAACTTGCTGAGCGGCTTTCAGGAGTGCCGCGCATTAGGCGTGGAGGAAGCAGGTCCTGACCAAAGTGGAGGCGCCTTCTGAAGTGCCTTTCATGTAGCTCATGGGGCTGAAGCGACGAGGAGGCGGGGGGTGTCAGGAGATGCTAATTTTTACTGAACATAGGCTTAAGGCAGAAGCTGTAGCTGCTTTAATGTTTCCCTTGAGTGTCCCGTTGAGGGGTGGTTCACAGCAAAGCAAGGTGCATATTTTCATCCTTTGGTGCTACAACAAAAAGTCTTTTTTTTCTAAAGAGGAAAACTTTTTTCAGAACTGAAATTGTTGCTGCCTCCAGCCCTGCTGAGGTACTCAGTAGCCTGGGCTGGGAATCGGGGCTTTCCAGGTCCCAGCTGCCTCGCGGTGGGCTTGGGAGGGCCCATGTTCTTGAGGAAATTGTGATTTCAGTGCAGCCAACTGCAGCAGCACGGGTGGAGCCTCGGTGTGTTTAACAAGCGCATACTTCATGATCGAGTCTGTAAGTAAACATACAGGTTTGCGTTATTATGCATAAGTCTCGCCTGTTCTTCAGGTGGCCACGTTTGCTTCAGAGCATTCCCAAGGTGGCGGTAGCTAAGCCTTAGTCTTTTTTTAGACTATACAAAATGGGGATTAAGTGCAAAATCTTGCCTTTCTCATGCAGCAGCCCTCTTGCTGCCTAGTGATATCAGGGTCCTGCATCGCAGTGCTCGTGGCCGTGTGATGGCAGGGCTGGTCTCACACAGCTCCCAGACGACAAAGTCGACTGCGCTTCTGTATTTGTATTTTGTGAAGGCTAAGCCTGTTCTCTTAACAGTTGTGTCTGCACTGATAGCAAACTTGCAGCTTCCTCCATCAGGAGAGGCATCCCTGTGGACTCGTGTCACAGCTTGAAAGGGAGGTAGAAAGCTCTGGCTCTAGTGACCAAAACTAATGGATTGGCAGAAAACAATGCCCTTGGTCCTCACCTTGAGGACAAATAAGTGGTTTTGCAAGTGCTGTCTCTGGGTGTAGTGGGAAGAACCAGGAACTATTAGTAGGAGCGTTAGGAGCATGGCTGCGGCAGACCTGATGTAGACCTTGTACGCAGTGAAGACCAATGCCAAGACTTTTTGTGCAGAGTCTTGTCAGTGTATCTCTTTCAAAAAGAAAGCTCACTGAAACTCAACTCTTGTGGTTCCTGTTATTCCTGAGGAGCTGAGGACAGGGTGGCGGCCTTGCTTGCAGTAGAGGTGCCCGGTGCTGTCCCTGCACGCAGCTTGGCCAGCAGCTCTGCTCCAGCCTCATCCACATGCCACCCTGGCAGTGGAGGGTGGTGAGAGCTCTGCAGGAGGCTGTGGGCAGCTCTGGAGCACATGCTGGAGGAGGCTGCAGGTACTGCTGGAGTCGGTGCTTGCTCCCCACTTTGCTCCTTTCTGAATCTCTCGAGGTTTCCAAGTGCCGCTTCCCTGTGCAAGGAAGCTGTGCTGCTTTTGACTGCTGCCACTTCTGTGGTGGACAAGCCCGTGTAGTCTTCTCAACAAAAAACATTTTCCAGTATAACTTGCATTTAAAATGTCACTGAATTTCTTTTCTGCTCTCTTCCAGACTGACTGTATTACCAAGGCAACCATTGTTGGAAGCGAAGACTTTTCTGCTGGTAACTCCAGAAACTGTGTGGTGCTTTTGGAAGCAAAGCTCAGCTCCAGCCGGCTACTTTCATTTCCACCAGCACGGACATAGCCACACATTCTTCTGATTTGTTCATAGACATCAGTTCTTCACAGTCGAAATCATTTGAACTGAGACTTTGTCATAGCTGTGCTTTGGTGATGGGATTGGGTCCTGCCTGTTGGACCCGCACGGAGACAGCGCTGGTGCTGGTGGGTGCCCCCTCCTCGCTCCTGCCACCCCCTTTTACCCGGGTTCTACTTGTCTTCTGAGAATTCAGAGCTGGTTTCCGATTGCCTCTTTAACATAATTTTTGCTTTTCTGGTACGTTAACAAGTGGTTAGCTGCAAACATGTATTGTTTAGAAGTATTCTGGCAGTTCAAGATTTCTTTTTTTTTTTTTTTTTTTTTTTTTTCCCCTCTCTGGTTGGCTAGGGGATTTTTGGAGAGGGGGAGAGGTGTGCATTAGCCTGGGGGAGAAGCCATGGGACTGGACCGGGCCATGAAGGAGACCTCTTTGGCCTTTTTTCTTTTTTTTTTCTCTTTAAGTTTTGTATTGATGGTACAAGAGGTATTTCTTGATCATAGGCTAGAGTGTTTTAAATCAAATGACTGTCAGAACTTAAACTGAATTTTTTGCTCCAAGCTTTGGTGTGTGCAAAGTAGGATGAATGGGCTGGTTGTCTTGTAGGTGGTTTTTGTTCTTACCTTCAAGTTAGTTGCTTATAAATATGAATTGTGTAAAATGAGGTTTTTGTTCATGCGCTCAAATGGAGAAGTGCAGAGTCTTAACCAACTTTTTAAAATTCTGCATTATATTTGTCAGCTGTAGCTTTTTAAAGAGAAACCACCCTAATTGATCTTACTTTTGACCAAAGTCCCGGTTTTAATTTGGGACTACATTTTTTCTTTGTTTTTTTAAACATTTCGAGCATGGGAGAAAGTAAAAAGTCAGTTCCTCAACTGTCCTTATCCTGCCTGAAGAAATGCGAGCAATGACTATTTGACACTTTTTAAATAAATTCTAGAAACATCAGGGCTTATATGCTTCACATTCGTACTGATTTTTTTTTTCTTTTTCTTTTTTTTTTTTTTTTTAGGGGGGTGTTAAAATGAGTTTAGGCTTTTAACACTGCTATGAACTTTAAAAGCATGACTCTAGTTGTTGGTACATGCAATGTATTACACAAGGCACTGACGATTGATAAAGGGTTTCGAAGTGGTACGCGAATCCTCATGCTGTACTGCACCACACAGCTGGTACTCCTCCTCTTTGTATATTGTACAAGCAGCTTGTAGGGGCTGCCTCACCTCAACAGACAACCTTTAAGAGACTAGGACAGTTCATATAACAAATTAGATGCTGTCAATTTTGATGTTTGGTGATGTGTACCCGAATCTATTTTTGAGTAGTATTAAAGTGTACATGTCACTAAAATACAAAGACCTTTCTGGAAACGTAGTTGGTACCAATCTGTTTATCCAGTGTCTTAGTGATGGGGGGAAAAGAAAAAAACAAAAAACACTCTGTTGCTACAGGGTTTAAAAGCACAGGCTTGTTTTTGATTCTGGAAGGAAAGTTTAAGTTGGTACAGTTACTCGTTGCTGCTAAACGTACACTAATTAAAAAGATGACCACTTTTATAGACCAAGATACTGTCTTGCCATATAGCTTTTGTTTGGTCTGGTAAATTAATAATGCAATATGTAGACAGCTTTTTTTTAAAAAGCTTTACATCTTTTTTAGAAAATCATCATTTGGATGAAGATAGCTCTAAACATTCAATGTGAAAGGAAAAGGTTGTTTTGAAGAAAACTTTGGTGTTACAGACTTACTTCGTAAAAGATGCCAGAGGCTGCCATTGTACAATATACAGCACTGATTTAATAAATGCTGAATAAATAATAAATGGGTAACCTCAAGTATAGTGGTACAGATACTAACAGGTACGGCATAATAAATATGCAATCTTTTTGAATCTCTTAGTTTACAGCAACTAATTTATTCAGTATTGTGCTGGAAGAACATTTTCCGAATATGTAAAACATATCACTATATATACTACCTTCCAGCTACCCGTTTATGCTGCTGTATAGTACAAAAATACCAATGATGGAACAATGTTTGTCCTGTAAATTTAATTTGATATTGGACAGTTATTGTCTGTACAAACTAAAACATATATGGTTGAAACTGTTCATTATATTTGCTATTTCTGCTTCACAGATCTGTTTTAAAGTTGAGCTGATTGATCTGGCTTTGTCTTCCATTGTAAATATTGTTACATTGTTTTCTTTGTAAAACACATCGCGTTTGCGGTTTTGGGAGACTGGCTTGAAGCTCTGTATAGTGTTTATATTTATCTGACTTGGCTTTCCATAGAGCTACTTGCAGTAAATATGTGTTCATGTAGCTCCGTGTCTGGGTTTTATTTTTAAACAAACTTGCCTTTTTTTATGTGTGTGTCAAAAACGCATTTCCTGCTGCTGCTTATATATATATTTTTTTTTAAGTGGTTTTGTCACCCTGCTTCCCTGAAGATTTGGGCGATCTCCTAGCTTATTACAGGAGAGTGTTTCCTTTCCTAGCCTAGCCAGTCTGCTCTGCCACTTGGTGCAAAATGTTACATGCAGTAGAACACCCAGAAGCTTTCCTTGAAGTAGCCCACAGGGCTAGTAAGCAACTGAGTCCCTGAATGGGAAAAAAAATGGTGCAGAGTAATTTTTCTGCTTTAAATGGAGGACATTTTGGCAATTGTTTGTTTGTAACTCTGCTTATAATGGCCTCTTTAGGTTTCCTTACAAAAACACATTGGAATTTCTAGAAGTGAGGGTCAAGCAGGGTGATGGCTTTGGACTTCAGTGTAAAAGGGAGCAAGCATGGTTTGCTATTGCAGATTTTGTGATATGATTTTGTATTGAGATGTGTTAAGTATGGTCTCGGCATGTAAAAAAAAAATACATTTAAATACCTTGATTTCAGGTACTGCACCCACCTCTAAAAACAACTGAACTCTGAAAATATCAACAAAACGTAGTGCCTTTTCAGATTCTGATTTTGTTGATGTGAGAAGTCTGTCAACAATTCTGTATATAAACATTTTTATCCATAAATACAAGCGTAAATGATCTCTATAAATATAGGTGGTTACTTTGAAATGTCTTGGACTACACTTTTCTTTAAAAATACCTAATTTAATTTTTAGTCTGTTGCTCAGAATAGTACCCTAAAAAAGTCCTTATAAATCCATTTGTTGGAAGAACAGGCTTTTCCTGGTGAACCAGCCCCCTTACTCGGGGCCTCATTTTATAGCATGCAGTCTGTATTGGGAAGCAAAAGAAAACAGTGCTTCTCCTGCATGACAGAAACAGCCATACAAGTCGTAAACAGTGAAAACTAGCCAAACGCTGTCAATAGAGTAGGTAGACCTTTAAAAGACCTCTGACTGTAGGTCTCACTGGACCTGAAATCTGCTCCCTGCTTGAGGGCTTGTTGGGGAGGGGGTGGAGAGGCAGAGCTTGACACTGATTTTTTTCAACCCCTTTGGATGAATTACTGACAAAACTCAACTTCTAAAGCCTGGTGAAAGCTCTCAATTAAAATCAGAAGGCTACTAGTTTCTCTGTGTGAATGTGAAGCCAGTCACCAGAATACATGTTACAAGGAAGGCTTGTTTCTTTTGTAAACTACATGGACTACTTCTAGCAGATCTTGCAGCTCCCTGAGCAATATGGCACTGGAAACCATCAAGTAACTGGGAATGAGAAGCTTGTATGGTGGAGGAGGGACCATATGAGAGCTATCAGGTAAGGATATAACTTGTATTCTAATCTTTGTACTCCCTAAGCCTCTTCTGGCTGTATAACAAACAGCAGTGTTCCTGGCTACATATAAAATGGTCCCTAATCTTTCCATGTTGCAAAGGAACATCTTGGAGCAGAAGTGGAAAACTAAGATTTCTCTGTGCTGTAGCAGGTGGGAATTCTTTTTTTAAAAGAAACACACCTAATTTGGTTTGCTTTGGTTTTGGTTTCCCTGGGGGTTAGTGTTAATTTAAGACTTGGACTTTTAAAGAAGGGTTGCAGTCACAGGAGCCTCCTGCTTGGGACAGCCTGGCAGGGTGGGAGCTGAAGCTGCCTGTGGCACTGCAATTATGTTGGCAAATGCCCTTGCTGCAGGCAGCAGTTTGCCAGCCTTGTTCTGGGAGCCTGGTCTTCTCCCCAGCTAGTGGTGGTTTTCAGGCAGTAGTCACCCATATGCTACCAATGGGTTGAATTAATCACCTTTCCCTTCGCTGCTACCTATTCTAGATGCTTGCTCTCTATTTTGAAATGTAGAGTGCTGTTACTGTTCCTCTGAGCTTGATCACTGCTGCTGCCTTTCAGCAGCCATGTGTCCTGCTTTTTGTCAACAAAATACCCCACAAAGACTAAATTATCTCAATGTCTTGCACAATTCCCAGCCTATGCTTCTAGTGAAAGTAGCCATAGTAGCAGAAGTAATAAGTGTTTAAGAGCAGTACTGGGTTATCTAAAGCTTAACTTTTCTGGGAAGGATCTATTAAAAATGTGACATACTGCACACAGCAGCATATTCCTAAACTGCCATAACTAATTTCCCTTGCAGGGCCCCTGAGATGACACTTGGATACAGTTGTAGCAGCCTACTGATTTGTGCATTTAGCACATATCCTACCAAATACCATGGAGAGATAGCAAAGTGTGCAGGAAATAATTTCACATCTGGCACTCAAAGACTGCTTGTTTTCAAGATCAGTAAAAACCCTTCCTGAAGTACTAAGGTGATTTTCTAAGCAGACACCTCCTCCTCTCTGATATGAGAAAACCTCACCTGGGGAGGGGACTGATGTTTACAAGAGAACACAAAGCTACATACCTAAATGCTTCTAAAGCACCAAGTTCACCTGCACTGGTCTCATTCATTGTATATAACACGCTGCTACATTGCCCTGGGCCCCCTGCACTTACAGGTTGTACTTTGACTGAAGCACTGTTATGGAAGTGTTTTAATCCCATCTTGTATCATAAATCTATTTGAACTTGAAGGAAGTATTTTTCTCTTAGTCACAGATTAAAATAGGAATCTTTAAGTGAGTGAAGATACTAAAATGCCTCTGTGTTGACTAAGCAGAACTTTGCTCTAGGCTCTAGTATGGGAACAGTGTAAACAAGTTAAACAGCAGGTTACAGTTTTTAAGTCTTAGAACTAGAGTAAACCTTTCAAAAACTGCATTTTCCCTTTATCAGCCCAGGTGCAGTGACAGTGAAATCAGACCATGTTTAACTCCTTCCTTCTTCCAGGAGGTTGTAGGTTGCTTTCAAAGCTCAGGAAGAGGGCAGTGAGCAAGGAGAGGTAACTCTGCCCCCTACAATAGACTTTTATTAAAGCCACTGCTGATGCCAGTGCTCCAGTAACTCCACTGGCTGCTGTTCTACACATTTCTTTTAAAGCTACATGGTGCCCCCACGTGGCTAAGTGCCCCTCTTGTCCCTGTACATTTTGCAAATACAATTGTCCTCAATGTTAGTGCTGGAGATCAACTGAAGTAGACGTAGCCTTATATGATCAGCTAGAAGAATAAACATTTTTTGTTACAAACAACCCCAATTTTAGGGGGAAAAAATGCTTATCTGAAGCTGAGGAAGTGCTGTTCTGATTGAGATCACGTTTATGCTATACGGGAGGCCATTTTAAGGCTCTATGTTCAAAACACTCTTACTTATTAATAACAAATTTGCAAACACAAGGTTTTACCTGTAGTTTAATATTTATATACTGATGGATAGCACCTAGAGGCCCCAACCAACATTTGAGCCCCTGAATGTTGCACATAGATATGTCTCTGCCCCAAAGAGCTTACAGTCTAATGGAGAGTAAGAGACAATAATAACCCTTCTTTCTTCATAGATGAGAGACTGAGATCCAATACAAGGTGATTTGTCTACTCAGAAGCACAAAATATGATGGATGGGAATTAAACTGACAACTTTTGAATCTTTTACATATCTCAGGTAAAGATGTTCCTTTCTTCCTAGCCCACTTTTCATTTTAAAAAAAAATCAAAATTAACATATTCAGAAATATCATCCTAAAGCTGATTAAGGTTCAGAACAGGAGCTGCAGGACTGGCAAACACCTTGGTCAAAACATAGCTCCCCTTTACATCTTTTCATTTTTCTATAATCATGTAGGAGTTTGGGGGACTCAGGCTGCCCCCTACATAGCTATTCCACACCCTGCCTCCACCCCAGCAGGGCAGGCCAGGAATTACAGGCCCCAGTTCAGGGGGAGTTTTACACACTGCAGGAGAAGAGTACTCTTAATACAAGATTAGGACAACTCTTCCTTGCCATTCCCTGGGTTTCCCATCTATGAAAAAACAGTTTGCCTGTGGGGTGAGTGTAGTCAAGGCAGCACAGGGCAGAAATGCAAGGGAGAGCCAGCACAGCACTTGCCTCCAGAGCCTCCCTTCTGCTTTTGGGGCTAGAAACAGGCTCCCATGTTTATTCTAGGCTTCAGGGAGGCAGCAGTAAGATAGGGGCTCAAGTTTATATTAAAGAACTTCTTATTTTATTTCAGCTTTGGTATTTAGTTCTTAGTTTGGAGGTAGCAGTAGGTTCAGTTTATTTCATCAGCAAACCAAAATAAAACAAGTTAAAGGGTGCATGGTGCTAAATTGCCCCCCCTCTCTACTGTTATCATTGCAGCTACTATATGGGCTTGTGCCCCTTTCACACAGCTTGTCCTTTAGCTTTAAGCACAGTGACAATGCTGTTTTTTTTTTCCTGCATTTTAAACTAAAGCTCTTCAGTTTCATACTCAGGTAAAAGCTCTTGCAGTCAGCCCCAGTCTCATTATATAAAATCACTGCCACCTGATCACTCACCAGTCCTATGTCTTTTGTCAGCTCTGCATAAAACAAGGAGTTTCCTGATGCTCAGGGCTTACACAGTGATAACTGAAAGGTAAGTAGGAATAGCCATTAGCAGATGAATTAGTTAACAGTATTCAATATAAACAATATACTTTACCTATATAAAGCAGTATATTAATTCACAAGCCAAGCGGTAATAATAGATGGTGAAGGTGGCAATATACAATGAAAAATTAAAGCATGATCACCTGGAAAACAGTCTTGCTTTGTCAGGGAACTGTGTTTACACACAAGTATAAATGAAACAGCACTGACCATAGAAGTTGAACAGTCATGGACAGCTATGCATACAAAAAAAATTATCACTTTTCAGTTATTGCACAAGTGGTGACACTCTTAAGACATATATAGCAGTATTCTTACAAAATGACATCAGAAACAAGGAGCTGCATGCACCATTTTTCAAGGCCTTATGTGAACTATACATACACAAGAGTTGCTATATATTGTAAGTACATTGTGGATGCATATAAATTCACATAAGCATGATCAAAAGATTGATTTATAAATAGGAAAAGATAAGCTTCTGCCATATTTGCTTTATTTTATTCAGAAGGTTTCTTAGTGTGTACACTATTTCAGATAATATGCATGACACCACTTCAGAGTAAAGAGGTTTTATGTAAGCATAATCTTAAATGCTTTGGTAACTGGATATTCCTAAAGAACAGTTTCTGTTAAACCAAACTGATAACTACTAAAAGGTGAATGTGACTTTTATTCAGAAAAGAAGGATATAGAATATGGCTAATCATTTCACATATTTTCATGAGATACAAAAAAAAAAAAAAAAAAAAAACCCTTTTCAAGTGGATTGTGATTTCTAAGCACAAATAAGACCACTAATAGCATGGTGTACAATATTAATGTTTAAAACCCTGATCAAAATGACTTATTGTGCATTTCTCCAAATGTATCAGGTTGGCAATTGAGGAAGCAAATGAAATATTTAATGACTAAATCGGTACAAGAGGTGTAAATTCTCTCCATCCTACAAGTTTCATAATAAAATACTGTTGTGTGTTTTAAATTTAGACATGAGCATTTTTATATCGGAGGCTGGTTTGTTTCTAGATGACTAAAAGTTTCAACTAAAAAGGTGTTTACACAATATACACATTTCATTACTTACAAAGAGAAATAAGCTTAAAATTTCATATTAAAAACCTGGGATACAGTAGGGTTAGTAGCACCATGAAAATGTTTTTCAAAACTGCAGTCTGGTTATTTTAAACATACTCAGTGCGTTGTCTTTTTCTGTATTCTCTTGGTTGATCAAAAAGGTGCCATTTTGGTACAGGGAGAAAAATGGAAACTTTCATCTTCTGATCCGTTGTGAACCTCAAATGTCTTTTCTGTTCCAAGAGGTCAATTCTTTTATATTAGTCCTGTTGTCAAACACGTGCCAAACAACCTTTAGTTTGGCATGAGAGTGAGGTACACTTGAATCTGCATGGTTAAAAGAGTTTGGGTTTCTTTTTTTTTCTTTCCACACAGTAGCACCATTATCACAGCTGGAGGACAGTGCACCTTAGGAATTTGCAACTGTTTTTAATAATACATTCTCCGAGATGTTACGTCTTCTTCATGCAAACTTGACAACGACTAATACGCGTCCTCAAGTCTCCAGCTTTCAGAGTCTCTGACTGAGGTTTACTGGGCAACAAACAAAGGTCAGGTTAGCTTTTTTTTTTTTTTTTTTTTGTGAACTGAACTTTATGCCTTTAAGCTTCTACTTAATTCCACAAGTTAAGAAGTATAGGTGAGAGACTTAATCAGCTTCTTTAAAGTTTTCCTTACATGTGATTCTTCTGTATGTCCTCACACCTGGTGAGGGTTCTGAGTTTCAGTATACAAAAGACATGCTAACAAACCACATGAGCACAGGATAGAGCACAAATCCTAAACTGAGTGGAAAGCAAATTCTGTACATCAGAGGCAGTGTTTTGGGGGCACACAATATGCTTCCCTCCTTTCCCCTCTCCCAAAAGGGAACCACACTTGTAATCTTGAAGGGAATTACAACACCTCATAAATATAAATCTCATTGTAATCCTGTGGACTGTTATTGATTGATTTATCAAAAAATTTACTTCTGATCTGAAAGGGTAAAGAGGTGGGAGACAGTAATGCAATCTCTATGTGAATGTATATATTCTCACAGAGTAAACCTGTTCTTTGAAAGGGCTATTTAATAAATTAAGAATAAAGTTGCTTGTGGCAGACAAAAGGGAAAGAAAACAAACCAACCAACCAACGGGCAGAGAAAATTAAAAGGTCCAGGGGCATTAGTAACAGGCATTTTGCACCAGTGCATTACCACTGATCAACTGCCTTGAACTAATAGGCTACTAGGGTGATGACGACTTACTGCATAATTAAATATCACAGGTGGTGCCATGTAGAACCAAATTAACAGCCACACTCCATCAACCCTGCCAGCCCTCTGCCACAATGCTTACATTTCTCAGCTGAGTGGCAGTGGGAATAGTTGTTAGTTTTTATCAATATGCAAACAGAGCAGTAAAACACTAGCCCATAAGGGGAAATATATAAACAGCAGCCTCAAAAGGTTTAAAGTAGAATTGATCCTACCCTAGGATTGAGAATGGCCTTATATGGATTTACCCCTAGTTTGCCCCATACCTGCCCCTTGTATTTCTGAGAGCGACCTTTTGAAATATTTGAGTCTATTTAAAGATCAGGCAAGGAAAAAAAAAATAAAAGAACAAAAATGATCTTTCAGGATCAAAATTCAGTCACTACATTGGGACTATTTTCAGAAAAGATATTATTAGATGTAAGAAGTGTAACCAGAATCTCGGCAAAACAGAATGTGCCCTAGCAAGTTTTTCCATAACATTAAAGGCTTACCAAGCAAACACTTAAAAAATTGGTTGTGAGAGGGGGGGAAAAAAAAAATCCTTCCCTATACCCCTGTAAACAAATCACTTTTGATCTTAGGAATAAGTTCATTTTCCAAAGATTCAGCCTGGAATCAAGCAATATGTGAGAAATAGGTTTTCTTACCTGAACATTTCTGACACCTCTATAGTTGCCAGCCAGAAACTATAGGAATTGGCATAGTAATTACAAGTGCCACGACCATGGCACTCGATAAAGGGAGCTGAGCGGAATTCTTCTAAACAGGATCCGGGAGATGCCAAAGCCTGTCCAGATCCCTCTGCTCCAGCACTAGTGTGCTGCAGGCCAGGGGAGCAGGAATGGAACAAACAAACAAATGAGAAATTTTCTTTGGGACCCTAAAAATATATTAGCACAGCATACAACTTCTAAAATATCTATTCTTCATTCAAATAATACAAGGTTAGACACTTCTGTTAATATCCTTAGAATAGCAACTTTTACTGAGAATTATCAGTTATGCTAGATTCTACATAATGGAAAATTAACACAGTTATTGGCTGCTGTGGTTAGTAACTGGAGGTGAGTGCTTTCTAATAACAAGGATTTTCTGTTAAAAGCTACCATGGTCGTTAATCATACAAGCTGGTAAGAGTCATTTCTGGAATGGGAAGCAGTTCTTACCATCATGAATGAGTAACCAATCCAAAGGGAGTCCCAGCCTGGTGGACACGAAGGAATCTGAATGGTCTGACTGTGGACAGCTATTACCATTGCAGGAGCCTCACACACAACACATCTGGACACAGGGGAAGTATCAGAGAAATATGACAGTAAAATAACAGATATTATTAAGAATTACTTCACAAAAGGGAGAACTGGCCTGTGAAAAGCTGTCCTATTAATCCAGATTTCTGCTTCTCAAGTATTTTGTAGTTGCAGCAAAACAGTAGTTTTGCCAAGATGTCCACTAATAACCATGGGGTAAAATACAAAGCAGTTTCTGGAGCAAAAACTGACCCAGGTCCCCTACTGAATGTCTTGAATGTCTACTGAATGACCAAGCTACTGGCTCTTGCTTACTCTCTCCTGTCTGCAGGGATCTTGTGCTCCCTGCTATACAGCTTCCTCATAGGTGAGGAATGCTCTTGTACCCCTCCAGTCTCTCTAATGATTGGTACTGCAGGTAAGCAGGCACCCAACACTTTAAAATAAATATTCCTTGTACTTCCCAGAGAAAGCCACAGGAGATTCATTTTCTAATAATCCAACCCACGGGTTAGAAATATTACAGAGATGAGGTGTGCTGTTTATCCAGATACTAAACAAGGGACCCAATATCTTTGTCTCACCGGCTAATGAACGGCTGAATGCTCTGCCCCGTCAGAGGCTCCATGCTCATCGGCATTGGCTCTGGAGTTGACAGCCAGTAGGAGTAGTCATTCCTTGAGGCGTAGTTACAAACATTGTTGATGTTGCAGAACATGAAGGGCATTGTGCTGAAACGTCGCAGACAGCTCCCCGCAGTACCTACAGCGTAAGGTGCATGAAATACGACAGTGGTGGTTTTAATTTATTTTTAGCATTTTTGGGAGAGCATTAATTGCACATTCTTCCTATCCACCTGTGAGTGCATAATATTTGCTATCAAGTTGTCATGTGTGGGAAAAATATAGCTACTGAATTTAGTTCATTCTTACATCCTGTATTGAACATGTACTTCTGGAAGCAACAGACCTAAGCACACATCCCCACTCTCATCTAAGTAATCTCCAGGAACACATCTTCAGCAATAAGAGCATTTTAAAAAGTGATTATAATCTTATTTCCTTTCAAGACAGAGCATAAGAAAAATCTCACCCAAATCTTGGCCATGGGCTCTCTCGTTTCCTTGCACATACAGCAGAGAGAATCCATCATATATTCTTAATGTTCCTTGTGGACATAGTGGTGTATCCCTAGTCTGACTATGACGAGTTATAAGGAATCCATGAGCAACGGAAGCTGTTCCAGGAGGACCAGGTGGGCCTTGCAGGCCATCAGGACCAGGGGGCCCCTGTGTTCCTCGTGAACCTGTTCATAGGAAAGAAGTACAATATGCAGTATTTATTAACACATTTTCTTGCGCTTTTATGACTAAAGTGGCTTTGAAATGAAGGATGGTTTAGTGATCAAGACATTTACAATTTTGGTAACCTCATACTCCTAACACCATCTTCAAATGTTTTTCTCTGTAAGCTTCATCAAGACACTGAGATTGTTACAGCTAGTTATAAAATATCAGATAGTGTGTCTTCCCTGGTTCAGAGGAGTGTTGTAAAGATAAATATGTTGGCAGTTGTGAGACACTGAGATAACACAGTTCCAGTGGACATGACAACCACAAGTTCAAATCAGCTCCACAGCTCTAGGACACTCATCTGTGCATGCAGCTTAGTAAGCTAGAGCTGAAACACCTTGCTCAAAAATCATGGAATAAGTGGGATAGCTCAAAAAAGAACCAAGTCTCTCTGTACAGTATGCTCTAAGAATATCTGAGAGAAAGTCCAATAAAATCAGTAGAAAAGCTGCAGTCAGCCTTGCAGTAGGTGGCAAAAAAAAAAGAAAAAAAGAAAAAAAAAAGGAAATAAATTAGAATAACTTTAAATGGGGGGGGAAGGGGAAGCCCCAACCAAACAAAAAAGGATCATGTGACTCAGAGAAAGTATTTGTTCTCAACCTGCAAAAATATCAGAAAAGATAACTACAATATATTGTAGATTTTTACACTGCTTTAACTGCTTGGATTCTGATAATTCACCAGTGGCAATATATAGTTACTAGTATATACTAGTAACTAGTTACTAGTATGTGTCCAGTACGATTTCTTTTCTCAAATCGTAATTCAAATCAATGGCTACGTGGTAGTTTTATCTCTGAATATGCTGAAATTCTTTCCTTTATGGAGTCTGTTTTTCCTCAATCTTGATTTTCATGCAAACTGAAAATTATTTTGCTGATTTTCTCTCCACCTTCATTATGTGCTGCTAAGGGAACTCCATTAAGATCAAGATAAGGCACACTACAATACCATTTAGCACTAACTACTAATGTGTTGGTCTTGAGAGTGTTCCAAATCAAAGTATCTTCAAGCAGCGTGTAACATTTTTACACTAGGAAAATTCTAGAATTATGATTCTATTATTTTCATGAGGCAAATCTCACTTTTTGATATTAGCCTACACTCAAAAGGGACCATCTCTTTTCCACTGGCTCCTCATAGGATTAACACCATACCTGGTTGGCCTGGAAGACCTCTCTCGCCTTTACGTCCTGCTGGTCCATCAAACCCGGGTAGCCCATCTCGCCCTGGATCACCGGGGAGACCAATTGGACCTATAATAAACAAATGCATAAGGGAAATGGAAACTTCTGAAATCTCTCACTACAGAAATCTTTAAACTGGGATTAATCTGTTGTTTCCTTATGATATATTAGATAAGCACAGACCATTAAAGCAGATGTAGCTTACACAACCCTATATTTTTCTATTAACTCTTGCAGAGTTGAAGAATTTGTCTCTGCTCCTTATGCTAGCTAATGTTTTGCAACTTGCAGTCAGTTATTCTTAGTCATTTTCTCTGAAGCCGCCTCAAATCATACCTGGTAATCCTTGTGGCCCAGGCAGTCCTGGTGGCCCTTTTGAGCCAGGTTGTCCTGGAGGACCTGGTGGCCCAGGGTCACCTTTGACAACAATGCTTCGTCCAATGGTACCTGGTAAGCCTGGTGGACCTGGCAGAAAGTATCTTTGCATCAGATAAACTGAAAACTATCAATCGCAACTTGAAAGACGTAATAATATACAAAAAGGCAACAAAAGTGTTCTTCGTGACCCCCAAAAGACAAGATATACTGGCCTTGCAGGGTTTAACCCAATTAAGACCAGATAGAGTATAAAATACTGTAGTATTAGCTGTCGAGATAAAAATTACTAGTTTGGAATTATGTTGTACTGGAAAGGACCAACTTTCATTGCTGGCTGAGACCAACTCAGTCTTACATCAGTTTATCAAATCTTACTGTGATCAGCAGAAGTGATGATAACATCACCCATGGCTCCTACCTGGTGGGCCTGGCAGGCCTTGACTGCCCATGAGGCCAGCAGGTCCTGCAGGTCCAGGGGGACCCTTCATACCTGAAACAACAAATTCATGCAATCACACAGTGAAAGAATGTGCAGTGTTACAAAGCCTGTTACAGGAGTGGCCCAAATCAGGCTTCTTTCCTCCCTGACAGGTTGTCACTGTATCTGAGCCATTCATCTGAAACACAATTTCAATACCTGGGAATCCTGGCACACCTGGAACCCCCGGGTCACCCTTCATTCCATTCAGACCAGGACGACCAGGATCTCCCTGAACAGAACAGCTTCATGTTACTCATCTACCCAACAGTTTCAGAAAAACAGTAAAAAGGCACAAAAACAAGCATGCTTGTATGTGTCTCAGCTAAGCAGAGTGCTTTGGAGGGCCTAGGCAGTGCATTCTGCTCACTGGCTGGCTGATGCACCAGGTGCTGTCAGAGAACACCATCATAGCCCAGGTCTTCACAGCTTCAGCTCCCACAGGATAAATGGGGAAAGCTTGCTCAGATATTGGGGAATAATTGAGGAAAAAGTCCCTTTATTCTGCTACAACAGCAGATGCTAGGTATTGTATTTTGTTTTTTACTTTACTATTGTAATATGTATATTCCATCCAAACATGTTCTGTTTTTATTGCACTTAAAATAAACTAGAGGGGAAAAACCCCATTTCTTGTCCTACCTGGCGTCCAGGTGATCCTTGATCTCCCTTTTGACCAGTCAGGCCAGGCGGACCAGGTTGACCTGGGTTCCCTTTTTCCCCTTTAAGTCCTCCGCTGCCTGGTGGCCCTCGAGGACCTTCTGGGCCTGGCGGACCTTAATGTGGAATATAAATGCTTGTATCAGTAGATGTCAACTGTATTTCCAGGCTTCTGCCTCCAATTTAGGAAGTATAAAAAGGCAACCTAAAGATTTTGGCCTGACATCCCAGCTCTATTTCAATGCTGAAATCAAATGGGACAAGCTAAAGAGAAAACAAAGAGATGGTTCACTTGCACTGCCCAAACTGGGAACCAAAGCTCCTTATCTAGTTGACGTACAGATTGCTTTAGAGCAATGTAACTCATCCAAGCTCAAAGCTATCCAGTGTCTTCAGTAGAGGCCGAGATACTCCAGCTTAGATTGTGCAAATACCCCCCTGATGACCTATATTACATGCAGCATCTCGAGTGCTATCTTAGACTGAGTTCCTTTTGAAAACCAGTTCCAACAGTATAAAATAATGCTGCTTTTTTGGGGGTCGGGGGGGGAGGCGGGGAGGGGAGGGAGAAGGAGGCATGTATTTTGAGGACTGCTGGGCAGGAAGAAGGCCCTCATTCTATTTTGCCTGAGTACTGATCTGAGTTGCAGAAACTTCCTTATGCTGAATGACTCTCCCTCCAGCTGATTTGTCTATCTGTAGTAGAATTACATCATGTAAACAACAGAGGTCTTTAAAATTCCCTTTTGCAACAACTAATCTGAAAGAAAAGAGTGAACTTAGATAAAACCCTTGGTGTTTGGAGCACCAAAAAATGTGAGACCCACCTTTATGCCATCATCTAAATAGAAGGTAACTGGTATTAATTTGTGAAAAAACAAAATCTTAAACAAATGCATTGACAACGGCTAATAACATTTCATAAAGTCAACCATATAATTGGGGTAACAAAAGGATTTCTTTGCAGGACAGTGCTATAATAGTCTCCTACAGTACAACAAATCTAACAAGATCAATGTGCTGAATTTTTGTTCTTCTGAAACCTTTAATAATTTAAAGGCTCCTTTGAAAACATCATCTATATTCAGTAGAAAAAATTGAAGAGCAACACTTCTGCATGCAAATCTCACTATAAAATTCTTTTACTTTTTAATTCAATAGTATTTTGATAATATATTTCAAATGCATCTTGTAGCTTCAGCTAAAGAAGAACATTTCATCATGCAAGGTCCAGTACTATACACATGCAAAATAATTACAGGTTACCATCTCTGGCATCCTAATCAAACAGGTACAATCTGCAGGATAACCACAGTCCTTAAAAAGACAATCTCAGAATTACAGGAAAACATCCATTTCTAGTACATCAATTGCAATGCAGTAAAATAAATTGACCGAGTTAAGATTCTAACCTGGAGGACCTGGAAGGATCAGAGTTCACCAAAGCCCAATGATCGATGTTAGAAGGGTCAGACATCACACAGTACAAAACAAGATTACTAGTTAGAAATAGTATGAATGAAGCATATAAACTACACAAAAACCCATTTCACCAGCATATATTGTATTTACAATATAATCCACATGCATGCATAAAACCATACATGAGTACATAACAATATGTATTTTCAGATACAAGTTATTCTGGTGACTAGGCTCTGCTAAGACTATTCATTTAATGGCAAACTTAAAGCTTTACTAAAGAATGTGTTATTGCTTTAACATTATGGCTGAGGTCTGCAACTGGTTAGTCCGACTCATGACAGGGTTTGAACTACACTGGACTACTAACCATTTCACTGACAGTATTTATCACTTATAATAGTATGTAATAGTGTGATAACAGGCCTAGTACTTGGCAGATACATGGATAAATTGTGAATAGCAACTTACTCTTCTGCCTACTTTGGGTAGGGCAGATGTGTGGTTAATAAAAGGACTTATCACCACTAATCAGGTATGAATGTCATCTACCAGTGTAATAAAATTATAGGACTAAAAGAGAGGCATGCCTAATCTGTATTTCAGCTCGTGTGCCACTTGCGTCTTTTCTGTCAGTGAAATGATTTAACTATAACATGCAATTTGCTGATTTAAACTACCATAAATACCCATCAGGTTTTTACCTCAATGCATTGTTTCTTAAGTATGGGGTAAATCATTTTAAATATAATATAGTTGTTAATTGTAATATAGCTGTTGTGCTAGCTATAATATAGTTGTTAAAAATAATGACACTGTCATTTCATTGTTGCTGTTAAGTACTTACAAACTATATTTCACCATTAGGTAAGTTTTGCTATGATTTATAAATTTGTCTTACTTTTGTTGACCATTAAATGTTGCCTGGGCACAGTCCCAGGGCCAAAGAAAACCATGATGCACCCCTATGATGGTTGTCCTCTCAAAGTATAGTTACTGCTTGTGCAGTCACAATATAATGAAAATAATAATATCACCTTAACTTCTTTTGTCCTGCCAGGAAGTTAGATGTATGTTAAGGTCATCAACCATCATAGGCTTCCATATTTACTATTTCATAGCACTTAGTACAGCACACTAAAAACCAAAGCAGATTCTTTTCTACTAAATTCTGGAGACAGGTGGGTTTTTTTTGCTATCTAACAGTCATCATAGCAAAACTTAGAGATTTCATTATTATTAAGTAGATATACAGAGTCATTTTCAATCTAGATGCAGACACTAAAATCCTCCCAAGGGCTGGCTTGGGCTACTGCTGATCCACTAAGATTAAGACAAGCTTGTGAAAACGACCCTATTTTGGGTCACTGGTACCAAGAGGATATTGGTAAATCCTGTTTCCTCTTCAAAATGTTAAGGAGAGGGCTGTATGATTCCTTTTCATTAAAGTAATACACGAAAAAGAGCTTTCCTCAGTTACTCTGGGCATACATTGGTGAAGTTGAACAAAAAACCAACCAAACCAACCAAACCAAGAAAGGACCATTCTAAGCTGGAATATAAAACACTACTGTCATCCTGGGCAGCTTTCCTAGAGACACTATTGCACTGGTATAAAAACAGATCTTATTTATTTAGGTTGTGTCATGTTAGAGTGTCCAAAATAATTTTTCTAAAACCTGTTGCTCTTGAATATTGTCATTTGCCTGAGCTGCAAAACACCATTACATAAAATGACAGCCAAGGTGTGAGAGGATAGCACAATCTGCATGTTCGTAAACAGCAAAAATAGCATATACTCTTTTCAGATACACTATGAATAAATACACTAAAACAAGTTTCAGAGTCAGGGGCGCTCTATACAACATGTTGCAAATGTGGATCTTCCATCATGTAGAGCACAACAGGAACTCCCTTCTAGGTCAGCCCTACTGCAACATGGAGGAAGAGGCTGAAAGGCCTCTGGATTTTCCTTTCTCACCACAGATTAAAAGGCACACATGAAAAATGACTCAGTATATCTATACTTAGACACTAAAAAAAAGTATATACATTCCTCTTCATGCAAAGTTATTATTTTGGAGTTAAGGGGCTAACCTGAGGGACCTGGGAGTAGGGGGTCAGAGTTCACCAAGGTCATCATTAGAACAAGAGGAAAAACATGAACATGGTTAGAAATATCAACAAACTAACATATTCAACTAAACCTTCTTTTTAGATTTAGCTCAATATTTCTTTAGATACAGTATTCAAGACACCAAACTATTATTATTGCTAGCAATGAAAAACAGACAAGGGGAGTAACAGCAACATTGTGTTGCTCTAGAACTTTGCTTCATTTTATCCTTCCCAACAGCATCACTCCACACACTAGGTGCAGCTCAGCTAAAATCAGACAATTACACTATGTTTGACCTCACAATTTTACTAATATTAAGAGTAATCCTAAAAGTCAACAGCAAATTGTATATGCATGCAACTTTAGTTTCATTTATGACCTTAGAAGGGGTGCAATTTGACAGCTACACAGCTGCTGTTATGACTAGCTGCCTTAGGTTGCAGCATTAGAAAATCAGCATTCCAACAATCGACTGCATTATCATATGGAACAAAAGCCTGGAGTGCTGATCCTACCAGATCTGCAATAATAGTTTGGTTTATCCACATTAGTTTACACATAATTGAGCAAGACAAATGCTTCAATTTATACAGTACATGCAACAAAAATGGAAATAAAGAGAGCGAGCGAGAAAGAGAAAACATGGCTGAGCAGAACCTTCTTACTGGTTGTTTTTTTTTCCACTAATGCACATAAATCTGCACAAAATGAGTTCCACCATCCTTCCCCAGTCCATTTGCATTAGTAACCACCCAATTTATACAGAGAAATGTAAATAAGACTAAAAGCTTCGTAAAACCATCAATGCTACAGCAGCACAAAGAATGACAACTAGTATTTTTAATATATACCAGTAGCTGCTTAACTGTTGCACTTTTTTTCTTTTTTGGGGGGAGGAGATGGGGGAGGGAGGAGGTGGTGCTGGTAGATAAACTCTATAAAAAAGGCTTCTAAAAATAAAAGCCCTTGTTCTTATGGAACAACACTTTACTTTCTCTGTCAAAAAATTCTTTGTTGTACCTTTCTGCATATACACTCCTACTCTTGACACCTAGAAAATTTTTTAGGCATTTATTTGAGGGCCTGAGGGCCTAAGGTCCTAACTTAATTTTTAAAATCGAATCCCACATCCCAGCTTCTCTTGTCCCTTCACTTATTCTCCTCCTTGTCTCACAGCCGCAACTCTAACCACAGTGCGCAGAGCAGGGATTACATGTCCTGCACTCTGCCTCCCAGGGAACAAGTAGACAGGAAAAAGGTCAAGGTTACTTGGGTGGTAGAAAACAAATTAAGATTATCGACTTGCAGCAGGGATGCTTCTGACTGGTTATAGCCCATAGCAAGGTGCATGGTAGGGAGTAAGCTCCTCCAGGAAAAAAAAAATCAGGGAAGATACCTATTCCCTCCACCCTCTAAGCAAGAAAATAGGAAGAAACTGGGACTGGATGTTAAACATTAACCCATAAGGAGTGTTAAAAAAAGAGGTAGGCTTAGGACACAACATAAGCCAAGTATTTTTATTAGCACTAAAAAGAAAACCTCATCATACTCCCCATGATACTGGCAAACATCATCCTTGTTTTAAGGTGTAATAACTTAGTGCCAAGTGTTGTTCATAACTCATTCTTCAAATGTGTGCATAGGATAGATGAGTTCTTAGCCCACTCTGCACAACAAGAAAATCCCACATTGCCATTGAGAATAATCAAATATTACTTTGTTACAGCACTAGCAAAAAAGTTTTTTAAAAAAATTCTATAACTTTTTTCAGTGAACTTGCCTCTTCCTGTATCAGAAGCAAACCTAAGAAAAAACTGAATCTTAAATCTTTCCACGTGTGTACTGCAAGACTCTCCCTTGATATCTAGAGTGATCCATACACCAGCAGCAGCTATTTTACAAATGCGCTAACTCAGCACTGACTTTCCCCTTTTAACAACAGAAAAAAAAATGAGGTCCAAGTTTTAAGGAAATAAATTAAAAATACTATTTCTCTGTTTATAAGCAAGCAAGAAACTGTAATAAACCAATAGCTTGGTTTGAAAGTGCTGCCTCCTTTAACAAGAATGTCAACCACGTTAGCGAAGATGAGTCTTATTCGTGACAAAGTACTTCTAGATACAGTAATAAAACTTTTGCCTGAAGAAAGAAAGGTTCATTAAAGTTTGATTTTTCCAAGAGCAGTATCTTAATGGAAATTACCATCCTATGACACAAAATATCAATCAAGTTCTAATAGACACCAGGGAGTTGCTCAGCAATGTTAACTCAGCATGATATTCTTTCATTCACAGAATTAGTCGGTGCAGGAACAAAATGCAAAATGCAAACATGGAATGAAAAGATGAAGACGGCATGATGGTGCACTGAATCCATGGGAGCCACATGACACAATGCAGCAGTGATTTATGTTATATGACACAGAGATGAAGAGGCAGGTATCCAATTTGATCATGCTGTGATGCTAACATGAAATTGATTTTCATGGCTCTTAAAATGATGGGATTTATTACTATTGCTTTTTGTGCGCGATGACATTGGCTGATCATGTGACCATATTGCAAAGGTATCAGATGTTGAAAAGTCGATTTCGTGCTCTCTAGATGATTGCTGTGACAGCATGCGGAGAATCTCCCGTTTATTAACGCATTGGATTTTTGCTGCTAGGTATCACAATAATTAATAGAAACTGAATTCATTTTGGTTTTAGGTATTGTTGGTTTTGGCAACAAAATCCTCTGGTTGCCCACAAACCTTATAACCCATATCATGAGGCTTGAACTTAAACATCCAAACAAATTGAGTAAGTCCAAAGGCTGATAACCTACCAGCAAAATATGGAAGTACTGGCAGATGTTGATAGGTATGAATCGCATTCTTACCTGGTCTCCCTGGAACACCCTGCGGGCCAGGGCTACCTTTAGGACCTTCCAGAGGTGGCCCTGGTAATCCTGGTGGACCTGGTGGACCCTGTAGGCCAGGAAATCCCTGGAAACCTGGTTCTCCCTTCAGACCTGGAAGTCCAGGGGGTCCTGGTGGGCCAGGTAACCCCAGTTCACCTTTTTGCCCTATGAAACCAAAAAGGCATATTTATGAAGACAGTTACATATGAAGAAGCCCAAATATCAGTTTGCAGACCCATTTCTCCATCTCGCTTAAGAAAGTGCAAGTCTGGCCACAACTCTTCTCTACTGTGCAGTGAGACACTAAAAAAGTTAGTCTAAAAATTCAGAAAAGAATTGAGACTAATAACTTTTGAGGGGGGAAAAAAAGATGACATGGCTTTTGACTTGTGAAAAGTCCTTACTGAAGTCTCACTTTACTACTCAGCAATGCTTTAATTCATAGACAGCCTCTGAGCTTATGAGCTTGCAAGCAATAAGCCGTTAGCTTTTTGTCAGTGTGACGAAATCTCTCAATATTAAAAGGACATCATTATTAAGATATTGCTAAAGGTTAAGACATAATGGCAAAACTTTCAAATAAGCTCAAGTGAGCTTATTATTTATGAGCTTTACTATCACTGAAAAGCAATATAATTTAGGTTGCAGAGTTGCTTTTGAAAATACAGTAGACATTTTAAAGCAGCTTCATTTGTCATCAGTTATATGGACACTTTATTTATTGAGATAAATCAGCCAAGTTCCACACAATGCAGTCAACTCAATTATCCTGGGTGGATTTATTTTGTCTGCATAATTGCCAATTTACAAAATTCAGTAGTCAGTAATGGTAAATCAAAAAGGGTCTGCTGGAGCGGGAAAAAAAGAGCTCACTTAGCTGTTGCTATGGCATTCATTTGTTGCAGAACTGATAACATTTCCTTTTTTGGGGAGGGTGTGTGTGTGTGTGTGTACACACATACATATATTTTACTTTAACCCTTTTGAAAAAAAGAATAGAGAAACTTTGCCTGATAATCCTGGGAGTCCTGGAGGTCCTGGCCGTCCAAAACCTGGCAAACCTGAAAAGAAACAGATGCAGCCAATAATGAATGTTTAGCTTTCAAGTATCCAGGAATATGAACCGAGAACAATGAAAATGATCTTCCTCTAAAACTCTGATTCTTTAAGACTGCCAGGATTCTCATCCACTTACTCCCCCATTCCCAAGCTAAGGACTTTTGCTGCAAGATCTGTGACTTTAATAAATAAAAAATACTTCTATGTATTCACAAGATGCTCTTTCATATTCTGGGTTTTAATACATTTGCATTTGTGGTTTGGGGGTTCTCTCTTTACACACACTTTAAAGGCACACTTTAAATGATTTATCCCTTCAGTAGCAGAGCTGAAACAATACAACTAGCATGGAATAGAGGCTTGTGTTCAAATCCAAATTCTTCAGGGAATAAAAATTTAAGAGCTTATGGAATTCTTGTCCTGTTCTTCACTGGCAGCTTGACAGCATTCTTTGTGAAACTCTCAGCAGTTGTGAACCCCAAAAGCAATTTCTGAATGGGTAGTAATGGAACAGGAGAAGTCAAGTCAGAAGCAGGACATAGAAAGCAGCCTGAAAAAGAGAAAATCTAGTAGGATTTCAAGATAGGATACCTAACCTGGTTCTCCCTTCTGTCCAGCTGGTCCAGGGATACCATCTCGACCAGGTTGTCCCTTCTCCCCTGAAGGGCCAGGAGGGCCAGGACGACCAATATCACCTAAAAGTGAACAGATGGGGAAGAGAACACATTAGGACAGTAATGCATTATCTGCGATCAAGAAACAAACAATCAACAACAACAAAAAAAACAACCAAACAAGCAAAGTAGACTGAATTTGAAGGAGTAATATTTTAATATAAAATCCACAAGTATGTAATTTTAAAATTAAATGCTTCTGCTCTTCTTGATAAATTAGAAAGGCTTTTTGCCCTATGGCCAATAGCACCTAGTGTTGAATGAAAAAAAAAAAAAAAATCTTCCCTTAGATAAATTAGAGTTTTCCTCCTATAAAAACAGGTTAGGCACTGGAGTACTTAATATAAACAAAGCTTGCATTCTCTGAAACAGTTAACTGTGTTTCAATAGCTAATGGCATGACTGTGAGAGCAGACATAAGGAGTGACTGAACAGAATAAAAAACTTTCTTTTCTGTTCAGCTCCAAAGAATCAAGTGTATCAGTGTTGTTTGGCATTCATACACAGACACACATATTCACAATTATAAAAAGAAAAGAATTTTGTGCATTTTGCAGAAGCAGCTGACCTCTGTTGTACTATTTATGCTCACCTACTGGTCCAGGTGGTCCAGGCAAACCAGGATTACCCGGCGGCCCCTCGATACCTTTTGGTCCTGGAATTCCCGGTGTTCCTATAAAATGCAGGCATTTCAATTAAATACAGCAGAAAACTGAAATGCTATAGTTGGAGATGCACTGATTTACAATCGGATAAATTTTATCAAGCTACTGTATGTATGCACACATTACAGGTTTGCAGTTGATCATTCAAAGACATCAAAGGAATTATAAAAAAAGAACATATGGAAGCAACTCCATGCTAGTCGTACTAGCAGATCGAGTCATCACTGCTATTCTTAAGCGCTGTCTTTGACACTGTTGTCTTAAGTGTTAAGTGCCAAGTGTTAAGTGCCGGTGGTGAAGGACAGTCTGCTAGGAAACTGTCATTTTAGAGACAAGTATTTCCAGTCAACAACAATGTGAGAGCATTATGGACTGTAGACATTATATAATCCTCTTTTTATTTACTCAAAAGCAAACTTAATAAAAATGGTTTTGGTTAGAATTTACACCTTATTCTCAGCACTGCAGCATGAACTGAGTGGAAGAAAAAAAGATCAATCCCTTGAAATATGTTTATTCTGAAGAACATTGGAACATGATCAAAGCAGCGCCCGAATACACCATTTTGCCCAAACACAGTCTTTTAGGCATGACATGCAGCACAGGTTGAATACTCTCAGGTTCGTGGCCAGGTTCTGCTTTCTGCTAAGTTTCTGGTTGCTGTGACCACCCTGTTGTAAATGCCCTCCCTTTCTATGTTAAATACACGTCAAGAACATTTGTAGGAACAGCCTTTACAACTGAAAATGCAGCATAGACAAAAACGTTGTTTAAATCTAGGATACAATAAAATTGAGACTTGAAAGAACTGACATGCACTCATAAGGAATCTCTATTTAAAGAGTTCAAAACCCAATTTTATTGTTTCAGAAGACTTGGAGAACAATCTTGTTTTCTTAATAGATAACAAACTCTATTAAAAACTCAGCTTTCCTAGTGATATTTCTTTACTGATTTCCAAAGGTAAACCATGGGGCCAAACATAGGTACTTTGTGGGTCACAGAAGTTTAGAGTCTGACAGTTGATTATAACCAAGTGGGGAACACAACTACTGCATCCCCTTAAGGTATATTTCATAAGTAATTCAGAGTAATTTCAGAAGGAATTCTGCAATGATGTACCAAGACATTTATATTTGCAGTGACAGTTCCAACAGCACAAGACTTAGAGGCACTAGATTGCTTTAACCTTTCAAAGAAGCAGTAGCCCTCCACCAATTACCCACTGTGTTTAGATGTATGTACTAAAGTAAGAGCGCAAGGGAGAAAAGACAAGAAATTCTAACTCAGTGTAAATACAAAATTACCTGGGAATCCAGGAAGTCCGGGCTCTCCTTTTGCACCTGGATTGCCTGGCAACCCAGGCAAACCAGGATTTCCAGCTATACCTTTACTGCCTGGACTGCCTGGGTATCCAGGCAAACCAAGTTCACCCTAGAAAACAGAAATAAGATGCCACTGCAAACACTTCAACAATGGCTCCTGCAATTTGTATAATAAAGTGTTTCTTACAGCTTTTCTCCAAAGCTGGCCTGTCTTAAAGAACTGTGTTCCCCTTTCCTTTTGGAACAGGCATAAACTTTAATTTTAGCTCTTTAACAGGTTTTACTTTGAACATAACACTAAAACTGTCAGTACTGTAGATAGGTTTTAGAAGACTTCAATGTCAGTTTACCAGCAGCTTTCTCCTAAGTAAATCTTCAACTTCTGTTTAACTGAGCGCTTTCTCTTTACTACTGTTTACTACTAGTGAAGAAATATGCAAGAAAGACAAGACAGTCCAATTATTTAGCATAAACCTGCACAAACCTGATGCATTCCTATTTAATTTTTGATTATTAAACACACACTTTAGTTCATTTACTGGGCTCAACTGCATTTTGTAGATTGGACATTCACGCCCCCTTGCAACTTCTTTTGGCCATAAAGAAATGTTAAATCTTAATAGAAGTTATTTGGGTCACCAATGATTTCTAGACAAACATATAAAGCCAGAAAATTGTTCTAAGCATAGTTATACAGAATGAACTATAATGCTTCCCAGGGTGGAAGGAAACTTAGCTCATCTCTTAAATTACACATAATTATGCGCATGATGATTAAAAACCAAACAAAACAGAAGAACCTTAGTCATGATCATTTATAAAATGAACCAAAAACCTGGTCTCTTGCTTCTGACCATCTTGAAAGACACAGATAATGTTTTTACCAAGCACAATGCCATCAATTATTTGCCTAGCTTAGAGACATAAGAGAATTCTCTTACTATCTTTGCCCAAATTACATGAGCCCCTAAAGTATGAAAGTGATTTTTATAACAAAACAGTGAGGATCTTGTCAAAAGAGCAGGAAAATCCATTCAACTTGAAGAAATAAAGATCTTTTGATTATGTAGATGAAGCAGAAGAGAAATAGTTTGTGGAGCTTTAATTATGAAATGTTTTTGATAAATTTGTTGCTCCTCAACATCATTTGTAAGGCATCAGTGAATATTGCTAGATATTCCATATATCTTGAATAAAACAACTTCTTGTGGTGCTGGAAGGATGTTTGTAAACTTCTTTGCAAATGTTCTATATAAATTTTTAAATTTTAAGCAGAAGTAATCATGTTATATCAATTCCTTAGTAACTTATTTGCAAATGCATGTCATCATAACATTTTTAAAATAAAGTGCATCACAAAACATTGGAACAAAGGTATTCAAAGGTAACTCCCTACTATGAAAAATGTCTGCAGGTGTCAGCACAGCACAGACCACTAACTGAACACAACTTGGAATGTCTGCAACAACCTTCTGCTCTGATCAGATGAAATTATATATAAATACTTCCACCTTTAAAATTAGCATATTTATATATTTAAATATATAGACGTAAATACACATATTTGTTGGTATATGTATATAAAAAATCACAGTTAAAAAACCACATGAAATCTCCTTTTCTCATGTGATTGTTCCATTGAAGAATTTTGTAAATCTACCTTTGATCCAGGGGGACCAGGAATTCCGATATCTGAGAGACCAGGGTCACCTTTTTCCCCCTTCAGTCCAGGAAATCCAGCTGGCCCAGGCTGACCTGGACGTCCTCCTACTCCTTGGCTGCCTTTAATCCCTGGGGGACCTGTACAAAACATAAAATATGAGTTATATAGATATAAATAATTCTTGGGAAGTTATTCAAAGTTGCTCAGATTACAAACACTCAACTAGAAAGGACAAATGAACGTAGTACCTGGCGTTTAATATCCAGTATGCTTTTATTTTTAAAAACAAACTAAAACAGATAATTATCTAAACTCTCTCATGGCTATTTCACAGAACGCTTATCATAGAATCATAGAATGCTTAATGTTGGAAGGGACCGCTAAGATATTTCTAAGTTTTCCTTTTAACTCTGTAATTACAATCAAATCCAAATATGCTTGCTAGTCAACATTTAGTAATAGGAATCTCAGGAACTTCAGCAATCTTTCTGTACAACTGAATTCACTGTCTGCTTCCCCTTTTATGATTTGTATCTGATGTCTTTTGGCAGCTGAGTTTGCAGAGCCATCTTTTTTTCTTAAGTATTTCAAGGGGAGAATGAAAAACACCAGAAAAGGAGAAAAAAATATAAAAATAGCATATCATTTTGCTTCTAAATCTGTAAGTAGTTAATAACAACACATGCTTACAATATGTTTACTTCTTGAATTTTCTGTTTTAATGGTATTTCCAATTTGTTCTGTATTATTTCAGCAAATATGTCTATTGGGTTTTGCATGTCCTTCATGCGTTCTTCACATTTAAACAAAACCTCAAAACCTTTAAACAAATCTGCGAACAAGCAGATCCACTTTTCTATCATATGGGAAGCACTGGCCAAAATTAAATAAAATATGAGCACAATAGCTTACCTGGAAGACCCATCTCTCCCATGGCACCTTTTAACCCTGGAGGTCCTGTGGGTCCTGGCTGCCCAGGAAGTCCTATGTCTCCTTTGATACCTAGAAAAATTGTGTTTAGTTAATGAATAATTAAAAGTTTCTGATATTCATGCATTCTCATATGAATATGGTCATACCATCTAATTACAAAGGCTAAGCATATGGAGTTGTTCTGGGTGTCAAACTGCTCTAGCATACCTTCTCCCCATGTGCACTGAAATAGTTTTAAACTCGTTTGTTTTGAGCTGGGATTAGGACATCATCATCTTTGTTCTTGAGATTAGTCTAAAGAAATGAGGCAAGTCTCAGAGTACAATTTAGAAACCATTTGAAGTGACTCAGTCTCTCATGATTTATTCTGCAGGATGAATTCACACATTATCTCTTTCTCATCTGCAATAGTTATTCAGTAGCTTCTATTAAGGAGTTAAATTTGACTCTGACTAGTTTGAGGCCTGAATTATTAAGAAAATTCCCAAAGCCCTACAAGATATCTAGAGCAAGATCTACATTCTTTTGAGCCAAAACAACAAGATTTCAGATAATTTGTTATAGCTGTAAGGAAGAAGTACTTTCTTAATCCCTGAAATTCTTGAAAGCAAAACTGTGACATTCAGCTAGCCTTCACAATGTCTTCATTTGGCCTTATGCAAAGTGTGACTAATAATATAAAAAATAACCATACAAAATAGGCAAATCCTGTTGCTTAGCTAAGCAGCAGGCACTTTTCCAATCATCCCAAAGGCAAACTCAATCTTCAGAGGAATCAATAACTCAAAAAAGCTTTTGGCCATGTTAGGAGGAAAGATCTTGAAGTATAGCATTTGGATAAAGATTTAAAATTTCCCAAAGCTGTGCTGCAGCTTTAAGTGTAAATCATCAGGCCTTGTTTAGGCATATCTTGATCCACACCCCAACACCACAGTATCAAAATACATGCAAATTTTTACATATTGAAACTCCCTTTAACACCTTTGCTTACTTACCTGGTAATCCTGGTGCACCTGGTGGGCCACTAAGTCCTGGTGGGCCAGGGTCACCTGGGAGACCTTGATAACCTTTCTGTCCTGATAATCCAGGAATACCTTTAAGGCAAAAGATACATTTTATCATAAATAATACTACTTTTTTTTTCCTCTCTCCTTACATTAAATGATTGAATGTATACATATGTGAATCAAATTCCCACAGAGATTTTCTTCTGTAACTTCTAAAACTATGATGCCCTTTAACTTAGCCAAGAGGAAGTAACACAGAACATAAAATATTGCTTCTGGGAAGCTACAAATTACCACAGAGCAAGGATAATATGCTATAATAGAGGAAACAGCTTTATAACTAATACCAATATACTTCACCCAGAAAGGACTTAGTGATAAGCAAACTCCATGCTAACCACTCTACATTCTTTCAGATTATTCATATATGCGTTTTCCATTTTCTTTTAGCACAGGAAGCACTTTGGGATTAAGACATCATAAAAATGTGCTAAAATACCCACATTACTTTTTACAAAATATATGTTCCATACTTGGTGCTGTCCTGAAGGTAGTAGTAAAATCTGCTCTCCACAGCAATAACCCAATAGAGGCAAAAAAAAGAAAAAAAAATAAAAAGGAGGCCTAAGTGTGTTAAGATCTTACCTAGCAATTACAGAAATTAATACAGTAAATAAATAAGCACAAATATTGCTGGGTCAATGCAAGTGAAAGGCATTCTGGTTTTCTCAAGGGTAAGATATTTTCAGTCTTCTTAAGCCCAAACGAGAGTTCAAAAGATACATCTGAACTTTTACACCTCAAGAAAAAAATAGGGAGAGAGAAAGAAAGCAAGTGGGAATGCGGACTTGAGTGAACTAAGAAAAATCTTCCAGACTTCTGACTTTTTGAGTGGAAACACACATGAAAAAGACACTTTGCAAAGCCAGGGATGACATTAGCTCGGCTGAGGGCAGCTTGGAGACATCCAAAACAGGGATCCAGAGGCAATGCACAAGTAAGGCAGCTTGTGCAATTACATCCTGTAAGACAAAAGCCTAAGGGCCTGACAGACAGCAGGAATGCAGCCAGGACAGCAGCCATAACAACACCTAGATGGCTGAACCATAATCCTGGTGAGAACACTTTAGTGCTATTGTAATATATATAATAAATAGTAGCAAGTTAATGAACAAGCACATCACAAACTACAGAGCATTTGAATCAAACTTTTTTTTCTTAAAGGCTAAAATTAAATAACATAATTTGCTCTCTATTCTGAGTTTATTTCTTCCTTAAAGAATGAACTATAATAGATTCAGTCATAGGTCGCTTATCTGTAGAATAAAACTGCCACCCCATAGCCACGGGCAGAGCTCTGTACCTGGAACACCTGGTTCGCCTTTTTCTCCTTTTGCTCCCAGCTGCTTTGGATCAACTTTCCCAGGTGGACCTGGCAGGCCTGCTTCACCTTTGATGCCTTTCTGTCCTACTGGTCCAGGAGGTCCTGGCTGACCAGGTAATCCATTATTACCTACAGCAAGTACAGACAAAAAAGGGAAAAATACAATCCATGGGGTAGGCTAAAATAATTATGATGCTTTTCATGACATAGGAAGGTCCTGATTTATTCATGAAGGCAGAATTTACTAAATGAGCAGTCAGTTTAGTTCTCTGTAGCATGCTAAGCCCTGAAGCAAAGCTGAGCAAAGAGACTGTGTAGGAACATCTGTATGGGAAAGAAGGCATCTGGTGTCCTGCTCACAAGAAAGAGTTGGCTGTCGCAACCCACACCAAGAGAGCTCCAAGAATCCCACCATCCTGCACCATTAGTATGGAGGAGCTCAAATTGCTATAGAAGCTTTGGATTTACATCTTCCTTGTTACAGAAAGATGAGGGATTTTTGTTACAGAAAGATGAGGGATTTTTTCCTACAAAACTTTCAAAATTAATCTCCGGTGAAAGAATGTAGATAGAACACATTCCTCTGTGATACATATAAAGCTCATTTGGTTCCTTTACAACCCAAAGCTACTGATTTTTTTTCCTGTTTGAAGCAGACTTTAAAATATACTACAGATATATGACCCTATTTCTCTGCTATCAATCCAGAGGTCGTATTTTTAAAATAGCTAACATTTCCTTACATTCTTTTAAAAAAAAAAAAAAAGTGAAAACACTATGCCTTGAAACTATAAAGCACCTCTGAACATCCGCACAATCAAGAAGATAACCCAAGATTTTCCCAGTAGTGAAGCCTCCTTCTATAAAGGATAGAGAAATCAGCCTTTGGCATTCTGTTCAGAGGAGGATTAAATAAAGATTACCTTTCAAGCCGGGAAGGCCATTTCTTCCAGGCATTCCTGGAGGCCCTGGAGGACCAGGGGTTCCCATGACACCCATCTCGCCTTTGGCACCTAAATACATTGAACCACCAGTGTCAGTCTAAACAAAAATCTCAAATCTATCACTACTTATTTTATACCTCCAATATCTCTGCAGTATTATTAATGAGCCTGTGAATATAGAGCTTAACAGATGCTTTAAGGTAATTACAAGCACTAAATTTACATCTGATAGAATGACACCTGAAGATGGTGCCAGCTTTTTCATAATAAAGTCCTGAGGAGAACATTTGCATTGAACTGCTTTTTTTTTTCCAGTAGGAACTTTGACATCCATTTAGATATGAAATATAAATACCTGCTGTAAAGCAAACATATTTATTGAAAACCAAAAGGGCAATTACAAATATACTTCTTACAGAAACTTTTAATTTTGAGAATCTTTCTCTTTGCATAGATGGGCAAATGTAAATTTTGACATTTCTATTGCAGATGGAAAAACAGGCTATGCTCTGCTACACAGAATAAGGAAATTAATATTTAAGATTATGAGCTGGATTAAACAGAGTATTTGCAATGACCTTCCTAGAAATATTTCTATTTCTAATGTAACAGTGACTAGAACAACACATCAAAAATAAATTAGAAAAACATTGCAAAGATCAAAGTCAGGTTTGATAATTATGAAATAGAATAACTTCATAACATCATTGCAGAATCACAAAAAACTACCCTAAAATTACAGAAAACAGATCTAAGCAAAAGGAATACAATATTAACACAGTTAAGAGAAACAAGACTAAGAAAACTGGAATCTTTTCCCAAATTAACAACTGATCAGTGGGGAATATTTGCATCAGAGGAAAGGGCAAGAGTGGCGAGGTGACAAGGATTTTAATGCAACAAACACTGTTATAGTTAAAAAAAATTAAAAATTCTATCCAACTTGAAATGGACAGAAGAAAGAGTGAAGATTAAGCTGGCATGCACAAGAAAAAAGAACATCTATCTGTAATTACAATTTGCCTTTTGTCCACAGGTGACAAATGTGAACTTACCCGGAAATCCAGGTATTCCATCCCGGCCTGGTGGCCCAGGAGAACCCTGGGGCCCTGGGAGACCAGGTGGTCCTGGATATCCTGGAGTTCCTTGGTCACCTGGAGGACCAGGAACGTCGAAGCCTGGAGGACCTGGATCTCCTTTCTCTCCTGGAATGCCTTGCAACCCTGGACAATGTTATTAAAACACAACGCTTTAGGAAAATGTAGAGCAAGACTGCGTTTTGTGTGTCTCTGGACATGGTACTGTTTGAACAACTAAGTTTTATCTATAATACATTCCTAATACTAGTGGAAAATCTGCAATTATTCTTAAGTCATGTATATCCATGGCTTCCCAGGAGCTAAAGTCTGTATTTTCCTAAAGAGAAACATTTCTGAAATTATATCAAGTTGTAGCAAATTCAATTCAATGAATTATCAAAAGGAAACAATCATCTGATTAATAAAATAATAAAAAACAAATTTAGATTGGTTTGCATTGGATTGATTAATATTAAGCATACCGTTTTTTAAAAGTACATTTCCATTAATGATTCCATTTTACTATATTCTAAGATAACATCAAGCTGAACATTTTTCAAGGATAGCAAAATTCTTCATTGCACTAAACTCCTCTGAATGAAAGATACTATCAAAACTTGCTGAATTTTGTTTAATGTTAACAACCGAGTCCAAGGCACTGCTGAAGCAAGCAGACAGCTCGTTTGTCTTCAGTGCAGTACATCAGTGATGATGTTCACTGACCAAAAGATCATTCTTAAATTTGCCGTTAAGAAAACTCTTTGGTAAAGAAGCCACAGTACCTGGGGAACCTGAGGTTCAAAAGCCAACGAGTTAAGAGTTCATCAGGAAGTTGAGACAGGTAGCAGTAAGTAGTTGTGATAGTCATTAAGTTAGGAAACAAAAATAAAGCACATACAGATTAGAACAAACAAACAAACAAATCTAAAGTTACTGAAATCAGATCTAGGCACACGGAATACAATACTAATGCAGTTAAGAAACCAGACCATAAGAAAATAGGAAGCCTTTTCCTAAATGCAGCCACCATTGTATGCAGAAACAAGAAATCAAGAGAAATATTTTCAAAAGCTATGATATAATCTCATTTAAAAATATTGCTTCCTTATCTAACCACCTCTTTGCAACTGAGGAATAATTTCTTTATCTAAATTCTTATACAGGCTTGGAGGCCTTCGAAACACCAGAGCACATCCTACCAGTTAATTTCTTGGGAGATTTACAGTAATATAATTCAAATCAACAACACAGGAATTTTCACAAGATGCTTCTTTTATAACAACAAAAAAAAATTTCTTCTATTACACCAATTTACATCCTTACCGTCGAAGAGATGCTATACTGCATGTTACATACTGTAGTGCAGTCTCTCTATTGAGATTATGATAATAAAAATTCAAAATCACATGAATAACTATAAGGTACTATTACACTGCAGCAGACGGCAACCCCTACCTCTTGACTGCATAAATAAGTTTAAGAGCAGCATCAGGATTTGCTTTTTGCAGGTGGATAAAGGCAGATAATTTTTTGACTTTGTAGGCTGTAGGCTTCCAGTTATGAATACTAAGCATGCTCCTCTGACAACTGCTTACCACTGCATTAAACCCTGTGTCATGTACATGGAACTGCTTACTCGGCAGAGAAAGAATAATAAAGAGGATGGATAGGGACTGTACATACACTGTGCGTAAGGGGGTCTCTATGAGCAAGAGGAACAAAATGGGATAATCATATATAACTTTGTAATAGGTAGGCACTTTTCTAATAGAAATTCACATTCTTTCCTTTCTGGTTCTCATAACTCAGACTGTATCATACTTAACAGCAATTCAAACCACCCAATAAATTTTAGAGTAATTTAATGAATATTTTAAAAAAACAATGAGACTGAGGTACTGCAAACAATTGGAAGAATGGTGGTGCAAAGGAAAGAAAACCTTAACAGGGAAATGCTTTTAAGAATTTGCCTAATTACCTGAAAAACAAAGCTTCAGAAATGTTACGCTACTTGTATAAAGGAACAGAGTCAAAATATACTGTTAAGACAAAAAATAAAACAAGGCATGGGTGATGGAAGCATTAGGCACATTGCACAAACCAGACAACTAGCAAAGCCAAGAGAAATGACATGGACTTCTCCAGTAGGAACTTCAATCATGCACTAAATTTCAGAGCCATCATGCTATTAGTAGCCACGATAATTAGTCTGCATAGACATGAAGAGCAAAACCATTTCAATCCACTGACACTAGCCATATTTTGCATTTGTCAAAATAGATACTTTACAGAATAAATTGGTGATCACAAGAAATCAAATTCTTGCCAACACATGAAATTATGTTACAGAAAGAGAAAAAAAGAACATGGATTCAATGCTCAACACCAAATCCCTATACTAAAACCCCAGCAAATGAACTTGAGCTTGCTTCTGTACACTAATAAATACTTAAACAGAACCCCTAAGCACACAGAGCCTATATATTCAAGCACTTATCTAGCTTTAAGTTAAGCATTTTGCCAGATCTCAGCTCATGTTTCATGAAGATTGGAGTGAGATCAGCCAATCTGTGGCCCATGCTGTCACAGCTGGCTATAAATTTGCCAGCATGCACTGTGTACAACGCCAGCCCCAGTGCTGGCCTACAGAAACGAACAGAGAACGTGTAGATCACAGACATGCGATGTGAAGAGTCATACAGCCATGGCAAGAAATGATTTTTGAAATGTTTCAAGCTGTAGGCATGCTCACATCTACAGAGAATATTCTGACAGTGATAACTGCCACGCATTTGCAATGTTGCTGCATATCAAGTCCACTCATTGAGTGTAGAAAAAAACAAATTTTTCTATACAAGTCATTGTTCTACTTCAATTAAAACAAAAAACAAACAGACAAAAAAAACCCACAATACTCTCACATGTATGAAATTCTGCTGACCTGACTGGCTTGCCAGTCAAGCCAACAGACAAAGTCACTCTCCTCCTTTGTCTATTTGTTCAGTGGGACCTTCAGTGCCCCGTGTACTGCTTGCTATCTGCCAGAAATAACCAAAAGGTACAAGCCAAGAGAGTTTTACCTGGTGGACCAACAGGCCCTGGAAGTCCAGGAGGTCCAGGTGGACCTTGGCCACCAATCCCAGGGATGCCTGGCGGGCCTGGAAGTCCTGGTGGTCCGCTTGGTCCAGGGTCACCTAAAAGAACACTCTCATTTCAATAGTGAACTCAGCTCAGGAGATGCTTGCTTTCATAAATAGAGTGGTGCCTTCACACTATGCTTGAAATCTGATCCTTGGATGTAACCAAATATAGAAACACACACACACACACACACACCAACAAGCTTTAAGAAGCTATTTTGGAACAATAAACCAGAGATTTGCTCTCATTCTTTGTGGAATGCATGCAGTTTACATTTCTAGACTACAGAGACACATTCTTGCAATCCTAATCCCTAATGTTTAGCCCAACAAATGCCATCTAGCAAACAGGCATTCTCTACAGTATAACACAGGCAACAATTAACAGTAGTAGTTTATGAACTGCTAACATTCTGCATGCAGAAGCAGACTCCATGAAAATGACAGTTGTTCTATTGCTTTACTTTGATACAGATTTGTCTCTAGATGACAGACTTTTAGATACTAACTCACAAATTGCTATTTATTTCCTTGCTTGTTTGCCTTTTGAGAACACAAAATTCCATTTATGCAGGATCTGTGCTTTGGAAAAAGAGATCCTGACATAATCGCTCCAAAACCACCACTACTTATATTTAACTGCCATATAGCTCCCAGCATACCTGCGGTGTTTGGATTTCAGTAGAGAACAGAAAAGGCTCTCTGTACCTTTGGGCCCTGGAGTTCCATCAAAACCCACTCGTCCTGGGAGACCAGGGTTTCCTGGGAAGCCGGTATCACCTTTAGGCCCTTGAACTCCTTTTAAGCCTGGTGGTCCTGGGGATCCAGGTGGTCCTGGAATTCCAAATCCACGATCTCCCTGTAGTAAAATATTTCTTTTTCTTAAAAAAAAAATGGTTTCAAATTTATTCTTTCTTTAAAATGTTTAGCAGAGAAGAAAAAAAAGTCCCATTCAATTTCTTTTTTCCTACCCTTGGTCAAACTTGAGATAGCGAACATGATTTTCCCACCATTAAAAGCTGATCAGAAGAGGCAAAACCCTCTCCACCAGCTTCCTACTTATGCAGAACCACCTCGAAGAAAGTGAAAATTTTATACTAAACAAGCAAACACAAACCTTCTGTCCTGGAAAACCAGGTGGTCCAGGAGGTCCATCTATACCAGGGCGACCTGGAGTTCCTGGAGCTCCAGGGGGGCCAGGAGTACCTGGGAAACCTACACATGAAGGTTAGGACAGCAGAGGGAAGGACACCAGAGAACAATAGAACAGAATTACTTGAGGACCATGAAAAATGAGCTCAGAAAAGAGGTTCTGTGCAAGCTCAATCATACTTGAGGAATAACTATCTAGTTAAGATGATACTGAGTCTTTGCCATAGAGGATATCTGTGACTCCTGTCAGAAAGGGGCACTCATGCTCTATGCTCATTATAATTATGAATAGCTTACAGCAGAAATGTTAAAATCTTGTTACAGCATGTGGAGATCATTTATTGACAATGAATCAAGTCCAAGCTTCCATAACTTTCCCAAGTCTTTAAAATACATTGTTTTGAAAAATATAAGCTACCATGAAGGAATACTAGTACAGTAAAGAGGTTTTTTTTTGCTCCCCTGATACTTGCAACAAAATATGAAGATAGATAACTTCAAGGTAAACAGTCTTAACTTTTAAAAGATTCTGCTAAAGATGCAAGTTAATTAACTTGAACCAGTGAAGAGATACAACTCTCAGCATGTTCTCATTTTTAGCCATTTGTCTGCAAACATACCTTTTGGGCCTGGTGGACCTGGAAGCCCAATGCCAGGAATACCTGGTTCTCCTTTGACACCTGGGATGCCTGGCAGACCACGCTGACCTGGCTGACCAGGATCCCCTGTGAAAATAAGAGAAAACAGTGTAGTTTTCCAGAGTCAGTCAGGAAAAAAAAAAAAAAAAAAGGCTCTTGCTATTCCTTGGACCTCTACTGCAGCTTTACCTGGAAGACCTGGGTCACCATTTCTGCCTGGAGGCCCAGGGGGGCCAGGTACTCCTGGTTCTGTAATAGTCTGACCAGGTTCACCTTTTGGACCTGAGACCAAAGAGAAGAAAAAGCACTCAGCAGGAGTTCTTTTTTTCCCTTCTTTCTTTGCTGAATAGAAAAAAGCTAACCACATGCTAAGCTTACAAAGAACTTAAACACCAGCAAGACTTTATCCAGCAAGTTACATCCCACCTGAAACTTGTACAGCACTTATTGGCTTAAAAGCATTTCTTAAGTTAGGACAGTTTTGTTGAAATTATTTTTGTAGTTTCCTCCTAGGTAGGAGCCAAATGGATACAACTTGGTTATAAAGTTTTTATTCAATAACACACAGATTAACTCACCAGGAACTCCAGGAGGGCCTGGACGACCTGATACACCCTGGATGCCTTTTTCACCCGGTGAACCTTGTGGACCAAAACCCGGAGGTCCAGGAAGTCCTTTATCTCCAGGAAGACCTGGTATTCCTGGGTCACCTGGAATTCCCATTTCTCCTTTGAATGCAACACTACCCTGAAGAGGAAGAAGAGCAGGATAGGAAAGAACATGTATTTACTAGGAAAGACAGTAAAATGTTTTCACTGTTTCTATTTTGAAACTCTCTGATAGCTTCCATCTTTCTATCTCCCAAGGCCATTAGGTTACCAATATCTTACCAACATGCTGTATATAAGGTCCAAATCTGGCTACTTAATTCCTTGCGCTACTCAAGTGAACAGCAGAAAAGCCTATTTATTGCTGCCCAAGAGAAGCCTTTCTCTCTATTTTTAGAGAGGCACTGACAGATTGTAGGGACTACCTTGTCTATCATTACTAGATTGTCATCTACTGGATACAATTATTTCATTACTCACATTCAGAGAAAAGTGCATTGGCCAGTCCTCCTATCTGCATTATTCCAAACGCATCCAGGACTTCCCAAAACATCTGTCCAAACAAAGACAGCATAAAATGCAACTCACAGGTTCTCCCTTAGGGCCAGGCAGACCTGGCAGTCCATCTCGTCCAGGAGTGCCATCTATGCCAGGAAGACCTGGGGGTCCTGGGAAGCCAGGATCTCCCTTGTCACCTTTCATTCTTGGAGAAGTCAGGACATCCCCTGGGTCTCCCTTAGGACCAGGTCTCCCAGGGGCACCTGGGGGCCCTGGAAATCCCTGTATGGGAATAAAACAAACAAAAAATAAGCATTTTCACTTTTTTTTTTTCTCTTCCTCTCTTAGGTTGGCATAATATAAGAATTAGAGACTCAAAATAGTTAGAGGCAAAAGAGAAGTGTTAGACTTAAATTTCACATTTACCTAGTACTGATCTACCAAACATATAAAACAAAGAGACACTTCTGCTTTCCAGCAGAATGTAACAGCACCACTTACAGGTGGTCCTACAAGGCCAGTTAATCCAAGAAGCCCCTTTTCACCTTTCTGTCCAGGAAAACCAGGAGAACCTGAGTAATGCAGAAAAAGATAAAACAATAGCATGAAACAGTAGAAGTGTAAATACCAAGCATACTGTTTGCAGAGGATAATAGCCAAGGCAAAGTATAGCTTACCCTTTTTCTTTTGACAGCTTGATTTTATTTGAGCAAAACAAAATTTGTATCTCTAAGCTAAATCAGTAATGTCAGAAAAGTGTTACACCTTCAAAAAGCTCCAGTTCTTCTACCATTCAAGGGATAAGTAGTAGTAGGAATTAACTTCTTTGTCCTTCAGTTAAATCTACAGCAACCATTTACCTTCAATAGGCACAATGTTCACAAGACTGTCTTTGACCAGAGAATTTTTTTGGATTACCAGATTTTCAAAAATGATCAACTACTTTATATGTGTTCAGACTGAGCACTTCTCAGCTGGGCAAAATGAGACAAGAACTTGTGTATCAGAGTTGGCATTTTGTGCATTGGAGTTTGCACACTCAGAAACAAAAGTGCCTCTATAAAATATTTTAAGAAAAAAAAAAAAAGATGATTACAGCTTTACCTGGACTACCTGGAGGTCCTGGAGGTCCTCTCTCTCCAGGAGGTCCAGATATACCAGTTCCTATGCAATTGAAGCATGTGTCTCCTTGATCACCTACAAAGAGTTGCATTAAAAAAAAAAAAAAAAAAAAAAAAAAAAAATAAAAAATTAATTTTAAAAAAAAAAAAAAAAAAAAAAAAAAAAACACTTGAACATTAAGTCTTAGAAAACATCAGAAAAAACAATCACACACACAACAGTGATGGTAATTTTTGACTTCATATTAACAAGAAAGCAATTCTACATTGTCTTGTGATATCTTAAATACAAGACTGCTTCCCCCATGAAGGTCAGACTCATGAGTTTTGGTTGCTAGGTTACATATCTGTAACAGGCAGGTATGATTAGAATTTATTTAGGATAAAAAGATGAAACAAAACCCCGAAAAAAAAGTGTTTTCAATAGTCTGGAATGAAACTGTGGGTTCTTAACTCAGCAAAAGAGTTACCTCTGCAAGAAGGTATTCACATTTTGAACTACAACTTTAAAACAAAGACACCATAATGCAAAACTTCAATTAAACTCCAAGAGGGCAAAATAACTGCTGAGATAGTTTTACTAAACATAGCTGACCTGACAATAAGCCAAACATATTTCGTTCAAAAGATGAACTGTTTCAAGAATTTTGGAAATTTCAGTCATGCATAGACTTTTCTATGACTGTATTAACAGTTATCAACAATTAAACAGTTCATTAGGATTAACTAAACCTTACAATCTCTATGAGGGGACCAAAAAAAAAAAAACCACATTTTTATTTGAAAGGTCTAAAAAAATCAAGTTGGATGCTCGAAGTCAATAAAGATGTCCATGGTTGAGCTAGGAAAAGATTCTCACTTACCCTTATCACCATCCTCTTTGCAAGGTTGTCTTTTTGGAAACAAGACAACAACATTAAAAATGTCTTTCTTATGGTTAGTAAACACACAGATAGACTCCTCCTCCTATACTAATCAACTCATATTAGGAATGCCTTTTTTTTTTTTTTTTAATGATTTCAATATTGCTTTTAACAAAATAATGTCAAAATTACCCCTGAATTAGATATAAAACTTTTTCACATGGAGGTAGTTTCTATCTACCTGGAAGGTACTCATAAACCTGAAGCTCCATTTTACTCTAGCCATGATCTGAGTGAGGCTATTCAGAAGGGTTATATTCTCAGATAGTTTGAGAATACTGAGTTTTTGCACTAGATGAAGAGCTATCCCTATATCCAAATAAAATAGACTTCTTATTCAGAATGTAGAACCCTACATGTTTCCATGCACCAAACCTAATGTGAAGGGACAGTTTTTATTCTTTACCTAATGCAGGCTTGAAAATTGTTGAACAAACTTTAATGAGAGAAAAAAAAAAAGAAAAAAAAAGAAAAAAAATTTCTATGACATGGCACCTTTTTGGCCTCGCTCCCCCATAAAGCCTTGTTGTCCTGGTATTCCGGGAGGACCTGGAGGCCCCTGCTCACATAACCCTTCACCTAAGGAGAATCAAGAAAGATTTATCAACACAATCAGTATGTGTTAGACTGACAGCGGCATTGAATAAATGTATTTAGTACCAAAATGTATTCAGTGGTATTTGCATGTCTATTCTAATATACACACACAAGCATAGATCAAGCACTTTTGTTAATTTGGGGATATAGATGTGTCTGGAAATGCAGCAAAGTAATTCAGCAGTGATGTTGTGTGACATTCATGAGCTTTCTTTCACAATTTCAGTCATCTCCCACTACTTCCCCTGGCCTGTGCATTTCCCTCTGTGATGCTACACTCTATCATTTAGCTTCAGAGGAAAGTACATGCATATGAAATACCACCAGAGAGAAGAGACTTTAACATGTCATGCCATCAGTGCTATGATAGGCACTCCCAAAACCACGTTAGTCCTTCTTTACCACAGCTTTCCAGTTCCCAATTTCATCTCCAGTTTCACACATTCCTTCTCTCTACAATTAGCTAAGAGTCCATTCCCAAGATAATTGTTTATGATTTACGCACTAGAATATACATTAGATGAAATGGCAGTTTACCATTTTGATTCTTGTAGAATCCACCTGGCTACTCCAAGCAGTAACTAGATCAAAATGTCAAAGCTAAATCTACTCAAGAAAACATTAAAGTGATCATGTCCTGCCTAATGTGTAAATTTTGCCCTTCATTAGTGAGATAAAATAGGATTTAATATCAACTCAGAAAAAAAAAATATATCTGGGACAGATCTGCTGGGCACTGTTATTACTTTGCCACTAGGCTGAAAGCTCCCTTGAGTCTGACAAGATTCCTTCTCCACTAGTCTTGCTGAATCTCACAGGTAAGTCACAGCAGGGCTAACCTGAGGCAGAAAGAGGCATGGTAATTCCTGGCTACAATCCATACCATTCAGTTCGCACATCCTGTAAGAGCTCTGAAGGCTAGCAGTCTCCTACTCTCCTGATTTGCACTAGGAGTGACTTGAAGGACTTATAGGAGTAGCTTAAAATCTTAAATCTCTTTTCAAGAGATTTTGTTGTTTCAAGAGGCTTTTGTTGTGATGAATGACATGTTTGCAGGAAGACTTTAAAAGAGACTGAATGAGTCTAAAAGAGACTCAAAATGCTCAGTGCCAGAGACTGAACACCCAAAATGCTCAGTGTCTTCCCCTTGCTGCCTATGTGGCCATCACTTACCAGGAGGACCTGATGGTGCAGGTGGTCCTGGGGGTCCTGGTGGTCCTGGGGATCCCCGTGGTCCATCAAGTCCTGGCTGTCCAGGAATGGAAACACCAGGTAAACCTTGATCTCCCTTCTGTCCTCTCTCACCAGGTAAGCCAGGTGGGCCAGGAGGTCCAACAGTTGTGATTCCTAAGATAGGAAAAGCTTAGTTTGTTGACAGTTCAAGGGTTTAAATAATGATTTTTCTTTTTTTTTTTGGGGGGGGGGGCATGTTATGATATTTGATGAATAGCATGCTACAAATAAGATTGTCTTTTTCAATATATGCATAAATATTCCATAACATTTTTGTTATAAAAGGTGAATGTTTCATACTGGAATCTAGGAACAGAGTTCGACTATGAATAAACCTATCTATGCAAAGAAAAAAAGAGACTCCGCATGCTCAGCCCATCTGACCAAAGAACTGTGAAAAGACTATGAATGTATGCTTAGATTTTTGAACATATCACTTATTTGCACTCTTACCTGGAGAACCTGGCAAGCCAGGTGGGCCCGGCCTACCAGAGAATCCACGTTCTCCTTTGGCTCCTGGAAGTCCTGGAAATCCTTTGCTACCTTTTGGTCCCACTGTTGCATCAATGCCTGGTCTTGAAATGACCTATTAATGTTCAATGATAGTGTTAATGTAAAACAACTTGTCAATTAAAATGCCCAAAAAATTGTCTCTGGAAAGGTAAAGAGATGTGCGGGAAGAAAAGTTCAATGTTCTTTGAACCCAATACCAACGACTGGATGCTTTTCTCATGCCACCGAATTATCGTTAACATTCCTAATGAAGAGTAGTCCCCAGAGAAAGCCAAACCACACAGCGTTCTCATGAGATTTGTTAAAAATCCTACAGCACATTGCATTCTTGCAGTATGCAAAATAAACAGCATTTGTGTGAGAACTTAAGTTGCACAGAATCCCTCCCAACACTCCCCTTTCCTGAAAAGGTAAATAACTCCAGCATACAGTATTTGCATCTTCAACAATGAAGATTTTAAATTCCAAATACGTGCAGCACGAATAGAGGCATCAAATTCTGTTCCATCAGAGTTGCAAATTCATTGTTACACTACTGATATCAAAGGAGATACTCAGATTCACATCAGGATAACAAGGTGTAATTGCTATTTCTTTCACGCGGAATGCTTTGTGGATAAGGCCATACATAGGGAGAATGGTAACCTTATAGAAGAACTCTTGCTCAGGTCATTTCCATTTCTTGACAGCAGACTGAACACACAAACAATGGCTCAGGATGGGTTTTCCATGGTGCAGTGTCTTTCAAATATAGTTAGAACAGACTAGCAATTATTTGTTCCCATATGATTTCAGTTCAGTTGTAACTTTGTATTGCTTTGCAAAGGCAATTTTCTGAACTTCTGGAAAAAATCTGTGTGCTGATCCAACATGACTAAGATAAAATATACGTTGTTTGACTTCAAAGAAGCTGTCTCATTTCTGCTGGTTTGAGGTCCAATCTTGGACAACACTGCCAACCAAGTGCGGAAAGGAAAGAAAGCACTAGCAACTTACACTTCCAGGAGGACCAGGGGGACCAGTGTCACCTTTCTCACCCTGTCAATAAAATTGAGATTTTTTTTTGTATCACACACAAGAGATTTACTGCAAATCCTCCACAGCACTAAAAGCATAGACAATGCAATTACTACTCAGTAAAAACTGAACTCAGTGATTTTGTAGGTACTGTAGCAATAACAACAAATAACCCTTCATACCTTTTCACCATCTCTTCCTGGAGCACCATTTACTCCCGGCCCACCAGGTAAACCCTTCAAGAAAAAAATAAACACCATCACATTCAGATCTTCTCCGTATCAGGAAAGAAACTTTTAAGGAGACTGCTTAGCAGAGAAATATATGAGCTACTCACATCTAGACCAGGCTGACCAGGATCTCCATCTTTCCCAGGCTTTCCCTTCAAAGACATAAATATGTATTGAAACAAAAATTTTCAGTAGTGAAAAAATCTTGTGCAAATAGTTTTACTTCCCATTTTTCAATAAAACACATTTCCTATAGAACACAATCCTTGTGACAAATACCTCACGGATAACAACCACATATAATCAACAGAGTTAAATAAACTCAAGTCTTATTTTTGAAAACTAGAGTATAAAAACTTAACAAGTCTCAATGAAATGTCGTGAGAATACAGCACAGTTCCAGTGAACTAGTGCTGATTCCTTATATTTAATATTTTATTTGGTTTACAATAGAGGATTTTTTTACTGGAAAAAGAGATCCTAACTCTGAAATTCCAGAATATGATATTTAACTATATTTATTTAGAAACTAATATTTAACTATACTTATTTAGAAAATAATATGTGACCAGTGAAATTAAATACAAACTTTTATGCATATAAATTTTAACTATCCTTTAAATAGAATGATTATTTTTTTCCTGAAGAATAACATCAAATTATGAAAAGCCTTTCTGCTCAGAAGTGGTTGTTTGATGACAGGTTAGCTTTTTTTTTTTTTTGTTACATCTCACATGGTTTGAGCAGCACGTAACAATATGGAATTCTAAAACATAATTTTAGAGTCACTTAACAGCAAAACTGCACTTTAAGTGTGCACTATGCCCAAATTCAGAGCAATGAAAAAAATAAAATTAAAAACAAATGAACAAAAAAAGCTTTTGACAAAAGACATCTTCCCCACACCCACTAAGGACTTTTATCTTTTCAGGTCTTTTCAAATTTTTGTGGTTCCCAAATAGTTTTACAGAAAAGAAATGGAAGATATAATTCAGTAAGTGCAAAAAAATATTATGAGAGTTTTGCCTCTGTAAATCTGCAACATTTTCTTATATACAAAGGGCAAATCAAAGTCTGCACATAAATCTCAGAAACTAATAAGTATGGAATTTTCTTCAGTGGTCTTTCTTTTCTTTTGTATTGAAAAGCTATCACTAACAGGTTTCAGGATTTCATATTGTCCAACTAAGACAAGCATGGTGTGTGGCTTGATTTTCAGAGGTGTCCATTATGTTGATGAAACTATGTGTTCTGTGAGAACCCTGAGCTGAGGCACTCAAATATTACCCAAGTTCCTGGATGTTTTTGAATCCAAACAGAAACAAGGTGACTCATGCTATCCCTAAAAGCAGCTAACCTGACCTGTTCCCTCACAGATAGTACATAAACAAAAGTCACTTGAGAACTAACAAATGAACTCTTGGTCTTGATGTCATGTTCAGAAACATGTTGCTGTGACTCACTTCACAAGTAAATCCACAATGGTCTCATACTGCTTGGCAAACCAATAAATAGAAAACTGAATGAAGAACTTCTCTAAAAACAGAGTACTGCTGCTTCACAAAATGTAGTTTTGCCTGCCTCACAGTTTTGCCTGGCTAAGAGCTACATATAGATCTATATTTATAGATAAAGAAAGTACTGAGAGATCCATAGTTAGAACCACCTTCCATGAACCATATGCATCATCTACATTTTGCCAGAGAAGAAAAAAAAAGTCTCTTACCCAGAAGCTGATGGCTCAACCTTAGTTCAACATTTGCTTAATTCTCAAAGATAACACTGATTGGAAAGATAAATGTTTGGTTAAATAGATTACTTACTCTTTTGCCTGGTTCTCCTTGCTCACCTTTTTCACCTTTTACGCCACCGGGAAGACCCTGGACACACAAACATTATCTTAAACTGAGTCCACAATCCAGAGTAGAATGAATTTACAGTTCTGATAAATGGGCAATAAAGAAAGGACTAAAAGAGGACTACTCACAGGAGGACCTTGTGGCCCAGGAAGTCCTGGTGGGCCTGGATCACCTGGAATACCCTGTCAAGCATGGGCAAAAGAAAAAGAGGGTTAAAGCCTCCATCACTCCCTAGTCTCTCAATTTTTAAAATAGTATTTTTTTTTCTGTCTTTTAGATTTCTAAGTGCTATGAACAGCAAAGGCTCATATAAAAAATTCTGTATTTATGTAGATCTTCAAGTGCAACTATAAATTTAATTAACTGCTCATCCTGTTTATCTAGATGATTCATTCCACTAAGACACAAATGCCTCCTGCATGCACTGCAGAAGCTCCTTAGGTGGTCTGCAGCTGCTATACAATAACAGGAAGGAAGGAAGGAGGAAGGAATTCCAGATCCAGCTGAAATTACAGGGGTAACAGTCATTAAGTTGCTCACAATTGCTGAAGTTGTGACTGAGGATATTGTGATCAGCATCCTGCTCTTCAGAAAAGTGTCACTGGATTACCACGTCAAAAATCTAAGGTTTATATTTTGTGCTGTTACACCTCTGTCGAAGTAATCAAATCTCTTCAATATTAGTTTAAAGAGAAAGACACAGGCTGCTGTGTCCAAAAAAGCTTTGTAAAGAATTTGTTTTTTTCTTAAAGGCCTCCCAGACTTATGTTTGATTTTTTGGTCATTAGAGATCATATGTTTATCTCAAAAAACAAGTGAACTCAAAAAACAAGTTCAAATTTTTTACTAGTTGTGTACCACCAGCATATAGTATAAATGTTGAAATATAAACCAATCTTTACACCTTGAAATCATTATAAATGTTGTTCAAAGTTCATGTATCCAGACTATGTGTCAGCATTCAGAGATCCTTGATGACAGAAGCAAATTACTCTGTCAGCTAAATAATAAAGTCAGCTGAATTTTTGCTTCATTATAGTATCGTTAAAATTTCACCTCATGTTTTCTTAGAACACACAGTGTTGTTCTTTACCTTCTGCCTTAATAACAAAGAGAGAGACATAACTGAAGACTTTCCTAGAATGACTCATATTGCAAACGTGCATGAGTAGATAGCTCCAAGATGTGCTCTAGTGAGATCTACTATTATTATAAAAGGGAGGGTAGAAATGGTTTTGATAAAGATCATGGGCGACATAATTGTCCTAACCTTGGCTAAAATAAGCAGGGTATATTGTGGTGTCTACCAATATATTCTTCTCTGACATATTTCCCTGATTAGTCAAGATGAAAAGGTAGCAAACAAAACAAATGGCCCAAATAAAAGTGGAAGAAAGTTAGTCTAAATTCACATAAGAACTCAGATACCAAGCAACATCACAGTGATGTCTGCAAAATTACTAAAGCATAAAAATGACAACTCTTTTTTCAAATTGTCTACCTCAGTCATTCTACTGCTCAGGGTGCTATTTGAGACTGTCACAGAAACTTCTAAAATAAAAAATGAATCCAGGCACCCATGAACCTGCCAGTAGTGGTCAAATTTTCTACCACTAGACCCCAGAATCAAGTGGGACTATAAGATGTTTCCCAATGAAGAAGAAAGGAAAAATCATATAAACTTTTAAAAAAAGACAACTCTCCCAATGACTTTTGGGCACATACTGGTGGGGAGCGATTCATATAAGTCAAACCAACATTTTGAGCTTACTGCCACAGTATGGCTCAATATTTATCATAGAGAGGCCAGAAACCAGGAAGTCATTCAGTCCAAAAGGAAGAGGAGAAAAAAAAAATCAGGGCATCACTTATGACAAAAAAGGAGGCAAGCTGAGTTAAAATTTTGGAAGACTTCTTCACAATAGATGACAAAGATGGTTAGTTAATGGGAATATGAATGTTCAGACAGCTTTGCAAAGTTCTGTCTGGGTGACCTAAGGAATGAGAATAGTTTAACTGCTTTTACTGTTAATATGGACTTCTTTTGAGACTGTTTCTTTTGTAGGACTAGTTATTAAAATAGAGGAGTAACTCAACTAACACAACTAGAATGCCTTCTGTTAAAGGAAAAGTACTCAGACACAAAAGATTCAGTGCTTTGGCAAGAACAACAGAACCTGTGAACAGTTAGCAGGTATCAGCAGGTATTAGGCAAATCAACAGAGACTTCAGGGTTTATCATTGCTAATAGATATAATCTCTCATTCACCTGATCTCCTTTCTGAAACTCAATGTCATTTGGTCTCTTCTGTTCTCCAATTTGTCCTGGTGGCCCTGGCGGTCCCTGAAGACCTTGTTCACCCTAGAGTGCATGAAGATGGCAAGAAGTCAATGCAAACTAAAATGACAAAGTAAAAACAACACACGTAAGTATTGAAATTGATAAGCAAAAGGATCATCATGATCTACTCACTTTTTCACCTTTGGGTCCTTGGAAGTTCAACCCCATATTACCCTGCAAAAAAACAAAACTCATAAGCATCTAGAAGTCACAAATCAAGAGAAAGAAACACAAAGCAAAAATGTCCACCACCATCAATAAGGGAAAAGAAATACCTTGGGTCCCGGCAGTCCTGGTGGACCAGGAGGTCCCTATTAAAATGGGGGAAAAAAAAAAAAAGTCATCTGTTTACAATACTTCTGTTTAGGAATAGCCATGTACTTTGCATGCTCCCTTTGAAAAAAAGGGCAGTGATGCTACTTTGACTAGATCTGTGTTATACCCATGTTGACAAGCACTTTCTCTAAGAGCTATTCCTCATGATCTTATTAAAATTTACAAATATGTAAAAAAATATAGTTCTTGCTTTAAGTGAGACAGTTACGTGAAGTGGAGTACTTAGGTACTAAACTTTTGTAAAATAAAGACCTAAGTCATGCTACATGCTACATCTGGCCCATCGGGCTTCACAAGCAATAGAAGCAACTGTTTTGCACCTTACTTGGTAGAAACAGAAATAAAGAGGTAGCAAAAATACGGTTTAAAGCAAAGTGGGATCTTAGGAAAGGCTGTATATTTTAAACATATGACTTTTAAACATGCAGAATAGCAGCTCCAGATCACATGAATACATGGTGAATACATACTACCTACAGCCCAAGTCTTGACTATCAAAAACTCTGCTCTTTGCTGAGGACATGAAACAAAGCAGTAATTGCCTACAGTTTATAAGTAACTGGTTAAAGAAACTTACTGTTAAACCTGGGGGCCCTGGAGGGCCAGTTGGACCTGGTATACCCATGGAACCCGGGGGGCCCTGTTGAGAAAGTGGAGGAGGCTGTCAGAGGCACCTGTTTGTGGAAAAGCCAGCAGGGCAGACCCAAGACCCTCATAAGCAAGAGAACAAGTTGTCATTTCATACATGCCAAATCAAAGGAATTGACTATTAACCTACTGACCTACTTAAGGAAAGACCTAAAGGATTATATGCTGTGCAGGACTGCAAGGACTGTATTGCTCTCAGCATTACTATGTCTCTTTGGCTTGGATAAGGAGAATGCTTTTTGTTTTGAACTACTTTTGCTCTTGCTCTCATCATACATGGAGAGACAACACCACACTGTATTTGTGATCCCTCCCAGGCAGAAACAGACAATAGGGAAGCACAGATCAGAGGAACAGAAATGCTAACAGGCTCAGTCTGGTCAGAATAGCCTGGGGCTTGCCCCTCTGTACCAGGAAATAGGAATCTATGGGTTCTCTCCAGATCAGCCAGATAGACTCCTTTTCTGCTCCCCTTGTTCTTCCACTAAAACAATGAATGGCTCAGTGGGGAAGCAGAGGGCCTGGAGTCACTAGCTGTTTCCACAGAAGCCTGCTGGGAGAACAGCAACTCTGCCAGGGGATGCAAGATGAGGAGAACAGCTGAGACATTACTCTTTCTTCCTATCACCCAAAATAGTGGATACAGTCCAGAAATGCAGATGTTACTTGCTTCACTTGAGTAAGAACAGGGAATTCTAAAACTGGTACAGAGGATGCCTGAAGGGGGACAGGAAGGAGAAACAGAGAAGCAAGCAAATAACTGATTACAGCTGTCTTCTGGACACCACTTTCATGCATATAGGACTTTTCTGGCCTCTGTGGGTCACCCTATTAAAAACAACAGGGTTGCACTTACTTTCCCTCAAATCATGAAACATTAAATCTGAGCCCTAATCCTTCATGTAAATATAGGTTTTCCCACACTACCAAATATCCCAGCTGTGCTGTTATCCAAATATTTTTTATTTTAACTTTTTCTCTCTCTCTCTCTCTCTCTCTCTCTCTCTCTCTCTCTCAGAACACAGTCTAACAGTACTTTAGAGAACTCACAGGTATTCCTGGAAGACCTGGAAATCCTGGGTCACCCTTCTGTCCTGGCAACAAGGATGTAATTATTTCACCTGGTTCACCCTAGAAGAAAAACAACTAACTTTAATTAATAGCACATTCTATAACTCTTCATCACCATTCGGACTTCAATGGACGCAAACACTAGCTCTTATAGCTCTGCTATACTCCAGTAGTTCTCTGATTTAGGTATTGCATTCTCTAAAAAATACCTCTTTTTAACGGAGATCCTTCCACATTTAGAAAAGTTTAACTAAAAATGTGCTAAAAAACACTACCAACCTTTAAAAGAGTTCTTTTTATCTGTACAAATGTATCAGCATTGACTCAAATTCCAAAAGATTAAGGAATTGAAATACAAAAGTTTCTACAAAAGAAAGGGGCATTCTCGTTGCAATGGAAAGCAACTGATAGGACATGACAAAAACACCCTCATTCAGTCTTTTGCAATATCCAGCCTCATGAGATTAATGCAGAGTATGCAATTATAAGAGGTGTGCTTCATGATCCATACTGAAGTAGTTTCTTACTGATTTCATGGAAGATATTTGTTTTCAAAATATGAAATACTTGCCCTGATCAATATGAATTTTAATATCTTTAAAATTAATGAAAAGAGGCTGAGAAAACCAATTCAACTTAAAATACATACTTTCCTAGTTCCGATATTTAAAACGCTGTCCTCTTAGGAGTTTATATGGATCAGACTTCCTTTTTAAATACATTTTAAATACATTTGAACTGAAATTGATGTTTTGGCCTATGGTCAAATAAGTTAAGGACACAGGAGGAAAATCGTAATTAAAACCTAAAAGGTTAAACTATACAGTCCAAAATAATATTATGAGATTACTTACACACTTTATAGATAAAGTAGGAATCATGCTTGCAAAAGGAACTACAATACTGCTTGCACTGGATACGTTAAGTTCATTTTTACTGGTCAGTCTTAAGCATGCACATTCCTTAGCAGGCACATATATGCTATTGATGCACTTAAGTATTTGCAGGTATTTTGCTAATTTGATGCCTCACAGCATCCATTTAGGCACATTGGTCCTTGTACTCTCAAGAGAACCAGCTTCACAAACTATTGGCTAGTCCTTGAACTACTCACCCAATTTGGGTAAAGCTACTGCAGAATTTCCAGATAGCTGCACTGAAATAGACTACAAACAAAGCTTTCTGCAGAAGTTCACATCAGATTCCAACAGATATACATGGTCTTGCACAAAAGGAGGCAGGTTACTTATGTCAGATCACACTGAGTACCCATATCTGGTTAGTATTTAAATGTGAGAGTACAGAGCACCTACCTTCATACCTGGCAGACCAGGGGGTCCCTTTATTTAAAGGAAACAAAAACATTAAAAAAGGTGAATATAAAAGATTGATATATTATTTTCAAAACATTAATCACATCTACAGCACAAGACAAGCATTAAAGAGCACCTAAAAAGAGGTTTAAAAAAAAAAAAAAAGTGGGGGAAAATCTTCAAAATCTACTGGAAAAAAGTTTTGAGAAGTATTTTCAGCAAGTAAAAGGAGGACTACATTTCCATTTGCTGGCAACTGTTTCGTTATATACCTCCTTTTATTCTCTCTGTTACATTCCTTTAGTGCTCTCTTTGTTGGTACTTAAGCTCTGACAGTCACTTTGCTGTACCTTCTTTGGTCCTGTGAGGATAAAACCCTACACATTGTCCCTTCTTTCTGCACCACTAATGATCAGTAACACACTTTAGGTGCACCAGATGACACTTATCAAGATCTTTCTTCTCTAACATATATGCACTTATTTGTATTATTTCTTACATGTGCCATAGAATTCCAGCAATGTGACAACTCTAGTGGATTTTAAAAGGTGGGGAGACACTCTCTTATTGGATATCTAAAATATTTGGATTACTTTTTTTTTTTTTTTTTACTGTAAAAGGTTGATAGTTTATTAAAAGATCAACTGCAAAGAGAGGCTGATATTCATCTGATCCTTTACAAATTTAAGAAGAAGTTTTTCTATGGATTACAGAAAACTGATCTGAAAAATCTTTTACTTACAGGAGGTCCTTGTAAACCAGGAAAACCTGGACTGCCTGGGAATCCACGCTCTCCCTTAAGGATGAAAGGGATGATTAGACAAAATTGGAACAAAACATAACAAAGACAGGTAAATAACTGTTGTCTACAGTGGTACAGAGAGGGAAAAACGCAAGTAGTGCTATAGAAGGTCAACCTCACCTCTTGAAAGATAACAAAGTGAGGTTAAGTTACATGTTAGAATGAAAGAGTATCTATACAATAAGAATACTAAATCACTGTTTTTAATAAAATGCTCTTAGAAAATAATAATAATATAAAATAAATAAGCTTTGCTTGGTAGCAAGGCTCTACTGCAAAGATCAGATGTAGCATATGATCCAATTATGATATTATTCTTCCTCAGTTTGTTAACTATACGATTAAGTACAATCAGGATAAAGTAACAATAAAGTTAACTATGATAGCTGAAATTTTAAGTGTCTGTTGCTGGCTCACCAATAATCTGTGCTTTAAATACCAAATCATGATCTCTCTTAGTAGCAGTGGATATAGGTATGGACCATCTTAGAATCACCTGCAGTACTTGATAACAAGTATTGCACACAATAAGTTTTCCCATTGGGTACCTTCAGGAGAACAAGAGCTTGTTACCACATTATTGTTACACTGTTATGAATTTTAGAGGGATTCTACCTTTGTTCCATTGCACCCTGGTACACCATGAGGTCCTGGTGGCCCATCCTGTCCTGGTAATCCCTTTAAAGTGGAAAAGAGCAAAGTAGAGTTAATTCATAGAATGCTCTCTTGACCTGGAAGGAGAAAATGAAGACTCTATCCGTATAACCCATTCCTACTCACAGGAAGTCCTGGTGTGCCTGGAAATCCTGGAAGCCCTGGAGGTCCCTAAGAGGGAAAGCAAATAAGTTTTAAACAGGATGCATGAAAGGAATTACTATGATTTACTAAATGTGCTTACGTAAGGATAGACCACCAGCAACAGAATCACCCTTAAAAAAAGAATGCCACATTGAACAGATGTCAAGGTGCTGCTGAGGAGGTTGACACACACCAAAAAAAAAAAAAAAAAAAAAGGTGGGGAGACACAGAGAGAGAGACACAGAGAGAGAGAAGGTACAAAACCTAAAAATCTAAAGGATTTCCAGACAAATCAACCCCTGTCATGCCAACTCTAGACATGCTGCATTTACTTCATAATAAACCGAAGTAAACTTCCTATAGCTTATTCAGATCCTGTAGAGAAAAATGGATTAAATAAGTATTGGGACTACTTTTTCCTAAGAGTTATACAAAAGAACCATCTGATTGAGAAAGTTCTCTTCAGATTTGTCAAAAATCTTTCCCCATAAATCACAGTTCCTGAGAGAAGGATCCACACATGACTACCAGCCTTTATCCGTAATTCCAGTACTCTTTATCCAATATTCCTAAAACTGCAGAAATGCTTACTCTGATTCCTTTAGGTCCAATAGGCCCTGGAAGTCCATCGTCACCCTAAAAAGGGGAGGGGGGAGGAGGGAAAAAAAAAAAAAAAAGAAAAAAAGGGAGAGAGAACACAAACATGAACACATTCAAAGTGGCAGCCATCATTCCTATCAAAGTAAAATGCAGTCACGATAAAATGTCTTCTACATGTTAATTGTGACATGGTTACAAGTTGTTATTTGCCATTTTCTGAGTAAAAACGCTCAAAATAACTTCTATTTTGGGCCCTCCTGTTAAGCAGGAATTGAAAATACTTTTACACCTGAATAAACTGACTCAGGAGAAATATATATATTTTTTTTAAATCAAAGAGTATTCAAGTCTGTTTTTGAGCTAACACATTTTGCTTACTCCTTTTGTCAAATACACTAGTGACCTCTTGCAAGTCTGTTTTTGAGCTAATACATTTTGCTTACTCCTTTTGTCAAATACACTAGTGACCTCTTGTGGGCAAAACAAAATGCAAAATTAAATATAAATAAATTTTAGCGTTACTATTCTATACTATGACAATGCAGAGGTTCATAGTGAACTATCTGAAAAGACATTAGGAAACATTATCAAAGTTTTCTAGCACAAGCTCTTTTTTTTATTTTCTTTCACTCTTGTTATACCCAATTATTTTTTTCTCTTAGCGCAGTCCATTTTTTCTATCACTCATCTATTGTTTTCTTCCTGTATGACATATTTCTGACAGGTTTTTATACTATGGACTTTTGTAAAAGGAATGGGTGGATCATGGTTAAGCTTGCGCATGTTAAATACACGTGCAGACACTCAAGAGAAAGGCTTTTCATCATTCTAATGTCACATTGCACTGTCTTAGCACACTGGGATAATTCAATAGCAAACAAGAATAAAACGAAAACCTTCAGGGGAAGCGCAGAGCATTCCTCAGCTGTCTTCCTGCATTGTTCAGTGTGGCCTTCATTCATGTCACCCCACCCAAAACTTGCCCAAATGCCACCAGATGCAAAGTGATGCGAAGAGGTGGGTCCCCTGTGGGCTGAGGGCCAAATACCGCTCTTATCAGTTAACTAAGGGACAGGGGTGCATTAGTGCATCAGCTAATAAAACTACGTTACCAGATCTTGACAAGCCTGTTCTCCGAGCCTAATCTGCAGTACCCTATGAAAGGATACAAGCAGATATACTGCGTTTGCAAGCAGACATGGAGGTGAGGAATAGGAAGCCAAAAATCAGTATTTTTTGCTATGGTTGACTGTTCAAAACAAACAAAACTACGTTAAATCCCAGCTTTTGAGGATTTTGACTGCTAAGTCAAAGATAATAAGGAATTCTGGAATGATGTGGGATCAGCACTGCGAGCAAGCTAACAATAGTTAGCATTTCCATGCTATAACAAGCGAACTGTGACTTACCTTCATGCCTCTTGGGCCAGGAGGTCCCTCTGGTCCTGGAAACCCAGGCAAACCTGGCTGCCCTTCCAAGCCTGGGAATCCTCTTTCACCCTGCAAAAAGAATGAGGGACGGGGGAGGGAGGAGGAATCAAAATCCTAAGTTATTTAAGATATATTAAGAAGATAAAATACTACTACTATCTTGTTTGCTGTAGAAAGTTGTCATACAAATGACAAATTCACTGTAATTAAATATCACGCCTGCCTATATACAGGCATTCCTGAACAGCCTGCACCTGCATTGCCTTTAATTGCACTACTTAAACAGATTTCATATGATGCTTACCCAATATTTAAATGACTTATTTATCAAAATAATTTGTCAATCAATGTTTCTGCTGCACTGCCCAAACACACTACTCTCACCTTTCTTCCTATAAAAATGTACCATTCTTACTTACCAATTCTACTACAATACTTATAAAAATGTATAAAATGGGTACATATAGCTTCTGTATTGCTGATGACTGCTGCTTATCATCACTTCACAGGTGTAAGATTATTATTTATACAAGAAAAGAGCTCAAGATCCTGGTCACACGATGTAGGCTAAACAATGTACAAAGGAAGAATGAACAAAATGATTCCAGCCCAAAGTGTTCATGAACTAAAACAAGGAAGACAGATATAGAACAGCAAAGAAATAGTTTTCCCCTTTATCTGTCATGTTATGCTTAAATCATGAGCAATTACCCTCAACTACCGCAGCCATATTTTGCTAAACGCCCATGACCAGAACCATGACCTATGCCATACACCATATATATCCTACCTCATCACTTGTTGCATAAGCTAACAATATGTTTTTCTATGGGTTTGGAAAGTTCATAGCTGCAAATTCATAAAAAAAAATATTTTAATTCCTCATATATTATATAGTCACACATATTTCTAAATATTAAGGTTTCAATCAATGTAGAGAAGTTAGGCAGAACCAGAACTAACATACCCTTTCGCACATGTGGATGCTAGAGTATAATTTGCTACTGGATAAACTGGTAATTTCCTACAGCTCTGCTATCCCTACAAGAACAGGAGTAGTAACTCCCATTTATATTAGCAGTCCACCAGCTAAGACATTCAGCAGGGAACAGGAAGGTCCTGCCCAGATCTCCTCGGTCAGGGCAAGGAACTGAACCAGGAATCTCTCATCTTCAGGAATATAGTAGCAAATGGAAGACTGCACGTCGCAAGCAGGTAGAATCATCTAACTACTGCCTTAGGAACACTATACGTAAAACAATGTTCAAGCTTTGTCTGTCTTCTCTTTGTTTCCCATAAGCAGTGGTCCACTGCACATGTTTAATTCAGTACGCAGCATGACAGCAGGGTTAGGTCTCATCCTTAAACCCTACTCCTCTCACAGTACTGCTTAAGTAAGTGCCCTGTGTTGCACTGCAAGGTACAGAAAATTGCAAGTTTCTGAAGAGAAACCAAGATCTTCGAAGAATATTCAGAGCACAGTAACAAAGCAGGAGTTTTCTCATGGCTTCTCTTCTGGTAATTGCTGCACTGCTTCCTTGCAAGCAAAGAAGGAAAACACCAAAGTGTGAAAGGACCTGCACAAACATGAGCTGAGATCTCACAGGAAAAGACTAAGCTGTACTCAGTCATATACAGGAGGAATCTGACCTGGGTAGGAACAGCTAGCTCATTATCAACTCTACTAAAATTAGTTTTTTAATAATTAAAATATAAACATACTCCTCTCTCACTATAGGTCACATCTTGATCTCTCCTACAGGATAGACATCTTGCATCATAAATTGATGTCAACTTGATGACAGGGTCCAGGCTGTCTTCTTGCACACAAGGTGTCAGGCTCTACATTCACATGGAGCTCTACAGCTGGTGCAATGCCACATTTAAAAAGCAACACTGGGGGAGTGTTATATGTCATGCCAGAATACTAAAGGGTTAGTATGTCCCTGAAGGAGAGAGAATGAGGAATTTGGGAGTGCCCAATAAGGAAAACATTAGATAGAGCCAGATTTTGAAGCGAGCTCTGGCAAGAACTCTGTTTGCACACCAAGGAAACGTGCTTGCATGCAAGAGAAGTCAGATGTGCCAGGTGCTTGCTAGTCTACATGATGTCTCTAAAGCACAATCACTCTGCAACCATCCATTCTAGATGGGCAGAACTAGGGAACCAAGAACTTTAAAAGTGAAAGCAAGAAACATATGAAAGCACAGAATTAATCGGGAAATATGGGAAACAAAAGATGCTACTAAAAACATACTAGTGAAATTGTGAAATGAGTGTTTTCCAAGCCTCCTTTACAAAAGGCATGAGCCTTGCATGAAGAAACAGCTGACAGAGGAACTCTTGTGGCATTTCCCAAAAAGCTTGAGGGAACTGTATCACACTCATTGCAGAGGAAATATTTATTAACAACACAATCATTGTTTTTGATCAAAAAATTGTTTGGAGAAAGAGATAAGAAAGGGAAAGGGGAAGGAACTAACCTGATTAAGCACTTAAAAAAAGAGACAATGCAAGAGAAAATTCTTTTGTTTTCTTCTGCTTAGTATTACAAAGGAGCACGTAGACATAGCTGCTTCTTATTTCAACTTTACTATTACATTTACTATATTGCTTTCATCAAAATTTGAATGCTACAAAGACTGAATTTGCCAGAAGAAAATACCAGCTGCCTGACAAATATGAAGCACACACTGAAACTGCAAAATAAAAAAAAAAACCCAACAAAACAACACACAACAACAACCCACAACACCACACTATCACAAAAAGAAAACCCAAGAAAGGAAGCAAGAAAGCACGTTTTAGTTGCAGCACCTGCTACCCCTTTGAAGTAAAGCCACATAGTCTGGGGTTGCATGCCCTCTGAGTCCCTAACATGCAGGCAACTCACTGCTGCCCTTGGCTCTCCAGCTGACATTAACTGCTGGCCCAGGTCTCCAGGAAGCTGATCTCAGCAGCAGTGTTGGATCTTGTTTTCATCTGTTGTAAAAATAGCCCAATAAGCTACAAGTTTTGCTGGGAGGAGATTTTTTTTTTTTTTTGGTGGCAAGGGGTGGAGGGGATAGAGGGGTAAGGGAGAAGGGCTTCATCTGTTTTTTATGAATTTACTGGTTTTAAGCAGTTAGGTAGGTTGATCTCACTAGTGTTAACCATCCTCCAGTTCCTTAAGGAAGATATGAAGCATTTTTCTTTCTTCCTTTACTTAAAGCAGCTTAAGGAAAAGGAAGAGAAATGCTTAATCGTGCACACTCTACCATTTTTCATCACATAGGAAAGATTTTTTTTTTCTGCAGGTGTGGGAGGAGTTGTGTGCGCATCTACATACGTGCGCAGGAAGGTAAGAAAGAAACAGCACTCCAGCTATCAGCAATGATCTTTTTTACTGACAGCTCCAGCAAGGAGTTTTCTCCATTATAAGACACATTAGTGCAGCTTATACTATCTCTCTTGTACATATAATTTTAATAAAGTAGGCCTGAGCAGAGGAAGAAAGGCCTAAAGTTTTTTTTACTTTTGTCAACCTCACTAGAGGCTTTCCAGAAAGCTTACAGTGCTTTGATTCCTCAACAGCTAATGCCACAAGGGCTTACAGCAGAGGCAGTGTAAAACAGAGGTCATTGACATCACACAAGTAGTAAAACAAGAGCAGTGGTTGCCCAAGGAAAAGAAGAAAAGCATTGCTGTTTCTTACGGTTCAATTTGTATTCCTTGTCTTGATCTGCTCAGAGAGGTCTATCCTGAAGGAAGTGCTAAGACGCATAGGAGGAGAGCTACTTTTGAGTATCAAAATGAGCTCACTAGGCTGCACTAGGTAGAACAGCACTTCTACCATCTTTGGACTAGCAACGACAGACTTGGATGCAGGAAATGGGTGCCAGAAGTGAAACATTGTGGAGCAGACATGTAGGGCTTGGCTGAGTACATTTGACACTGCTTTTCCCATGTTTAACCACTCCCCATTTCCAGTAGTTCTAGAAGTGCACTGTCACATCTCCCTTTGGGAGAATCAAAGGATGAAAATAACTTAAAGAGCTTCTTGCCTAATGATGACCATGTGCTGGTGGAGCAAGGGCAACTACAGACTTGGAATTTCTGCTGCTTCTACCAAGCACCTCAGAACTAGGAGCCAAGTATGAAATAAACTGCAAAAACCTGAAGCTTGGTGTTGTAGATTTCCATTCACTAAAGAATAGTTGCACAAAGGTTGAGTCAAAGACAAGTATTGGCTTTGCAAATAAGACTTCTTCTGGAATTTTATATTCCTGCAACATACTTAAGGCTCAGATTTAGACAAAAACATCAATGAAAACTCACACATGCACTTACAGAAGCAGCTACTATGGATGGCAGTGACTGAGAGCCCTCCTGTATCTCCCCAGAGTTGAAGTGGGGAAAAAGTCAATGCATCTAAATACTGAGACTTTGTAATTATAAAGCAAATAATGCAGTAGGGGTGTGATCAAACCAGTTCCACAAACAAGGCATCATGTTTAAGAACTACAGACTTGGCTCTTTATCATCTCTTGATACAACGTACCACCATGGGGCTCCACAAGCTTCTGAAGAGTCGGTGAAAGTATCTAGCATACCTCAAAATTACACAGTGGGTAATTTTATTTACTTGAAGAAGGAGTCACAGGTTCTGCGTTTCAATGTGAATCTTCCATTCTAAGGAGGAAACCTGTATAATATCTGCTTATTTGTTTTAAGAAGTTATAGCCTCCCCAAAGAGCTCATAGCCATAAAGGAAAAGGAAGCAACAGTCCTACTGTAGATATAACTTCTCCTTTGTGCCTTTTTAAAATTACCACACTTCTATCAGTTTCAAGGGTTTGATCTTGAGTGAGGCTCTCATGCCTCACTCTGTATGTGGACAGAGGAGCCCCTCTGACTCCAAACAAGCAGCCTCAAGGCTTTCTCTAGAAAAGATATTGCAATATCATTAAGTGACACTGAAGGGTTGGAAAGTACCAACTGTAGCCCAGACCCTGCATATAACAGTTGCATTAAAAAAAATAGAACCACTAGGAAGAAAAAGAAAAGCATATTTTATTTGGAATGACAAAAGCTGTACTTCTCATTCCCCCCCATCCCTTCCTTATCCACATACAACAGCCACTTGCTCACTGAATTCACAGAATAGCTGCAGCTTTTGCAGAAAGCGGCCAATCACATCAGTCCTCCAAAGCTGCGGCTATTTGATTTTACTTGGACTGTAAACCAAAAGTTCAAATGACTTCAAACTAAACATGAAATTCTGTGCTGGTTTGGTCATCCTCCATTTGAAGATCCTGTAGAAATGTAGCAAAAGTATAATCAGATTTTGGCTAATTAAATCTTACCCAAGCTTATCAAGAGAATATCATTCTTCACTAGGTATGTAAATTAGGAATATAAGCAGTGAACTAACAGGTAAATGCCAAGAAATGAGTTCATCTATTTGGAGACATCTGCATGGTAGGTGTGGCTCCATGGATTACTCTGAACATTGGACATCTGCCTTGTTCAACCTCAGCCAAAAGTAAAACTCTGTGTCAGCACATTATGATTCCAAACAGTGCTTGAGTATTTTATATTATTTTGGTTCATTTTAGGTTACATTTGTTTATATAATCCCCAAAACACCTTTGAAATGTGTCAGAAACAAATCTAGAGTACCCCAAAGCCCAAATCCACAGTAAGGTCAAGCTATGCCTTCCTAGAACCACTCTGAAAGAGGTTATCAGCTACTAGAAGAAATTGCATGGCACACATTAAATATAGTACTACCAGAAAAAGTACATGACAGGTATTTATTATTGCCACATAAAGGATTTAGGGAAAGCATTATCTGGTTCATTCTAAGAGTGTGTGACAAAAGGTAAGTAGCTCTGTTTAAAGCAAGTGGTTTCTACACATCTTGATTTTATTAACATGTGTAAAGCTGTAAGAAATACTAGTAAGAAACATGAAGGAATGCACAAAAATACTGAACTTGAGTAGTAAGATTCAAAGTTAAAGCTTTCCTGTTTCCATGCAGCTCAGATTTCCAAGCCAAGTCTTCTGCCCTCAGGACATTGGCTGGGCAGTCCAAAGAGTCCATTGCACTGAATAAGCCACACTGGTTTGTTAGTCTGCTTCATCAGAGAAGACACTTATTATCAACCAAATGATTGCTGGGGTAGCAGCTCTGGTTGTTGAGCACACTGTAGGTGAACTGCATCACCTCCACAACCCAGCTGGACAGAGATGGCAACAGGGATGAATTTGATACACAAACTTAAAACAAACAAGTTCAAGGAATAGCACAAGTTTAGAGTATATTAGCTACTGTTTACGAGTAGGCAAAAACAGAATGGGATAAGGAACTTGTGGTTTTAAATTCCCACCAAAACACTAGCAGAAAAGCCACAATTGTGCAAGTCTACACCTTAGCTAGGCCACAATAGCAAACTAGCATAATCAGGTCTTAAAATATAAATTCTTCCTATTTATTGTTACTAGAATTTGTTTCTACATTATTTGTATTCATATAACTGAAAAAATATGTTCTATTACTTCCCATTTCTGATAAAACAATGAGAAGAAATCAGTTCTGTATATCAGAGGATCTTGTTGGTGTGATTTACCTTAGGACTTCAGTGTTATGCCCACAATATTCCCAAATAAAATAAAATAAGAAAAAAAAAAAAAAAAAGCTATCATTAGAATGCAAGGTCTGACACGGAGCTGGGTGGCATGTCAGTCTGCCACTACCAAATTAGAGATTTACCTTTTCACCTTTTACTCCGCTGCAGTCACACTTGGATACAGATGTACATCCATGGCAAGCCTTTAAAGACAAAGAAAAAAATACATATTTTTAGATCGCCATAAGACAATGTCTGCAATATTACTAAAAGTTAGTCTAAAGCCTTAAGCCTAAGAAGTTTCAGCACATATAAGGGCTAGAAGACAAAGTAGATACAATTTACTGATAGTTCAATCACTTTATTAGAAGCCTGTCCCTATACTTGTTACAGGTCGATGACTATTGTGAAAATTTTTACATCAGTGCTCAAGTACAACCCAACACATCACTTCTTGCTAAAGAGATGACAGTTTCAACAAAACATGCTTCCAGACATCTGCCTGCATATTGACAACATCCAACTAAGGTTCCTACCAGTAGATGTCAGATCTCTCACAGGAGTTTAACTAAGCCTTAAGCTTAAGAGTGTACTTGTACAATTTCTAGAAAGATACTTATTACATAATTAATTCTTCCCTCCACAGCCCACTTAGAGGAAAGATTTCTTTGAAAACAGATTTAATCTAGCTGCATTCATGTTCCATCCTCAAGCCTGACAAAACTGCTAGAACAATCCATAAAATAAGCAGAGTGGCAAGCAGGTATTTTGGAGATCAGAGGAAGGGAAATAAGAAAACTTGATCTAGGAGTAAAATTCAAATCAGATAAACTGAGCAGATATAGTATTGAAGAATTATATCTCTCCTCCCATGATCTTATACTCACTTGATTTCCATGTTACTTTCAGAAAGATGAGCAGACTAGAATGTGTGCAAAGGGCAATTTCTGGAATAATTAAAACATTTTGCAGAAGAATGTCTGCACACACACACACCATCCAATTATCAAATGTCATTATAGTTAAAAAAGATAATTATCATTAGAAGATACATCCCCTGAAATACTTTTGACTTGTTCTGAGGACAGGCATTGTTATCCTAAAGAGCGGCACAGTGCATTCCTCAGAAGTAGAAGCTGAGGATTTGTGATCTTTTCCTGCATTTAAGTAATCTGCAAGAACACTCTGTACAGCAAGAGCTGCAGTGAGGCAGGGAAGCAGCCGCTCTGTCAGATCTCAAGTACACCCACACTTGCATTCTAGTCATTATCACAGAAGCGCCCCGAGACATGACCCATCACCTACCTGGCATGGGGAATGCCCTGGCTCATAGCCTAAACACATTAGCAACCCTCAGAAGGAAATACCCAAGCAACCCAATTCACCTGGAGCTACACAAACCCTGGATAAACTCAAGCATCCTAAAGCAAAAGGCGGAAAAAAAAAAAAAAAAAAAAAAAAAAAAAACCCTCAGCATTGTGAGCTCTAAGTGTGGCAATACTGCTCCATGATGGGTCGGGGCATGTCTCCAAACACTCCATTTGTCTTTCATAAAGAGCCATTAGATTTGATAAACACAAAGGTTCAAAATTCTCTGTTAAAAGAAGGGACAGCACGGATCCTGTTCCAAAAGTAAAGCTGATCCTTACTTGCCAGCTTAGCTTTTAAAACCAGACTTGAGAAAACCCCAAGTAACATCGCCTAACCTCATAACTAACCCTGAGTGGAACTGCTAAAGGATCTCCTGAAGCCCCTTTCAGCCAAAGTAACTCTATTAATTTCAGAGGGCCAAAAAATCCTCTTAAAAGTAGATTTTTTTTTTTTTTTTTTAAGCAACTTTCTAAAAGAGGTTTTAGGATTAATTCCATTAACAAAACTTCATTTGGAAGGAATTAGCTTTAGTTGCATGCAGCATTCCCTTTCCTCATAGTACAGTCTGTAAACAAAGAAATAGCAAGGCACCTATCTCACTGTGCAGAGAGCTGGTTTCCTATTACAAAGATAGGACAGTGGGATCTATTGGAAAGTCTTTGCCAACTCCAAGCAAGCAAAGTACTCAAAAGGCCGACTAAGAGCTTTGCAGTGGCAAAATGCACACCCCTGGAAAGCATAATCATGATCCTGCACAGCACAAAGTTCAGTTACACTAGGTAATGGAAGCGACTCATTTAATCCTTCTCATATCTTTCAGAGAAGGTTTCTCTTGGAAGTTTCCTGGCTTTGCAGGAGAACTGGTGGGATCAGCAGGGGACTGGGGGAGAGGAGAAAGAAAAAAAAAGGGGGGAGGGGTGGGGGTGAAAATAGTTCAGATTACATTGCCTCCTTTTCTTGTCTGTAGTAAAATAGCAGAAAACTAAAGACTTGATAAATATTGTGCAACAAGGAGCCTGTCAGTATGAAGGCTATCAAAAAAATACCCTGCCGTGAAGCTGAAGCTTTTTTTGGGGGAAAAAAAAAAAAAAAAAGCCCCTTTCCCACATGCATTGCCAATAAGGGTGAATATGACTCCAAGAGATAAGAGTGCATCTGTCTCAATATTGCAGTGTAAGAGATAGACTTTAAGTTGGCTCCAGATCTTCATGTAAAACATTTTTAAAGTGTTTTCATTTGTCAATACAGTTACCATCATCATCTTTCAAAAACATTTTCATATCCAGATTAGGTCCTTACTCTTTGAGGAAAGCCTTAACACATTCAATTAACCTGTCGTGTTCAGTGAGCACACCCAACTTCTCTTTTGACATCACGTATTGTTATCTAATTCAGAGGCATTACTTGCAGGAAAAAAAATAGTCTTTTTCAGACAGAGAAGCGAGGAGAAACCAAAATCTTTTACAGACAGAAGTGAGGGGAGGCCAAAAAGTTCGCAGTCAGAAAACGCTTCATTTATCCACTGAAACCAAGTGGGGGCAGTTTCTGACTTAAATTCTGGGAAGATCTATTCACCCACAAGCTTATCAAGAAGCATTCCCTCAGAGTCCCTTATCTTCCTGCACAAAATCAGTATTTTATAGATTGCCCATTTCTTATCTGTATCAACTTATATCCCCACCAAATGAATTTCTTTGAAACCAAACATTTCTGAAGAGAAAAAGCCCCAAAAATGGGGACTACATTAAGATCACTTGTATCACTCACAGGTTGTTTTGCCATATGTCATTAAAAAAAGCCAACAAACACGAGTCAAACACGCTGACACAACAGTCAACACCAACCCCAAAACTTAATGACCTACTGCAAATGAAAACTTGCTTCTTGTTTAGACTCTTTCAACAGTCTCAAGGCCATTTTTAACTTGGGAAAGCAGGCATAAGAACTATGCTACAGAAGAGCATGTACTGCATAACAAGTCAGTGCAAGTTTGTCAGCCACTCACTAGAGGTTTCTGATATCACCAGTTTATTTCTGTATCTTACATTAATGTTAAAAAAAAAAAAATCCAGGCTCCATACTATGCATAGCTATGCCTGGAATTTCTTCTGCTATAAGTTACCTATACCCCTCAGTCAAGCAAATACAATAGCTCTACAACACCTTAAGCATAGAAAACCTAAACTAGGATCAAGATTTAGATTATTAGTTTGCTATACTTGTTAGCAGTTGAACCATCAATAGTGCTGAAAGTTAAATGATTTGCTGGGTTTTCAGCAAAATTAAATGACTCCAAAACTCAGAGGACTCTCAAGCTACACTTGGTACATTTGTTCAGTTTCTCACACTCATAACAAAATCATTTGCCTTGTGCTAATCAGCCAGAATCCTTCACCAGCAGCTCAAATCCCAGCTCTAGTCACTAGAATGCACACACTGCAGACCATACATCCAAAATTTTTCAACACCTTTTCTGCCATGTAACAGCATGTCTTGGCCCAGGCACAAAAAATGAATTACTTAATCTCCACGCTAATTAATATCTTCAGTTTTGGATTACAGGAGCATGCACAAGAAGCAGGCGTAGACTAAGAACATGCCCACATGGCTAAAATTTGCTTCTTACAGGCAGGATAGTTTCCACAGCCACCTCCATCCTCATGCACCAGAACATGTCAACTACATGTCCTACAACTACTGTCAAGTCCTTTGCTGAGACTTCTGCATATCAAGATACAAACAAGGGCTTTAATTAACCATTTGCAGTTTAGCTAATCCTTTCATTGGGTTTTCCTGACAGCTGCTACCCTAATGAACTACTGTGTGGAGAGCAAGTTCTTTTCATTAGCATAAAAGGGGAATGGCATTGGTTTGCTACTCAAAGGATAACTTCTCTAGAATAAGCTCAGCTTTTTGCATCTTATACAGACTGAAAAAAAACTGTTCTATAACACCAGAAGATTTTTTTATATGCTTTTCAGTTTACAGAAAATACACATTTCAAAACACTTTTTACTCTTAGCCACAAGCTTGCTAGAGTCAGTTCACTGAAAACAGCCCAATTATACTGAAAGCTTTTTTTGAGTAAAAATCTGCCCTGTTGGGCACATTCCCCCTCCTTTCTCACCAGGCCCAGAGATATGTATGACAAGGGATATTCAACACATTTTTCCCCCCTATTCATTAAGGGCTGCAATTCACAAGAGCATTAGTCAAAATATATGCATAAAAAAAAAAAAAAAAAGGGCAGATAAATACTGTTCTGGGAGACAGCAACAACCTGGGACTTTAGAACTGCGAGGAAAAGGAAGAAGCTCATTTGAATAGTAATAACAAGTCAAAGTTACATAGAACTGGCTAATACCTTCAGATGAGTTACTCTCAAACTCAATATAACCCAGCAATAATTTAAGCAACGCATGGGTGCAAAACTAAGATATGCAGATAGGAAGTATAGTTCTGCTTTAGAAGCAGTTTATTTTTACATGTAGCCAGTTGCAGGAAAACTAAGTGAGATTACCTGCTGGGTAAGGGATAAGAGGCATCATAAAGACAAAATGTATGCACCAGTATAATAATAATGTACTAGCACTTAACCATATAAAAGTTAAACAGTTTAATCTTTCAGATGGAAAGAATAAAGGGATGAGGAAGGAAGTCATTAACAGGACTTGATATTTACAGATTATAAATTAATAACCAAAGAGAGACAACCTCTTACAGTAGCAAGTAATTGCAGAGGCAGTTTACTAACTCACCAAAAAGTTTTCTGACCTGACCTAAACCACTTGGCAAATGAATTTTCAGTTCAGGTATCACTAAACAGTTGGGGAAGGGGAAACAAGCCACCTGGATATTTACAACCTCCTAATAATTTTATCATGCATGCAGAATTTCCTGTTTTGTAAAACAAGAGGGACTATCAATGGCATAGACACGTTATTCATCTAGCAATGCAGCCTGTACTGAAAAATTGCATTTTTTTTCTTTACAACTTCTGATTCCTCTGCTCTTGAACCTGAAACTCAGGATTCGAGCCCAAGCCCGTATAACTTTGTGCCCCACATCTTTTCCCTCCTCCGCCCCTTCCCACTTCTTCTCTCTTTAGGGACATAAGTAATGAAAGTGTTTCTGCAAACCTGATGTGCTTAGAGTCATTTTACTACTTGCAGCAGGCTTAACACTAATTCATTGCCTGAGGAACTGTGCAGTTATTTAAAGGATAAACTTTCATTTCTTATTTAAAGGATGAACTCTCAACTTCAGGATGAATACAACACTAGACTTGGTATTTTAGGACTTATTTTTCCTTCCTAGTGTTCAAGTAGTAATTACAGAAGTAATATAGGAACAGCACTACATTTTTGCAGTCACTATCAAGTGATCCAGCTTCAGGTCTCTCCCCTGTCACCATCACAACTAGCTATTCTTGTTAGCAAGCTAATCAGGCAATAAAATTCAACACTGCTTTCCTTAAAGGACAAAGAGAATGAGCTGAATGAAGCTTATATCAAAGCCCAGGATCTAAAGCGGCAGAAGTTCAACTCCCTCAAATTATTGAGCAATCTGCATAACTCTTGTCCAGGTCTTCATAGCCAAAGAGGATAGGGGGGGGGGGAAAAAAAAAAAAAAAATTAAAAGCATTAAACTAGACCAACTCTGTATTTTTAGAACTTCACAATTGACCAAGTCTGTCTCTAGAATATATATTTGGGAAAAACAAGTTATTTCCTGGAACTGCTACAAGATGCAGATTAGGCAGTTCATGAACATGCAACCAGCTAGTGCTGGGAATCAGCATTCAGTTATTTATGTCTTACTATTTATACCTAAAAAAAAATAGTCTTGAAGCTCCAAATTAAGCTTTATTTTGGTGATGGTCCTAAAGAACACGGTCATATTTATTAAGCTTGCCAAGATCTGTATAACAAAATACCCACATAGTTATCCAGCAAAGTGTTTACTACCCATCCAGGTCAAAGTTTTCACCATTTATCTTGAACAGGTTCAGTTTTCCTTTCACTTGCCTGGACATGAATAAAACTAAGATACAAAAGGTTTTGTGAGGATTAGACAAGTTAAATTAAAGCTGCTATTGTGAGTTCTAATTATGATTTTACATACACACTCTGCAGGCTTAACAAGTAGACATATCTGCAGGTCTCACAGATCCTCAGCTAATAAATAGCTAAGTTAACTACAGCAGTATAAACCATCAGATCCATAAGCTGAACAGTCTTCTTATCCCCTCACGGGTATGGTACTTATAAGCAGTAACATTTCTAAAGCAAAATGTGAATGAATAGCTTGATATTACACTGCCTTTTAAATAATAGTTTACCTAAATATACCTAGTTAGGGAAACTAAAATAGTAACTTCCATGATCTAAACAAGAAGAGGTTAAAAACACATGTTTGCAGGAGTTTTTGACCATTTTTAAAAAATAAATACTTCTGACATATAGATTATATAATTTAACCTGTTGGACCTTGAAGCACTATTTTCTTCTTTGAAGTCTGCACAATACAGTATCTGTTCAAATCTGCGGAGAAAGCTCTTAGCTGTAATGGCCACTGCTATGGCCACAGTAGCTGAAGATCTCCAACAGAGCTGGTTAAGATCCAGTTCTGAGACACAGCTGATCAATACTCAGCCCCTCTTGTTCCTCAAGAGGAACAAGGTTTGCCTATGATCTAAGAACTGGAAGAGCTTATATTCTTCATTGCTACTTTTAGAGCAGTACTAGCAATATGAAACTTAACTAAAAAGGTTTGTTAAGTCCAGTTACCACAACCGAAATAACTTTTAATTATACGATCTATTTAAGAATCAGTAAGTTTACTTTCTTAGAATACAGTTTCTGCAATCTGATTAGAAATATTGAAGACCTCTGCTATTAATAAAAATGTCAGCAAGATAACTTTGGCATAGCTACCTCCAGAATACAGCACAACCCTTTTGGCAGGTATGGCCACTTTGAAAATAAGCTATAACAACAACAAAGAGGACCCCAGCAATATCTTCATCCTCCCAGGAGTCAGGGCTTCCCACCTCCCCTTCTTATTGCCTAAGGTGCAGGCAGCAAGCCAGCAGACACCAAAGTTGTCCTGGTTCTCCCACAGAAGCTGCAGCCCTGCAGAATCTTATCCTATGTGTTACCTGGGCTGGAGAAGTAATGGCAATCAAGAGACAAACTAGGCATCTAATTTAACTCCAGGGAACCCCGTTCCAGAAAGCTTTTCACATCCCATCAGTGCCAACCCTGCACTCAGTTGCACAAAAGAAAAGGGGATGGCCAGTTCTCATCCCTTCTGAAGACTCATTTCTGTCCTGTCAATCTTACAGGACAAAGAATGGGCTTAAGTGCAATACATGAAGTGTGTTTTGCAGGTGGGACACAGCAGCAAGAGCAACCAGATCCAGCTAGCCTACCAAGGGCATTTCAGAGCTAACGATTAAAGAGAAACCATCTGCTTATACCTGTATTCCCCAAAAGGGCATATTTCCAAACAATTCCACATCATATTGTGGATGCTCTAAACTCAGACTCTAGGTTTTCCTTGAATTAGTTCAAAAGCCTTGGAAAATCTAAAGAGTTGCTCTGGCTGTTATTTTCTTGTTTTTCTACACCAACATACATACCAAAGAAGACTCCTCAAGAATACAGTGAAACAACCATTGTAAGCTAAAGCTTCAAGAAATAAAGCTTACAGAGATCACACATTTATGCTCCATTAAAAGTCTTTGGCCATGACCACACACAGTGTGGTACACATTCAACCTGGAAGGAGTCCTTGGTATTGCAGTTCCACTGGCTTAATTGTGGCACCATGCAAAAACTTAAACAGTATAAAGATGGCATCAACCCAGCCTCTGACTTTTATATAGACTCCTTAATCAAGCACTTTGCAAACAAGAGAAATGACCAGTTTTACGTCTTTTTGGCTGTCCAGCTACCCATTTTGCATATAGCAGTAGTACTGAGACACAAGCATCGAGCACTTCATCTTCAGGCAGTGGCAGTATACAGTAACCCACTTTGCTCTTAGGAAGTATCAGTTTTATTTGAGCTTTACACACACGCCTCTAATCACCAGCCTCTTGAGGTTTCCTGATTTTTTCCAGATGTGAATAAAAAGTGCCAGATGGTACTCATTACAGGTTAAGATTTACTGGCCATTTAGGACCTTTTCCAGATGACAGGTGTTAGATGTTTCCACTTTCTAAAACCATGTCCAAACATAACAAAAACCTCAATCTGTCACCATGCTTGCAAGCTTCAGATACAACCATGTAATACTTGGCTTGCAAGTGTAACAAGTCATTCACTCAATCCATTTTTAATCCTTTCCCTAGTTAAGGAAACTGACCAAAGATACTGGCTCTGGACTACTTAGCTATCTGAAACAAATCTTGTTGCTCACCTTTACCCTTACAATATGTAAGGGAGCAAATATCAGCCCCTGGGTCTTTTTAGAGGCTACCAATGATGGGCACAGGATGCTCGCACCTCTGTATGCTGCATGTACAGAGTAGACCACACAGGAACACAGTTTTACTCCTTCCTCTGAGAAGGGGGGCAAACAAAAATAGAGCACTTCAGATTAATCTGTGTTGTCGTCTATTTTGAAATAGCTGAAAGTATTAAATTAATCTAATAATTAAGCAACTATACACGCTAAACAGAGGGGCTGTGCACAGTGATACCGTATTGAGATGTTATCTGAAGCAATACACACCCTCTTAGCTGTCAGAACAAGACCTAACCCACCTTAGGCTTGGCAGATGTCTGGGGAATTTTTTGTGGTGTAGGCAATTATAAACTCTAGTCTCGGTTTTTGGACCAAACACTATAGCTCCAAGGTTTTTCTAGTTAAAGCTATTTTATCATTCATTTATGCCTATAGCATCAGCATACTTACTGTATGATATTCTAGAGCTAGCACTATGGGCAGGGCTGCCTTTGTAAAAACACCACTCAAGCCTCAGGTAATAGAAGTTGTAAAAGCATGTGACACTAAGAAGGCCAAGTTAGACAAAAAAGCAATAAAGATAAAGCTATTGTCCTAGGACTGGAAGTCAGAGGCACTTTCCAGAGAAAGAGACCATCAAGTACTAGGGAGCTGACAGATTTGTGGCTTCAAACTCCCCTAGAGCTGCAGATATTTGTTGGGAGTTCAAATAGCTGTTTAGGAACTCCTAACTTCAGCGGATAAAGGGAAGGCTGCTCTAGTCCTCATGAGCTCATTTTCTAGCACACTGGCTATACACTTGCAATAGTTTTAGGTATCTTTATAGTCTTTATCACCTCCAGGGTAGGGCTGCTGATTAAGCTCCTGCAAAATGCTAGCAAAGAACAAGTTTGCAGCGATGCAGAATTTCACCATGGTATTTTCCCACCGAGTATTTCCAGGGGACAAAGTAAGAGAGTGTTGGAATGCATTTATTGCTTTTAAAAAGCCAGAAGACAGCTGCAGGCTACTACTGATAGATGAATCTATCTAGCAGACAAAATCTTGAGCTTAAATATTCAAACTGGATTAGGAAGGGGGGAGAAAAGAAAAAAAAAAAAAAAAAAAAAAAAAAACCACACACTTCATTCCATTACATTTGGAAAATAATATCTAGAAGCTATACATTATTATTATAATCAATATGCTCAGATAGCACTGATCATTACTACACAGAAAGCATGCTCTGAAAATCAAATTGCACTTGTAAAAGACTTGCTTCATAAAAAAGAATTTGAACTCATGCCCCAAAAAAAAAAAAAAAAAAAAAAGAAAAAGCTACAAGGACCAGAGATAAGATCATTACCAAAGATTGAAACCCAGCAAGTTTTACAAGGTATTAACTCAGTATTTTTAGTAGGAGGGGCAAAATGAATTTGATTTGTGCCATGGAAATTGGGTTGGGAGAGAAAAAGGGAGGCAAATCTGATCTTAGTGCTTCTTGTTTCAGGCAAAAGTCACTTTCTAAGCCTTAAAAAAAAAAAAAAAAAAAAAAAAAAAAAANAAAAAAAAAAAAAAAAAAAAAAAACCACTTTTGTTTTTCCTTCTGTTCCCTCTAGACCACAATAGAATTTTATAGAAAGCAGCTACAAGAGAGTATTCCTTTAAAAAAGTTCAATCATAAAACACTTCAGGAAGAGTGTTTCAAGCACATAAAATACATACTAGACAGAGCTTTGGGAGAGACCCAAGATTAAATTGTATAACAAAGTACTCCTTAAATCACCTTTCCACTCATCTTTGAAAATTAGGGGCAAAAGATTTGTTTCAATGAATGCTGTGCAAATAGCCTAGTACTTTTGCTTTGGGAAGGGAAGTCTTCTGCAGGAAAGTTTCTCCTTGTTTTTTCTCTGACAATAACAGTAGTTCAATTATTATTCATTCCTCTAACTTTTTCTTCTTCACAATCACTCTGTATAATAAGCAGCAAGTTTCCATAACCAGGTACTTTAAGTTATATATTTTTCATTTTCTGACCGCTCCAAGTATGTCAGTGTCTTCCTAACAATGCGACATTAAAACACTGCGACTTTGAAAAGGTTAGGGGGAACACAATTAAAGAACAGACATGGTTCTGACACACTGACACAATTAGAGGGAGGAGATTCATTTACAGGAAGCAGTCCTCAGCCTAAGTCTTATTAAAACCAGAAACGCAGTTCAGTGTGAAGTTTGGCAGGAGGAAGACAGAGCCGCTGGCATCTGTACACATTCCAAAACACAAAGTCACTTTCTCTAAGGGAAAGTATTCCCTGAGGCACCCGTTTTTCAGGAGTGCACCAACTCCCACAAGTGCTATTTGGAGCTGAACATACATCAACAAAATAACCTGCTGCAAGTTTCTGAGATATGCTCAGCATCCAGCAGTAACTGGTTGGTTAGTTATAAGAATTCAATACAGATTTTTTTCCACCAAGTTTAAACTTTATTCATACACCATGCAATGTTTAGAAAGACACCACTACAACATCCTTTTAGTCTGCATCTACCAAAAGAATAAACAGAGAATTTTAAAGACAGCCTTGCTTTGACCAAGAAGTCATCTTATTCAGTCTGCTGAGAGCCTTTACAACCTATGTTCTTCTATGATTCTACAATGAAAAGCAAGTTTGTCACTTCAGCATTTATTTTCTTCTCTGCATTCAAGAGTTAGAATATCTAGAGAGTTACATCCAAGAGTGTTTTGTGTGCTTACTCTCTTTGAAGAGTAGGGCAAGAGCACAGAGTCACTGAACATCTCTAATCATACAAAGCTAAATACAGAATTAGCATTTAAAGAGCTACCAGAGACAACTGCAACTCACATCTCAGGTATATCAAACATTTGGTCAATTTTACCAAATCAGAGCCTAAAAGAAGAAATAAAACACTGTCCAAAACCAAGAGCCAAAAAGCCAGGAAAAAAGGCATCCAAAGACTACAGTATTTTGAATATAGGCTTAGAAGTCTGATTTCTTTTGAGGGAACTGCAGTGTTTTAAAGCAAGGAATCATAGCTACTTAACATAATTACGATGTCCACACAGTATTGTTTGAGCCGCTATTACATAGTTGTAACTCCAGTACAACATGCATGTCTAAGGAGTACTTTTTTCCAGACTTCTTCAGTTTGCAGTGGTTAGCATTCACAAATTAAACTACTTTCAGCAACTGATGGTGATACAGAACTTCAGAATCAGTGTTTGAAAACTTAAGAGTTTGTCTCAGGTTGATTCCTCAACACCATCAGAAAGCTTATGGACTCCCTTGATATTTTGAACAATCTTATACCAAAACCATCAACATACTCCTTTTACTATAAAAATATAGACACACACACCTACAAAGTACAAATGAGATCTAGAACAGTATACTCAGTGATCCAGAATCTTATTGCTTTGAAGCAACAAATCTAGGCAAACATGTTTCACAAAAAAAGTAAAGCTACGTATATCATTACTGTGATTTGCTGTACTATTTCTTCACTTTTACTTCTGCAGTATTACATATTAGTAATTCAAAGAGTTCTAATAATATCCAATACCATTTATTATTCTAATACTTCAGTGTAGTACACCACTATTCTAAAAATATACATTTTCTGAGCATGACTAGACTTGTCAACAAGCAGTTTCTCGTTCAAGCCTCAAGGGAATTAATTTTCTACAGTCAGTTAGGACACAAAAATCCCTTTTCAAGTGAATACCTCAGATCTAGATGAAAATGTTTTAACACTTTGCTAGTACTATTGCTTTAGAATCTTGACAGCTTTAAGAAATGAAATTATATCCTTCAGACAGAGAGGGGAGGAAAAGCAATTCTGTTACCAAGAAGTTTTCATAAACATTCCAGATCAGGGATTAAAGGACAACTTTAATCCAACCAACAAACTCCAATATCAGTTTTTGTATGGTGCTTTCTATGTTTGAGTGAGCACTTTGAGTACAGGCTTCTACAGATTTTCATGGCACTCCTTTCCCCATTAAGATAACACCAAGCTGGAAGCTATAAGCTGATTATTTAAACAATCTAGCCTTACCCAATAACACTCAAAAACACTTACTTTTTTGTCATCTTATCTCTAGACTTTCTCCATAGTATGCTTTACCATTTAACAACTATGAACAGTTAAAAAAAAAAAAAAATCAAGTAACAGTTTTGCAGAAACTTCTAGGCTTTGTTTTCACTTCTCAATACAGAATGACTGAGTAAGAAGGCAGAAGTCAAACACACGTTTTCTTTTACTTAAAGAAGCCTTCCTCTAAAACTCTTCTCCTCCTAAGTGTGAAAAATTAGTCTGAGGAGAAGGGAGGAAAAAAAAAAAAAAAAAGAAGAAAACACCCACAAACACATACATACCACACTTATTCTAAATTAGTCTGATTAAATCAATTCATTTTATCTGATGACACCTACAAGTTACTTTGCCTTTCAGAGAGTCTGGCTTTCTGCTCTGATCCTGTACAGCAGGTTGTTCCAATGTAAGCTGGATCACAGAAATCATTGCCCCATAAAAAGAATTATTTTTAAAAGACTTCTAAACTATCCACTTCATAAGATCCTTCACCCAAATACTGTTTTGTAGTGGCATTTCTCATCAGGAAATCAACTATCCCAGGAGCTGAAGGCTTGTCTAGCCTTGCCTAAAGGTCACATTAGTTTTCACTGCTTTACTTGAAGCCATTTAATTGTGGTTTTTAATAATTGCTAGTTTAATGCAAGGTAGGGAAAAAGACAGCACTGTTCATTGCCCAGGGTGGTCATTTTCTTCCCTCCGTGGGACACCGACATGCGCAGACAATAAGACTTACTGCTGAAGAAATAGCACAGCATTGAGTAGACATGCAGAACGAAGCTATACCGCCTCTTATTCAAGAGCTGTCAATACAGCTAATCCTTAGTGAACCAATGGTTGCCTTCACCATAGACAAGGCAAAGCCAAGAACTGAAAGCAAGTGTTTAACTACTATTTGTTTGAATCGTTACTTTTTTTTCCTCCCAGAATGCAGCACTTAGGGAGAGGCCAGGGACCAGAAACAAAAGTAATAAAATTATCCTCTTTGAAGAACCTGTGTCAAAAATTTACAGTATATTCAGACTACTGGAGAAATATTAAAGAGTCCAGTATATTTAATTAAAAATAATCATAGCTAATGGTTTGATTAAAAAATATAGGGAAAAGACTAGAGAATGATAGTGAAAGGGCATTTAAGAGATTAAATGGGTACACCTGACTTTAGTATGCTGCCTAAGAATTTTTCCATACAAAGGAAAATAGAAAGTAACTGCCAGAAAGCTTTTAACACAAGTTATAAGCACAGGACCCAGAAGTCCACAGGTGACTAGCTCCAGATTTTTCATTCATCTTTTAATAGATTTGTAATGTGCAACTGTGCTTTTATTACATTATTTGCACTAGTACAAATATCAAGGGAAGTAACATCTAGATTAAGAGATACCTAAGAAGAAGATACTTAAGAGATTAAGAGATACCTAAGAAGAAATCTCCTGGTCCAGGAACAGCTTGAAGGATACGCAGAGCATCACAGACAAGCAAAGAAAACATCCTTCTCAAGGCTTTAGGGGCCTTAAAAGTAAAGAGCAAATTAACAGGGTAGAAAGGGATGGCCTTCCTAGCTTAGAAGCTAAGTTGTCAAAACTTGGGCAACGGATTATTCTGGGCATCTTACTGTTAAACTAAAGTATCATTCAAGAAACCCATCACTTAGATACTGGGGATGATGATGATAGAAACTGTGAGATTTTGACAGTTGTCAGAGCAACTCAGTTATTTCTTCCTGTTTGCAGAGAAATCAAAATTGCACATTAAATACAGCATACCTAGAATTACCAATATACATGATTTTAAACTAAAAAAAAAAAAAAAAAAAAAANATTCATATTAGAGAAGTTACTACAAGATGAACAGAGACCTCTGACCTCCCAGTGAAAAAGCTGCCAGTTACAGGTGGTACCTGGATAATTCTGGTTCCAAAACAAATGAGGCAATACCTCAAACACGATCTACAAGCTTCTGCCCATTGCCAATGCACTAAGGTATTTGAAATTCCCCAAAGAATTATTTAGCTAGGAGAATCAGTCAAATGGTGTTGATAACTAAGCCTCATTGTCTTTACTGCAGTACAGATTTTGGCATGTTGGTTTATTTTATCACCATAGTTGCCAAATAAAACCTAAATTTTATACACAATGTGCTGTTTAATATAAGCTGAAAATAAAGAGACTTAAATTCAGCTCTGACATTTTAACTTTCTGTAGGGATTGGGAAAAAGAAAAAAAATGCAGGTGACAACTATTTTGTTTCCAAAATAGAGACAGAAGCAAAAAATCTAATAACAGAACTCAAAACTGAAGCAATTGAAGAAGCCTTGAAGGAGAGGGAGGAGGCAGAAAAATCCACGTCAGTGCCCCTTTTCTTCTTCACTCTTAAAAGAAACATTCCACATGTAATAGTGTTGCTACTATCACTACAATTTATTTTTGTTACTATCATAATAACATACACACACTGCTAAGACATTTCGCTGGTATAAGGGAAGTGTTATTTACCTGTCTGAAAGCATAAGACAAATAAAAACTGCTATAAGCAGCACTTAAAGTTAGAAATGGCTTCTTGACTAGTTTCAACTAAAAAATAAAAAGCAACTCTCTTCATCATTGTAAATAATTATGAGCTTTCCATTCACATCTTAACTACATAACTGATTAATGCTTGTCGAAAGAACACGTTCTCTTGGAGAGCACACTTAGGACCTTGCACTCACATAATTTTAGATTCATAGGTAGTTTAGGCTGCAAGGACCTCAGGAAGTCACTTAGTTCAAACTGCTGCTCCAAGCAGGTCTACCAATATGCAGAGTTTCCTACATAGAGGAAAAATATTTTAAAAGTCTTTTCCAAGCACATTAAAGATGCATCTACTAATACATCATTGTAAGAGTCATGTTGTCAGAAGGGAGAGAAATTAAGAGTATTAACAAGTCTAAGCTAAAACATTTCAATGACAATATAGCTTGGCAGTTATATAATTGCCATGTATAAGGCCTAAGTCCCTAGCTTTCATTTTCTGCACCTCCTTTTTAACTACTACTCCACAAAAATACTCCAAGTATATAAGAACGACTTAATACTGCAAAGCAATTTTTATAAGCCTTCAAGTTATATTTTATAATAAGATTGTTTCCTCTAAGTTTTTTTTTCCCTGTTGATAATTCCAAGTTACATTCAAGGTGCTTTCTATATACACCATTCACTTAAGCAATAACATAATCAGAACTCTGAGCACTTTTCTTAAAAAGCTGCACTGTATTACTGATACTTAATAAAGTTTAATTTCATGGGTAATCATATACAGGAAAGTAGAGGCACACAACCCAGCTTAAGGATCCTTAAAACCACACCAGCAGTATCCCTCTTGAATAAGTTTTAATTTACAACAGAGAACACCTACACTAGCTCCTCTTAACAGATATAAAACCTTAAAGTCAACAATGACTAGCCACACACCAAATATAAGAACTTAAAAGGATCCTAGGTAGTTTTAGGCATTAATGTTTCCTTACAGCATTATGGAACAGTTTAAAGAGTGAACACAGTTTAATTGGTATTATTACTATTGGTGGAAGCTGCTTTCCATTCAGTATGTTCACATAATACTATTCCTTAAGGCTTATACAAGTAAGCCTTATCTAGATATCTTGTCTTGTGGTGGTATTTCACAGAGAGTTTATACAATTGATGAGATTAGAGAAGGAATTTAAGCGAATGAAAGGTCTAAGCACACAACACAGGCCACTTCACTGTATATATGAGACCAGATCTCTTACTGTACTTTGTCCCAGATAGAAATATGCATGTTAGGCTTGTTTGTATGTTCTTACCAATTTCAGTTTCAATACAGAAATATACAGAAGCTTCTGTATGTTCTAATAAAGCCAACAGCAATGCCAGTGGTATTTCAGCACATTTTTATTATCAGTAAGCAATACAAAAAAAAGTTTATATGGTGATTTACATGTTAGAGATTATCTGAGATCATATAGCAGATGAATTACTTCCTTCCTGTTTTTAATATTAATTAAATCTTTGTCCTAAAAGTTTCCCCTTGCTACTTAAAGTGTGGCTTAGGTAGTTCTTTTTGGCAAGTATAAATTCTTCTGTTTATGTATGAGGTAATAAGCCTAGCAATTTCCACTGAAATATCACTTTGCTTGTATGATCTGAGAGAGGAATTCTTTATCATTTCACATGCATAGCTGCAGAAGAGGCCTGCTAAGGTACAAACAGCTTATCTGCATATTATACTCATTAACACCAGGATTCTTTTGATTTGTTTACATTTTAGTATGTGCCAGAACACATCAAGATATATACAGTTTTTATTGTATATCTTTAACTAAGAACCTTGAAAGTTAGTGAGAGAGAATAAAAATAAATAAACAAACACACCACACAACACAAGACTGACCCAACTACAGTTTCAGCCTTGATGTTATGAAATAGAGAGTCTTGTGCATGGTTAATCATGACATATTCATGGAATTTCAGGATGAAACACTGTTGAATTCTAAAGGCCAGCGCCCATTTCCTCCTGCTTTTGGAGACCTAACTTTTATAACTAGAAAGAGCCAAATTCAGCTATTAAATGAGAAATAATAGCTACTCCTATGACAAAGTGTTTAGAAGAAACAAGAGAAACCAAGACAGATGGCCATTATCCACAAAATAAGCACACGAATCAAGTACAGCATAAATAAAGACATAGTGTAGATACACACACTTATTACACTTATATATATGGTAACTTCTGAAAGGGAGAAATCCCCACTAACCTTAGTGACCTTTCATAAACAAGGCATTACTTTTTAAACACAAGTGATACCATGCTTTTCCATTGTCTGAACAGTTATTTTTATCCCTGAACTTTGGGTCAAATTGAAGAACCAAGGTAAAAGGGGCCGGGGGCGGGGGGGCAAGACTGCAAAGTTAATTCACTTCAACTTTTGTGCTAACACAGCTTATTCATATGCTCTATAAAATTAGTCCTAAAGTACAAGCAATAATTTCGTCAATATAAACCAAGAGATCTCCATTAGACCTTCATTAATTTCAGCTGGGTTTTACAGATGACCACAACTCAAGAATCTGGTTTGTTTGTATTCTTTAATCAAAGTTTTCATAGTCACAGTTCAATCACTTTTCTAGAAGACAATATAAGAGTAATCCTGCTAGCAGAAAATAAATAAATGCTTACTTTGGTAAGCAAAGTAAAAAACTAATGAAAAATTCCAATAAATGTATGCAGTAATATTGTCCTCTATACAAACTTATGGAGGCATACAAATTAGCACTTTTCTTATAACTTAATGTGGAAATGTCTCTGTACACTGATCACATCATCTTCCACCTATTTTCCCACTCCACAGAAAGCCTATTTTCAGATTCCCATCTGTTTTTCCCCTATTCTGCAACAGATCTGCGCTTCACTGTACATCAACAATGAGTCTGCACAAGAGAGTGAATAACATGATCCATACCCTACTCATCAAGATTACCTTAGGGATTAGGGGCTATGGAAAACTAGCAATAAACTCCAAACAACTCAAGTTATCCTTACTTTTATGACTTTTGGCAAGTATTCTTTGGACAAGCCATCAATCCCCCTTCCATATGTTCAGACTGAGGCATCATTCAACTATATTTTTCACCTTGTAAGTGACTGTACAGCAATTTATATTGTCTCAGCTCACAAAAAGGGCGATATTTTTGCATTTTAAATATGCACTATGAAGTTGCTAAAATAACAAATGCAGGTATTATTTCAGTCAGGACACCAACATGACTAACTTTCTGCATCAAGTTTATCCAATTGGGGGAAAAAGAAAATGATGCAAAGGTCTAAAATTTCAAAGAAACAGTATGTATCTGACACACCTCTATGACATAGGTGAAATAAATGATTACCCTTTTTGATAATCAGGAAAGAAAAGAAATTGCAGATCCTCATTAGTGCACTGATAAGCCCTGGTATTTAGTATTCCCATCATGTGTGGCTCAAGGACCTCAGAAGAGCAGAGCACTGAGGAACCATTAGGCCCTTTGACAAGTTGCCATTGGGTCCTCTGAAGCTGGGGAGCAGAGGGTCTTCCTGGCCATCGCTCGTTCCACAGTGCTGAGGGAAGCCTCTGGTGCCACGGGGCAGCACGCACTGCCAGGAATCACATCAGAGAGAGGATGGAGCACAGGATAGTGCTGAGGTACAGCAACTTGGCCACCACCTCCGCCATCTTCTCGCTCCAGCCCCCTCCCAGGACCCCACACCCAGCCATCCTACACAAAGCCCCACTCTGGTGCTTCCCGAAGGAAGAAGTCACATGCGGATGTGTCCATTCACCCCCCAAACACCTACCCAAGCAGCACAGCCCCATAGGCAGCACCGACTCCTCTGTGGGCACGTCAAGGGGGAGCAAGAGGTTACAGGAGGTGACCAGGGGCCACACAGCCCCTCAGAGGGAGCCGTGCTGGCCACACAGCTAACACAAGGCCGAGCCCACGGCCAGCGCGGCAGCCACTGCTATCACCAGGTGCACACACCTGGGCACGGAGGAAGGAGAGGCACCGCAAGGGGTACTCTTTGTGTTTTGGAGAAGACAGAAGAAAGGTCTGCCATATTTCAATGGGGAAGAATGCTTCAAAGGAGAGGCTAAGGTGAGATTTTGTCAGCTCTACAGCATGGGGGCGAGAGAGCTCCCCCCACCTCCTATTATAAAGTTATGAACAGTTTGAGATTGAGGGAAACCCCAAGCAACAGGAATATGGTTTCCTCCTCTCTTTAGGGTACTCTAAAAAAAAAATTTAATAATTAAAAAAAAGATTAGCTCCCCGAGGAAGGGCAGTTGTGGAAGTCAGAGGGACAGTACAAACCTCCCCGAGGAGCAGCCTCCCGCGGCAGCCCCACCGCTCCCCGGCGACCGGGCCGAGCCCCGGAGCCACCCTCGTCGCAGGGGAGGGCGCCAGGCCGGGGAAAGGCCCCGCTCCCTCAGTCCCCCGCTCAGCACCTGCGCCCGGCGCCGCTGAGGCCGCCACTCCCGCCAGGGCCCGGCCCGGCCCCGCCGCCCCGTGGTGCCCCCGGCGCNCAGCGCGCCCGCACTCACCGCCGCTGCCGCCTCCTCCTGCCCCCAGCAGCCCAGCAGCAGCACCAGGCAGCCGGCGGCCAAGCTACGGCTCCGCCAGCGCCGCTGCTGCCGAGGCGGCGGCTCCATCGCTCCAGGGCAGCGCAGCTCCCTGGCGGCCGCTCCCGCCAGCCGCCCCGACGCCAGCGCCCGCCTCTCTGCCGCGTTCGCCCGCGTCTGCCGGCTCAAGTCCTCCCGGGACTACTTGCCCCGCGGTATTCATCCGCACCGCGGGCGGGCCCGGGGGAGGGCAGCAGCCTGCGCGCCTCGGTGAGGGGAAGGGGCTCCTCTGCCCCGCGCGCCGCCCCGAGGGGCCGGGCTCGCCACTCCCGCCGCCGCGGCGCTCGGCTGGGCGCGGGGGGTTCGTGGGCTCACAGGGCGGGCGGCCGTCGTCTCTCCCCACCCCGCACCTCTGCGGCGAGGGCAGCCGCCGGACCCCGCACTACTTTCTGTGGCGCAGGCGTCGCAGTGGTGCGGCTCACCTCAAGCGGGCCGGGCGTGGCGCGCGCGCGAGCGGGCGCGAAGCGCGGAGGTGAGGGCAGCCCGCCCGGCCCGGCAGCCCGACCCGCCTCAGGTGCATGCGGTGTTTCAGCCAAGCGTGCGCAAACTTCGTGGCCGAGCACGACGCGCGCCGCACTGAGGGGGTGTGGGGAGGCGGGCGGCGCGGAATCGGTGGCGGAGCGGCGCGTAACCGGCTGTGTCCTCTCCGCTTCCCCGCAGGCTGCGAGCAGCATGGGCGGCGCGGCGGCGACGGGGCGCGCAGGGTGAGTGCGTGGGGCAGGGGCGGCGCGGTCGCGCGCCGGAGCCCGCCGTGACCGCGTGTGCCTTTGCCTCCCCGCAGGGCGCTGGCGCTGGTGCTCCTCTGCCTGGGCGCGGAGCTGGCGAGCGCGGTAAGTGAGCGGGCCCTGCGGGTGGCGCGGGCAGAGCTCCCTGGGGGCCATGGGCACCTCTCGCCCAGCTGCCCGCCGCTCTGCTCCCTTTGGTGCGAGCTGGTTCTTAGGTCCTTGCCGGCCCGGGCTCCATGCCGGGCTGCCTCTTAGCCAGGTGGAAGCGATGTGAGTCATCCTGGGTTAGCCGCTACGCGCGGCACCTGGGCTCGTGGCACTGAAGGGGTAAGTAAGTGTGAACTGCCAGGCTGGCACGCAGAAGTGATGATTTTACGGTCTGCTAGCCTGGTAATTTTATAATATAAACATAGGTTTTCCTTACACTGTTCTGAATTAATGCTGATAAACAGGTTAGGAAGGAACTGTGGGCTTTTTTTTTGTGTGTGTAAGTTTCATATATTTTCTTATCATCAGTGCGGGTTTTCTTCAAATGGAATATTGATACTCTTAGTCCACTTAGTTGTCATGAATGAAAAAGTCCTTTAAAAAAATCTCTAGTGTAAATTGAGTACCCATCTGATGTACTGTCAGGAGCTCTTAATAATCCCTTTGTTATATTATGATATAAATTAAAATTACACAATGCTCTGTAAGATTTGTAGTCCTGATTTCACAGGACATGTGTTACAGCTGCTTCCATAAATTCATTGTATAATATACTTGAACACGTTTAATTCAAATTCTAAGTGTCTTTTAATGAAACAGTTGAAAACATTAGTCCTTTATCCTTAAACCAAAGTTTTTCCTGCTGTTTTTGCTACTATTTAGATTTGTATTTTATCTTCAGGGATTTAGAGAATTGTTGTGCCATTGAGAAGAAATCTTTCAAGGCATTAACAGAATAGAAATTTATAGTTTTCATAAATATGAAAGTCTTGAATACACCTTGCACTTTCTATTATCAATGAATTGCGCTGGTAGAGTCCCATTATCCTGATCAGGTGATAGCTACAAACCTTAATCTTCTCAAAGATTAAAAGATTAGACAGTGTGCAAAGCTGTGAGTGAAAAAAGTGGATAAAGCTTTCTTTTATTATTTTGGTATTTTATTTTTTTATTTTTTAAACCTAGCAGTTGTTCTCCTGAGTGTTCTATATGCAGTGGAATCCATGAGGAAATGACTTATGCAGCACATACTTTCTAGCCTTTTTGAAGCATGTGATGAACAATATTTTGAAGTTGTTAGTATAAATCCATACAGTACACCAGTGAAACTTTTCCTGATTGACACGGTTGTCACTGATAGCAAGTTTTTTATTTTGTGTTCTAGTTTTACTTTATACCTGTTGGAAAGAACATCGGTTAAGCAGTCAGATTTTTGTCATGTCAAGCAGTCAGCTTTGACATGCTTGTAAAGGGACTTTGCCAACTGAAGTCTAATATAATGAATAAGATTAGTATCTTCATGTCATTCCTAGGTACTCCTGCCAGTTTTTTTCAGTGTTAAAAAACAAACAAAATCTTTGTTGCTGTGTGAATGATCTCCAAGTATGAAAACAAATTAGAAATAAATCCTTAAAATAGTTCAGAATGTTGGCACTTAATGGTGGTTATGCAGTTAGCACATTTAATTATTCATATAAACTGATGTCGTTAAACCCAACGAGAAAATGAAGATTATGTTTTGTCTTTTCAGATGCATTAGTAGGTAAGTGACTTTCATGTGGTGATATCACTGAATAGTTAAAAAAAAAAAAAAAAGAAACTCTTTCTAGTATGAAAGTATGAAGCTTTTGACAGAAAATGCTAGTGTCCAAAATTATTTTTGTAGAAAGCAGTGGGTTGGTTTGTTTGTTTTAGAAAAAAACAAATCTTCTGTAAGATTGCAGAAGTCTTCTGTTATATCATTTTGAATGGTTGAACATATAGTGAATATTACTAAAATCACATTTATAGTAAACTGCTTAAGCACTTCTTAGCACATCTAAAAAGGCAGTGACATAGGATCCCTTTTCTCAGCAGTGGTGGGAATACTCAGGGGATACTGGTAGAACTGAAGGGCTCTGAACTGCTTTTCTGCCACATGTAAAGCATTTTTTTCCTTTGAGACAGGATAAACCAAAACTCTTGAGTGTTAACAACCATATTTAACTGGGAATTATGAAGCAGTTTCTTTTAGAGCTGTCTTCTAAAGTCACTCCATAAGTTATGCTAGGTTCATGTTTTCAGTCTTTATTATTATTGTTGTTATTGTCATAGCAGTAATTTGCATCAATCATATCAGGAATGTCAATGCAAGCATATATGCAAGCATAAACCAGAAAGGTAGTACCACCTCCAAGACATTCAAAGTTGCACTAATGTTACAAATGACAACATTTGTTCCAGAGCTACCATGGGGCATAAAACTGTTGGAATAGTACAGCAGTGGTAGGTGTTTGCTTCATCTGATCATTATTCAGGGGAAGTTCTGAGACTTTTTTAGGCATCCAGATGAAATGAACATTTTTAAAAGAAGGAATTTTAAGAGCATAATTGGAGTTTTCCTGATGTTTCTGGGATATCTTTTTACAAACATGAGGTAAGACATGAGATAAAAATGGTCATGAAGGCTAGAAATAGGCTCTTGCAGTGAAATATGAGTCTCATCTCTTCACAGAGCTCTCAGTCGAGTTGCATCTTATAGTCCTTGCAGGGCAAGTTATTTCCTTGAGATGGTAACTTGATATTTATCTCCTTTCTGTCATTTTTCAGCTGAATGAGCACATCTGGAAAATGTACCATTCTTGTTGTGATACCCTAAAGAGCTAGTGTGGTAGACTGGCTGTCTAACAGCTTCTTGTGAAGCAGCTGAGCCTTCAGACAGAGTTCACTCAGTTTACATTTTATGAATCTGGACATAATGTATCATTATCACTCCTCCAAATCTTCTCTTTTTTTGGCCAGTAAATGTGCACATTAACTAGAGATACTAGAATCACAGAATGGTTGTAGTGGGACTAGAGATCATCTAGTCCAACTCCCCTGCTAAGTAGGGACACCTAGAGCACATGGCACAGGGTGGCATCCAGGCAGGTTTGGAAGATCTCCGGAGAAGGAGACTCCACAACCTCTCTGGGCAGCCTGTTCCAGGGCTCTGTCACTCTCACAGTGAAGTTCTTCCTCACATGGAGACAGAACTTCTTGTGTTTCAATTTGTACCCATTATCCAAAGAGAGTAGAGATACTTTTTTTTTTTTTTTTCCTTTGTCCAACTAAGAATTGTCCAACTAAGGAAGTTAACAATTACATCTGCCAGCCAAAATCAGTTCTGGGCAGCCTGCTTTGTTTTGAAACTTAAGCTCTGCTGGTTTATGACAAGTCAGCTCAACTAATCTTTCTTTTTTTTTCTTAACATACCCTGTTTTCTTTCTGATTCTTTAGCTTTGATAAAATGCTTCATGTCTCCTCATTTAATATGCACTGGACCAGTTTAATTGAAGCAAGTTAATTGTTTTCATGACCTTATACCAAAAATTAATTTTGTGCCAGTAGTCTGACAAAGGAAAAAGTAGCTGTTGAATCAGGCATATTTAAAAACAGACTTGCAGCTCTAATGGTCTTACTTCCCACCATTCAATCTCTATAAATATGAGCTTATGCATTAGTACTTGTTTTAAAGGCTCTTTTCCATTTTGTTTACTATCTATCAACATGCAACCCTTCTGTAATTCAGCTATAGTATTTTCACATAGCAGTGAGCTTCATCAGGGTAGACATAATACCTGTAGTATTTACTAATAAGAAAGGAGCAAACAATTTCAAAAATAATGTAAAATGCAAATAATGTAAAATGCAATCATGTAAATCTCAGGATTTACTTACCAGATAAGCCAGCCTCTTATTTGTAAGAAGGTAAAGGTATACAGGTGCTTTCATGGTGCCATCCTAGTGTTTTGAGGTGATAACTTATCATGAGGTCATGGTAGATACAGATGGAGAATTCTTCACTGCTGCAATTCTTGACATACTTGACATCCTCACTTCTTTCCTAAATGGTTTTGTGGCTCTTGCATAGATGGCTTTTTACAATTCCATTATTATCGGGATACAACTGGTATAAAGTTTTATTATCAGGGCAATAAAGAAGGGAATTTGATAACACCTGTGTGTCACATTAAATGATGATAAAGAAGACAAAACAGGTATTTTTGAAAACTTTGATAGACATTTTTGATGCTCTCTGAGAATTCCATCTCAAATTTAAGACTGCTTTTTATGTCATTCTGGACAAAAGGAGAATCAAAGCACTTGTGCTACTATTCTGTGGAAAAGATCATTTTAATAAGGTCCATCTGTGTTTTGAAGCGGATTGGAAAGAGGTTGAGTTGCTTTGCAGAGGGTATCTCTGAAGTTGTGAAATGCAGCTGTACTCAGTTCTGTTTTGATAGTGACTGCAACATTGGAGAAAAAAATATTAGTGGGAGTGATGAGTCATTGATTTTTTATTAGCTTTATTTTTTTCCAAAATCCCTACAACCCATAGAGGGTTTTATTCTTATAAGAAGCTATGAAGTCTGATTGTAGAGTTTGGTGCACCTCTTCCAGCTTATTCCTCTATGGCAAAAGGAGCATTTCGAGCACTTCCTATTACCTGTTTCTTTCAAAAATAGACTTTGCAGATGGTAGTGTAGGTAAGAAATCCAAAAATACTTGGAGAAAGCAAATAATCTGTTCCTGTGCTTTTCATATAGACTTCGGTAATAAAGTCAGTTTTCCTTTCCAAAATTGCTTCCTCTTTTCCCAGACTTGAAGTCTAAAGATCTGTAAATCTGTTCCTCCTCTTTCTCTCCTGCTTTCTCACTTTTCCTGCCACCCCCCCCCCCCCCCCCCCCCCCCCACTTTATTTTAAGGCATTTTGTTGGGCATTTTTTTCACAAGTCTTGTCTTCTGGAAGAGACTACACTGGTTCTGTGTGTCTGCTTTACTGATCCAGTTGGATACAAGTCTGCAAGGATTCTGACAGCTTGTGCTAGTGTAGTTTGTTTCTGTTGTTTCTGCAGGATTTTGATGGGCTTTGGTTGTGTCAACTTCTTCAGGCCACTAAACCTGTGCCACCCATTCTGCATAGTCTCTGCTCACTTGGCTCCCTTAATATTGAGAGGATCAACACTGTGAGCCAAGTTAGGCTGATTTCCTTCAGTCCAGTGAGGTGTTAGTAGCTACTGTAGTGTGTTTAACTTATTGCTCACTTATTGGTCTGTTTTATTCTGTTTAGCTGGAACCTGCTGTACATCCCTGGCTGTGGCCTCAAGGTGCTCTGAAATTCTGCCTTCCTACCTCTCCTTTTTGCTCTACTGGTTTAGGGTGGCTGCCAGTATGATTCCTGGTGGTAAATCCTATAGTGATTTTTCTTTTTTCACTGATTTCTCACTCTTAGCTGCACTGAGCATATGCCAATTCCTAGTTAGTTAGGAATCTCCATTGCATAAATCTGTCTCAAAGGGTTGCTCCTAATACACCTTGTTTTTCCCATTGCTAGGGAACAGCAATTGCTGTAGGAACAAACAATTCTATCCTTGACAGAAGCATTTGGCAAGACCCCAGTGTGACATATAATCTAAACAGCATCTAGGTGTTGCACCTGGACTAACCAAGAACTGGCTAGAAAACACAAGACAAAGAAGGTTCATGTAAGACATGAGCCTAGTGTTTTCTTTCTTTGAGTTCTGTATATATGACATTCTGTCATTGCTACAGAGAGTGAAAGATTGAAAGCGAACTGTAGCAAACAGCAACATTAATAAGATCCTTAGCATGTTCTCTACCAGGGAGAGTACAAGGTAACAAGAGGGTAACAAGACCTTCTTTCTAGAAAGAAGTCAAATTAGGATAAATTGTTTGCATATAGTAAGCTGAAAGCCAACTGCATAAATGAATTTATAACACTATTAGAAGGACTTGGCTTTGATCAAGAAAGCAGAGGAGAGGAAAATGAAAGTGCAATTAAGCAAAGAATGGACTTGCAGATAGATGCTTCTGCACTTCTAAAAGCCTCAAACCTACACAAATACATTGTACCAGTGGAATCTGCCTTTTTTTTTTTTTTTGATGGTGGCATCTTTTTAAAGCTTTGAATAGTGACAGGTCTGTATTTTATATTTCAACAACTTTTTCAATCACTACATGTACCTTACATAGCACCAGAATTTTTTATTCAGCTCCTCATGTTCCTTATCCTTTTGTTTGAATCACTGAAGACCTCATCTTCTATTAATGAAGATTATGCTCTCACAGGTAGTAAGACTGTCTTTTTCTGGACTTGAAATAATGTTTGGCTCTGAAAGTGTCCAAAACCAAAAATATGTTTCTTTAGAAAATAATAGTTGTTTTTACACAAGGAGCAATGAATGTGTTGCTCTTAATAATCTATTTTTTATTTTTAAATTTGGTTATTTTTGCAGAAATGTATATCTAAATGTGTCTTGTTATTGTAACAAATAGACTGACACCAGTAAGTAATTTCTTAACTTCCTTGGAGAGGAACAGGACCATTTTAGAGTTATCATAGTCTTCCTCCAAACACTCAAAGCTTTTATTATGAAGTGTGTAGAAATCATTTGCTCTGTAGAATATATATATATGTATATATATGTAGAAGGAAATCTGGAATTATTGATGTAGCGAGAAGGCATTAAAAAAGTAGTAAAGTGAGTCATTATATTGTACTTTGATGATTAACCTATCCAGAAAACAGGGTGGAACTGAACTGGAAGAACATAGCCTGAAGACATAAAAACGTTTGGCAAAAAGCAGGCTTGGAAAATTAAGAGTGTATAGTAGTCTCCAAACTTTTCCATAAAAGGAGCCTGTAAGCTTTGTGCCTCAGCTCTCCTTGTAGGATTTTAAACTATCATCAGAGTATGTGAAGAGATTGAGAAGTTGGAGCAATATCTGTAAAATGAATATACCTTGGTAAATACCTCCTTTCATGAACAGCAACACATAAAAAGTGTGGATTCAGTTGGAAAGTGAGACTGGCAAATTCTGCATTGTACTACACAGTGTGTAGTACTCTGCACAGAGCCTGCTGACTCTGCTCCCTGTTGCCAGGAAGAATTGAAGGGTGATGAGTCTCTTGATCTTGTGGTTGCAGTAGTGGTGGTCTGCAATAAACCCTGGATAGCAAAAGGGAGGTACTGTCAGACTTCTGAAACATGTATGCTTTTTTACCCTATGATTCACAAGAGGAATACAATTATACTGTTTTCCATATAGTAGAGGGCATTTTTGTTGTGAGGGTTTTTTTGTGTGTGTGTATTTTTTTTTTTGTTTGTTTGTTTCTCTCCTCTGTATTGTCCAGAAATTGTTCCTAACTGCATTCCCTCCTTTTTTTAGGCTTCATTTAGTCACTTTTGAGTAGGAAGAGCAGTGCATTTTTTAACCTAATAAAGTGGTTTTGGCTCAAAATGGAGACTGCCCATGAAATCCCCTCATTTGGATGGTACTTGGCTTTGTGCTGCTGCTTGGAAAGGTCTAAGGAGTAAGCTTAGCAAAAACAGAAAGAGAAGATGGAAAAAGAAGGAAAAGATATGGTAGTGAGTGGAAGAAACTGACAAACCCACTTCTGTAGTAGCAATGGAGTATTTGAGTAGTCAAATTAGATGCCTCGGCCTACTTTTACCAACACTAGGTACAGGAAACACTTTTTAAACTGCACAGAGGTTTTCGGGTTGGTGACCATAAACAGAATGCTCTAGATGTTTCTTCAAGGTGGTGATTATATGGTTTGTTCTGTGGACTCTTAACAACCTCAATCTCTGTGCATCTGTGATCTTGTTAGGATTAAATTGAAAGCTAACTAGATCATTAGAGTGAGCTCCAAATGGTGGTTTGGCCTCAAATGTCTTAGTGGCACAATTTCCAAGTTAATAGGTCAGTTTGGAGTTTGAGAGCTCTTGCCTATGGAAGCTGAGGGCATTCTGTACCACAAGGAATCAGCAGAGACTCACCTCAGAGCTTCTGGAAAGACTGTTCTTTGTAGACAGTACTAACTGAGGTCTGGGCAAAACCTCTTTTGATGCCCCTGAACATGTTTACACTGTAGGTAAAAGGTGTTTGCAGGCCCACCAGAGTGCTGACAGTTGTAGGATAGATTGAATCCTGACAGGAATGTGCTGCTTAAGGTGATGGCAACATTATTCTGTCTTGCTGCTTTCCTAGGATTCATTTATCATAGGTATGCATTTGAATTGTTTCCCTTACATAAGTGCAAAATGATGTGTTGCAATTTCAAATGCACAATTGTTGGTTTCATTACTGTATTGTATTTCACTTGTGGATCTTGAGTGCTTTTCAGATTCTTTTCAGCTGTGCCCAGCCACAGTTCTTTGTGGCAAACAGATAATAGTTTTGGTGCCTTTCAGATGGTGAGGAAGTTTTGCCCCAAATCATGCAGCAAGTCAATCAGTATTGGATTGTGACTCCTAGTTCCCAGCTGCAGCCGCTAGATGAATACAGGCATTAAAGATAGGAAATGCAAAATAGCACTTTGCATAGTGATGATAATTCTGTTAGGTAGCTGTGCTTCTTTGAAACTGGTGTTGTTTGTATGACCTAAGGTGCTTTATAAATGGGAAGGCATGTGTAGAGTCAGCCTTTGGAAATCTTGCAGGGTTAGGCCTCCAGCTGGTAAGGCACAGAACTTTCAAAGTTAGCTGTGGCTATTTAAAAACTTTTCATTCAATTGAATTTTCTTCTGTGTACTAGCATGATACTGCAGATTTTGCAGAGTCTGGTTGGCTTTTATCTTGCAGCTTCACACTATCCAGCCAAGTTCTGCACGTGTTTCAGAGAGGAGTGGCAAAGTTTAAAAAACAGCTAGTAAGTCTCAGCCATGGTCTGACAGCGGTGAATTAGAGTTAATCAATATTTATGACAGATATTCATTCCCCATATGACATTTCTACAACACTATCCAAGGATACTTCGTGAAACAGTGCAATAAAATGTTTGCTGAGTGTTTACAATAGACATAAACAAATACTACATTTTTCAAGGAGAATCCTGTGATTTAAAATGATTTATGTTTTATTTCAAATGTAAAACTGATTTGCAAAACAATAGGCATTGAGCCAAATTTAGCAAGCAGGATTTTTTATTTTAAATTCAAAACTCATTAATAACAATTTGGTAATTTTCAAGTGGAGTAGCTCTTAATAGAAGTGTTTTGGAACAGATGATGTCTCTCCAGATCTTTTATAGAATTTCTTCCTTTCCTTTTCTTTCTGTCTTGCATGTTAGCTTGTGAAACAAAGAAACAGGGAAGTGATTTTAAAATTTTTATTAAGATACTGCCCAGATCTGCAATAAGTGTTTTGTAATTTTTCCTGCACAGAAGGCTTGTCAACCTGGTGTTTCTTGTGTAGTGATAGTAAAAATTAATTTTTTAGAGATAGATATGTTTGCTTTCTCTGTATAATATTAGGTGCTTTCTATGTTTAAAAATAACCAGACAAAATAATCCCAATGTCCATTTCATTGAGATGTGTGCTTATAATTTTCTATTAAAGAAATTCCAGTGAGAAATTTATTCCCTCCTCTTCATTCCGGCGTTGTGAGCTCACTCACAGGAGGGCAGAGGGGTACCAGGTTTTCAGCTGAAATTCCTTTGTGCAGAGGAATGTGCAGTGAGTCACAGGTACAGGCTAGCTCCAGGACATACTTGTTCAGAGAGGCCATTCTGCAACCCAGCAGCTTACACATCTCAGATTTACAACAGTTCTTTATCTGCATGTTTTTGTGAGGGGCATGGGTAGGGGGGGGTGACAGCTGGATTAATTTTATGAGGAACCTTGTGAGAGAGTCGTCTTTAATTTTCAAACAATGGGGATTATTCCCTCTTCCCTTCCCCATCCCACCTCTGCAACAGATAGACAGGAAAAGCGTTTTTTAAGCCCCTTAAAATTGTGGATATGGTAGTAAGTAAGAAGAGTTGAGATAACAAGAAAAGCATTTATTCTGATGTCTATTTTCATGTGTGCTCTTATGTTTGAAGTCCGTGAGAACTCGGTCTGCACCTTACACAGTATCTCACTGGGGGCCTCATTGTGCGGGGGCTGATTAGATTCAGTTTCTTTTGGAGTTTTATGTTGTGCCTGGCATGACTAATCTTTATTTCCTTATAAGTTAGTTAACTGCATGATTTAGATATTACTACAGCTTTATCCAAGTATCACTATCATCAAATTGTTTCTTGGAAACTAAAATGCTTTCACTAAATAATTTCAACATGGAACTATCATGGGAAAGAAATCCAGATTCTATCTGAAACCATATTCTTTCTGTAAAATAAAAAAAGAAGAAAGCTACAGTTCGTTCAATTACTTGGCAGAGTTGCAAAATTTACTGTACTGCTTAGTGGCCTGGCTCGATTGGAGAGCAGAAAAAAACATTCTTCTTTGGCTTGCAGGATCTGCTGTGTTAATTATGTCTAGTTTGATACACGCAGAACACAGTGCTCAGAGCAAAGTTCATCTTTTAAAGTTGTGAATTGCTTGTGTTCTCTTTAAGTACTTCTTGAAATTTCTGTGTCTTCTGATGGGCTGGAGTTTATGGAGGAGAAAGGCTGCTAAATGGAGCAGGAAAGTCTAGCAGAGCAGCCCGCAGTGCAGGTGCCAGGAATCCGATTTGCTGTCCCTGTTGCTCGGACAGAGGCTGTGCCCATGTCTTGTGGATGGTGCTTGTGTGTGCAGGAAAGCAGCCTCTATTGACAACTCCTCAGCAAATCTATATTATAGTCCTTTTTGAAGTTTAAAGCAAAACTTGGTGCAAAGTTTTGCACCTCCAACACAACAATTAGAGATTTGTTCATTTGAGGGAAGGGAATAATTCTGTAGTTGGTTTAAAACCAAGTAAGTTAAGCGCAGAGTGGGTTTCCTAGTCCATCCTTTATGCTATTTATGCTGCAAAGCAAATCAGTAAATAAAGTGTGTCAGTCTTTTTGGTTATGTCTGTGCTGTTCATAACTAAAGTCTTAGCCTAAGTTCACACAGCCAAGAAAGTTCATTGAAAACTCTCTCAAATCTGTGTGAATTGGATATCAATTAATTTACCTTTGATTGCTGGCTACCCACAGTCTATAAGCTGCCATTGTTAGGACACCTTTGCAAAGTCTGAAATGAAATATTTTTCCTTTGAGTTCACTACTCATAGATAAGTGAATACTCTTGTAGCCTTTTGTTCGACTTTCTATTGAATTTAATTTACAAACTTTGCTGGAAAACAGCCTTCTGCCCTTATTAATATTCTGTACCACAAAGGAATCCACAGGGTGTACAATATACAGCCCTTACTCTACAGTTTGAAGTTGCTCTTGCCTCTTGAAGGGATTTTAGAAAGTTAATGTTTGGATCCGTTTCTTCCACTGCAGCTGTAAGTTGTGTGCAAGTCATAGCAGAATTTAGTCTGGCGTTGAGGAGTGTACATAGCTGTGAACATTTCCTTGCAGTTAAAGCAAGCACTTATCAGAAATCACTAGTATTCAATTTTAATCAGATTTTATGTTTCTAAGAAACTCTTCACATAGAATTTGTTGACTTTGCTAAAAATTTTCACGAGGTTTAAATATAACCATGCACAAATGAAGGAATAATTTGTGCTGAAGTTTTTGCTAATAAAGTTTTGAGCGCACATTTGTGAGCTGTAATGCTGATGTCCATGAGCCCAGGTTACCAGAACTGATCTGATAGTACCGTACGGTAGGAGAAGGCAGAATTGAAACACAGCATGTGCTCCAAAGGATATGCAACTTGCCAGATACATGCAAAGCCTTAGAAAAATACGAAAAATAGTGCTCAACAGGGAGCAACCTCATCACACCAATATAGAATTACAGTGCTATTCTTTAAGATATGGTGTATTTGCAGTTTTCTCTGACAGTCTGTTCAGTGATGGTACTTCCTCTGGCTCTTTAGACATAAGGGACAACTGTAGTAAACATTTTGCCTGGGTATGGATGCAGAAGTTCAAGCCTGATTTTGATTTAAGATCACTATTGCAATGGAAAGTTGTTGGTAATTAACTAGCTGAGGGGATTGCTGAAAACACTTTTCATCTCCAGAAATTAGTCTTTCTTCTCAGTCTTAAAACAAATTTAGCAGCAGGACTGGTGAGCTCAAAGCGCAGCTGTGCTATGAACTGCTGGCATGTCAATAGAGTATTAAAAATGAATCTTTTTGCAGCAGTATTTTATTGTCAGGCTGACTGTTGGTGTGATATCTTAGATCATAAATCTTTGAGCAAATGGTCAGTGATCCAAAGGTATCCTTCTCTTCTGTTTTTTGCAACAACAGAAGCATTAGTCTTGCAGAAAGCATCAAATTATTTCATTTCACCAGGAAAAATCTCCCCATGTTTAGCCAAAAAATAGAGGAAATCAGGTCAGAAAATACTCTCTGTATTGACTCTGGGGAAAACATCCGCACCTCTTACAAACAGAGAAGCTAGTCAGGAACATAATCCTTGGGCAAGATTATTGTTTAAGTCTCCAAAGACTTCATAGTTGTTTCAACTAAAAATGTGTGTGGGTATATATGTTTATATACAGATATTGCTTAGTTTGAGTTATCTAATATAGCTCAAGCTAATTACTGAGCTAAATCACCATTAACCACCCAAATTCTGTTTATGGCCATTGGAGATTTGTAACAGCCAACCTGGAGTGCCACTGCTGGATGACTGACATAGGGAATGTAAATACCTACCTTTGACACAAAGATCCTATGAGCTGTGAAAAGGCTTTTGGAAACTGGTATGTGATAAAATAGAAAAGGGAGCAAGAATGCTACACTGTGTAGTGGTTCTTTCCTTTTTTCCTCACCATGCTACAGAGCTTGCTCTAATAGGTGGCTTCATCCATGCAAGTTGTTTTCATGTCCCATTGCACAGTGTGCAGGCCCTCCATATCACATTGCTTCAAGGAGTGAGGGTTCAGAGTAGTTATTCCTGTGGCAAACCCTAATGCAGCTGCTGTCAAGTAATAAATAACAGAGATGAAGGACGTGTCATTTCATTGTGGGGTACAGTCTGTTGGATTCATGCAACGGTAGCTCTGTAGCATGACAATAAGCATTACACAACATCTTAGGATGGGTAGAGGAAGATGGGATTTTTCCTGAAATACCATGGGGAGTTTGAGGAGGTCAGTTGTAATTGTTTGAGTTGGAATGTGACCAGGATACAGTGACTAATAACACTAGTGTCTCTAGTTTCCTAATGACCACCAGGTGCCAGAGCCTCTGTTTTATATCTCATTTGAAAGAAAGGGCAAGTCATCAAAACCCCTGCTAGCTCAGGATGGCCGAGGAGATAAAGCTTCCTGCAAATTCCCAGTCCTGCGCGCTCTATCGCTCAGGCTGCTGGGAAGCTTCCTATGCTAACCCTGTTGTGCTGAGCTTGGGACTCCTGACCAGGTTAGGTGCAAGAGGTTGCAGCTTTCTGGTGAGATATATACATTCCTCTCTGTGAAGGCAATGCTTATGGTGATTATTTTTATAACAAAGACAAAGGAAAAATATGTTTCTCCCAAACTCCTAAAAAATATTTGATCTTTCCTTGAAGAATAACATAATGGTTGGTCTTTAAATTACAAAGACTTGTGCTGAAGGTTGAATATGAAAGTAGTTTTGAACAAGAATTAATTAGAAAACAACTTGCAGCTAGTAGTTTTGGGGCAGAGGGGCATTTTGAGGGTGACCTTTTTGCTTTGAGTTCTCTTTTTCCCATGAGCCTTCTCTTTTTGTTTTTGTTTTCTCTATTCATTAAAAATATATAATTTATTTTATTCGAGAAGATAGACATTTAGTATAGTTTTATTTGGGTATGTTCCTTCTGGAATATTCTGTAAATCTATATGAATTTGTTGGCCTTGTGAGGAACATATATGAACAGTCATGTTCCTTCTGTCTGAGTGACACTGCCTTTAATTGCCCTGCCTTGTTGTGTGACACATGCCCTTATGAATCCTTCTGCAGCCCTTTAGCCAGTATTTTGGTGCTTTTGTATTACTAAATATGTTAATTTTCTTCCCCCTTTGTTTTTGATTATATGATGATTATATGACATTAAATGCTAACAATAGGATAAAAATCTTATTCAAATTTGTGGATTCCAAAATGAAACATATTTCTTTTTAAATACCATTTGTCGTAAAGGAAACTATAGTGCATTCTTCTTGCTTTCCATATTTGTATGGCTGGCTAGAGAGGTATGAAATACAAAACAAAACATGTTTCAGACACATTAAATAACATAATGGCGTTGTATTTATTAAGAAATGTGCTGACTATGATGAAGTACCCTTTATTGTAATGAAAACAAATCATCCTTTCTCCCAGGCTTACCTCCACGTATGTTGCATGGTCAGAAAAAAACAAAGTGCTTACAGCCCCTGAAATTTTGGGTAGTAGCCAGTATGCACAAGGAGTATGGACAGTGTCTCTAGTGCCATTGCTGAGCCCTCAAGCATATTTGCAGCCATTTCAGTTACCTATAAATACGGGAATTGATTGTATTTCTTTCCTGATGAATGAGTATAAATTTTCTTTTTGACTGCTGTTTTGAAGTACCGCATTAAATTCCCTGTGCTGTTTCATTCATCTGTGTAGCTTGAGAGTCATGCCAAGAGAGAAGTCTGTTATCTCTCTTCAGTTATGAGTGGGACTGAATGTGCAGAAAAGGCTAAGGGGACTGTGGAACAGTAATGAGCTTCTGAAGAGTAATCCTACCTGCCCTCAAACTGGTGTGTTGTGCTCCAACTGCTGCATCTGTCAGTGAATAATGCGTAGGAACTCAGGGACTGGAGGTAGAAAGAGGAACCTTTCAATCGTGGTCATCTTGTTTCTGGCAAATACTTTAGGAAAAGTATTCTAATTCTGGTGACTACTGTGCATCGTTTTTTTCTCTTCCCAAAGAAAAAGAGCTCAGTAGTAGCTGCAAGCTAGAGCAGCAGGGGTTCTAGTGGTTCTGTGCACAATGGGAAATGNCTTTCAATCATGGTCCTCTTGTATTCTAATTCTGCATTGGTGACTACTGTGCATCGTTCGTTTCTCTTCCCAAAGAAAAGGAGCTCAGTAGTAGCTGCAAGCTAGAGCAGCAGGGGTTCTAGTGGTTCTGTGCACAATGGGAAATGAGAAGATGCAGGGAGTAACATTGCTTAGGGAAAAGGATCTACTTATCCTGGAGAAAGTGATGAAAGATGAGCTCGCCTGCGCAGGCCTGGGGTATAAGAGGAGGTCTGTGCTCTAAGGAATGCAGAGACTTACAGCACTTCTGCTGAGATGACAGTGAGGCTGAGTTTGCAGCGGATGCACACAGAGGTGTGATATCTGCTGATGGAAATGGCAAAGCGGTTTTATTTGTTTTTACTGCAAGTGCCAGTGCTTTACTTTAGCAAAAACTTCTTAACCCTTAAAGTCTTGCACATGGGTATGGTGCATCCCAGCCTTGCTGGGAAGGCTGTGAGCAGATTGAACTTCTCTCCTTTTTTTTTTTTTTTTTTTTTTTTTTTTTTTTTTTTCTCTCCTTCCCCTTTTTCTTTTCNCTCCTTCCCCCTTCTCTTCTCATTCTTCTCCCTCCTTGCAGCTAAATTCCAGCCCACATCTCCTCCTGCGCTGAAAGCTGAAAACTTGCTTTCCTCCTGTGTGACCTCTGCCCTGCCTCCAAACAAGGGCTGGCAGGGGCCAGGGACTTGTCCTGTCTCCTCCTCCCAGCAGTCAGGGTCCTTCCTGAATAAGGACAGAATCCAACCGCAGAATCGGGATGCACATCCAGTCCATTTCTGCTTGTGTAAAAGCCTTGATACTTGGCTGTTATCAAAATATTAGGATTAAAAAGTGCTCAATATTTGTAACAAGCAATTTGTTTTCTTAATACATGCTACAGGTGTCTGAATACATTCATTCTCATTTTTGGAACTCGAGTACTGAAGGCAAACAGCAGTTCTGCTTCTGTCAAAATATAACTATTCACATAGCACTTAGGTCTCTAATTTGACATGAAAATACCTCAGAGATTCTAGGCTACATTTGTACTCAGAAGAATCTGCCAAGATCGAGACTTGCAGGTTTCCTTCTTCCAAACTGACTGCAATGTATTTTTTCTTTTCAAAATGAATGATCTCTTTTTACTTTTCACTCTGACCCCACCAAGACGGACTGGAGTTTAGGAGCTGCAGCTCTTGGAAAAACACTTCTGAGGTCAGAACATTGAAGCCAATAGTTACGTGTTTAGTTGAGCCTTGTGATTTTAAGTCAGCATGTATGTGCCATAGGGGAAAAATGACTAGGAAATGTATTTCTGCAATGCAGAACCTTCATGTGAAGGAAAAAAAGTATTTGTTTAACCTAGTTAGGTGTTTGTGGAAAATCATGAGATTTATAGATCACTTTTAGCTGACACACATTCACAATGCTACTTTTCTCACAACCCCTGAAGAAATGAATACACTCCTGTGAATACACTTCTTCATGCTGCTGGTGAAGCAGTGATTTCCACATCTGATCAATCTCAGCATCCTCCATAAAGAATATAATCAAAACAGCAGTTGATAAAGATGGTCTTAGTTATGAAAGCTGTGAACCACTAACTTGTACCAAGTTTCAAAGGCTTGAATATGGCTTTTTTGCTTTGTTCTTATCAGGAGTTTGAGCTCAAAAGGTTTAAGATGTAGGGTGTTGGGGGTGCAAGAAATTTTGAGCTTGGTTCTCCTTGGTCATTAGATGTTTATGTTCAGTAGAGCTCATTAGTCAGTGGTAAGCAAAATATGCATAGTCTGGAATATATTTGCTTGATAGAAATGTTTGCAGTTATGAGATGGTGACATTAAATTGCATGCTCATGATATAAAGCACAGAGAGCTGTGAAGCAGGTGTTTCAAAGGTGAAACATTCTGATACCTGGGATATCTGCTTCCCAGCGTTATTGAAAAAATCTAATGTAGGAGGTACTTCTAAAAGATTTATTTTGTTGCTATTAAATGCTCAGTATACCTCAGGGCTACATGTACATGGCAGGAGTATTCAGACTGGACTTTTCCTTTGTTCCAAATTAATGTGTGTACCTCATGGTATAGATAAGTATAGAGGGGTTTGTTCAAAAATACAGGTTAACTCAAGTTGAACATTTCTTATGTTTTGGCTCTTGCTCTTTCTGTGTATTCTTTGTTCTTATAAAGTCAAGGAGGGATAGTTTATAAAAATCTAAGCTGTAAGTTATACTACCTCTCTATTTCGGGACTTTGCTGACCTAGACGAATGTCGAAGTCCTTTATTAACTAACTTATTTAAATAATATTTAAATATGGAATTAAAGAGAGTGCTGATATACTCTCAGATATAAATTTGTATTTATTTGTAGTTACTAAGATTAAGTGGCCTAGTTATATCTCTGGAAGTTACACAGATGAAAAGGAGGTCAGGAGTAAGAGGTGGTTTGGTTTGTAATAGCTCCGACTGACCCATTACTTCATGGCTGGGTTTCTCGTAATGAGCAGATCTGTGGTCCTATGTAAAGAAACATGGAGAACTTTGTGTGTATCTATCTTTTTTTTTCTCTAAATGTACTGTCTGAAAATGACTTGAGTATTATGAAGAACATATAATATACATATTACATTATTATGTGGAAATAGTTGGCCAGTCTGCAGATATTCCAGTGAAATTCAGAGTTAAGTGTGTGTGTCTTGGGTATCTCTAAATGCATTGATGCTTACGAATAGTATTTGCATTGACAAATTTTGCTACCTGTATTTTACTTCATATGCTCAATAAAGGGGAAAGAAAGAATGTGGAAGAGAAAAATATAAGTCCTTCAAGACTGGCAGGGAACAGGCTATTATCTGCGCAGCTTAGCATAGGTGTTTTGTTCGTTTGTTTGCTTTTTAGCGTTTTTCTTTTCAGATGAGATGTATTTTTAATTCAAAGGAACAGTACTAAAAAGATCCCAAGCACTTTGTGTTTAAAAAATCTGAAATCATCATGATTCATTTGCTAGCATGCAGTTCTTCAATCTCCAGTCCAAGGATACAGTGAACATCAAAAAGCTCAAGCATATTTCTCTATCTTATGCTGTGATTGAAGCTAGAGTAGTTACCTAGAGCTTTAACTGTATGATTTCTTCTCAAGCTAGATAGAATTCACAGAACATTCAGTTCTTCTAGTTTAACTGTTGAACTGAATGGGGAGATATTTAAGAGGGTCTGGAGTACTTCACTATTTAAAATGTCAGAAATTGTAAGACTATCCTTGAGCTGTCTCCTTAGGCAGCTCAAACATCTGTTCAAATTCCTCACTGGAGGAACAAAAAGCAATCCTAACAGATATCCTTGCCTGGCAGAATTCTGTTTACTTTGCTTTACCAGAGACACCGTATATTTGTTTAAAAGATAGAAGAGGGATGTGTACAAATGAAGACTGAACTGTCTAATCAAAATTTGTGTGGGTGGAAAGTGAATAAGCTTATTCTCTAGTGAGTGAATGTAAACTATTGTACTATGATGCCTTTAGAAGATAGCCTTCCAGATGTTTTCACATCATTGTTTGCATCCAATCAGTTCCTGTTTTCTGGAAACATTTGTTTGCATCTCACTGCTGACATAAAATAAGTCTTTAAAAATGTTCCTAAGAGAGGCAACCTTGAGTCATAGTGCTAAGCTAAGCTAAGTGCTAAGCTTATGTCAAGAAAGTCAGATTTTTGCTTGTGAAGCACTACATAACTGTGAGTCATTTTCTAACTCTGCTCTGCATTTCGCTCTTTCTACTGGTTACAGGAATAAAAATATGGATGATGAAAATTTGTTCGCTAACATTGACAAGGAATATAGTATTTTCAACATATTTTAAGCTCTAAATATCAGGCTCTAAATAGAGGCTGTTTATCGAGAAACATTTTGTCAGGAAAAACAAGTATGATCTATGGTCTACATGCTGGCTGTTCCCAATTGCATTGTCCTTTGTGTGCTTAGAAAGATTTGCTCCATCACTATTCCAGAGATTGCAGAGAGCAGCCTGTGGTTCCCTAGATCTTTCTTCTTGCCCTTCTTGAAGATAGCACGTCTAGTTTGTTTAGATATTCCCTAACGTGATCCTCTTTCACCAAGGAGATGAATGTGGCAAGTCTTACAGCCTGGATCCAGTATCTTAGATAGTGAATCCATCAGCAGATTAGCCCCGGGCTGGATCTTAAAGTGTTGGCTGTGAAAATGTGATTGCAAAATACGTAAACATTGCTCTTGTGATTTACTTTAATAAAGGTTCTAATGTGACCTTTAAACATCTGCTTTTAAAGAGAGGGTGCTAAGTAGGACTACAGGCCAGAGCATTTTATTCTTAAAATGACATTTTTGGAACTTTAATTACAAGGACTTGCTGTTCTTTGCTCTGAGAGAATCCTCTACAGAACTGAAATGACATGTTAAATTCCTCTCTACTACTGCTGCTTCCAAGGACTTCTTTATTCCTGCCATATGCTCAGACAGAAGCATTATTTGCTTATAGGCTTGAAAATAACAGGAAAGCTAGTCAAACAGTGAAAGTTTACTAAAACCGAACAAAACTGTTTAGTTTTGGCTTAACTTCCAACAGCTGAGACAGGGAAGTTTATCAGTCTCAATATAATTATTTACTGTTTTGTAATAGTGATTTTGATGGCCTAGTAGTTAACAGGCTGCTGGGAAAACTACCCTCCCAGTTTACCTTGTCTTTATATTGAAATTCTGTGTAGGAATGAGCAGTGTGTGTAGTCTGGTTGTTCCAGTTTTGGAGTAGTGTCTGCAGTCCTTCCACATCATGGAACCACTGCACTGGAACATCTATTTGCAGAGTCTGCTTCCCATAAACTACTTCTAGCTGCTGAGCCCTTGCAAGTGTGTTGAAAGGTTTATTGCAACAATGTCCCTGGCACATTTGTTTAGTTGCTTTATGCATCAGCTCTGCTCCCTTCTCCAGGTAGCTTTGGTATGGATTGAAATAAAATGTAAATCTTTTCACAGTATTTGTAAAAAATTAACCCTGATTAGAGTTAAAAACACCTGATCTTGAGAACCAAATAGTTGTGGACCTTTCTAGTGCTTGGGTAGGAGATGATCTGGAAATCCCAAAGGCCAGCCGTGTAACAAATGTAGGAGAAAGTGAATGAGATGGAAAGTTTTTTGTTCCATGGTCACTAATGGGAACAAGAAGCCAAAAGGAAATGGGAAACAACAAGCCAATTCTGCTTTCCTGTAATGAGTATGTTTGTAGAAGTTTGCCAGCTTTTAAATCCAGAGGACCTCTCTTGCTGCAGAATAAACAGCTTAATTAAGATAGCTTAATTTTTATGAATTTGGATGGTGATAATGTTTATTCCTTGTACGTAGCTCTAAAAGGCAGGCTGTATGGAAATTTTTCTGTAGTGCTTTTTACATAGATAAATATAGATGTATGAGTGGTGATCAAGGAAAATTTATGATGCCTACACCAGAGGCTTTACTTATATATGGGCTTAGGGTTGGCCACCCAGGATGAAGTACTCCCCCAAGATGTACTCCGACACTGGATAAAATGCCATTTGGACTTGCCTGAGAAGGACATTGTGGTAGCAAGCGCAATCTTGCCTATAGTGGAGTCAAAAGAAGTTTCCATTGGCTTCAGTAAACACAGGATTCACAAGTACTTGCAAGTCTTTAGTGAACTCAGATTCCTCACCCCTCATGGAAGTGCACCTAACAAAGAAAAAGATTAATCCTGTGAATAAGCAGAGTCCATGAAATTTAGGAAACTAAATAGAATTCATGTCTAAAAATCAAACCTTGTACCCACAGAATTCTAAGAGATGCAGTTTTATGTTGCCTTAAATCCACTCTAACCATAGGTTGCTATCGGTAGGGGTGGTCCTCTTTGGTCCTCCAACCTTATGACGGTTTCCTGCTTCTCCTATGTTGGACTGGGTGATCGCAGAGTGAGCTGGATATATCTAGGGGAGGGAAAAGGTGGAAATAGGGAAGGAAAAAAGAGTGAGAATCAGACTTTGGGCTGGAGCTTGCTGGTCAATTGAATTAACACAAAAACAAGGCTACTTTTATGAGTTAAGGTCATCTAAGTCCAGGCAGCAGAGTGAAAGGACCAAGCCTGCTCAAACTGTAGCAGTGAAGATACTCTTGTGGCAGCCCTGGTTTGCCCCCTATATTTAAGGGTTAAGTTTCCCTGTAGCAATGGTTTCTGGTTGCATCAGACTGAGACAGGCCTAGATGTACTTGCTGTAAGTTTTGTAGTTGTTTAAATGTTGTTCTAAGTACTATACTAAAAAACATTTCATCCTTTCAAATCTTTTAATTGTCCCTTTGTTTAAACTTTGGATAGAGGAAGTAGAAATATAGCAATACACTTTGATGTAGTTGGGAAAGATGGAAAGAATAGTTCAACACACATTCATGCTTTTTTCTTTATGAGTGATCCCAGCTTTCCAGTCACTTCATGTCAGGACAAATGCAGGATGACTTCAGCAGGGAGTGCATTAATAAGCTTCTTAGAGCAAATGAGTAAGTTGCAGAAACTTTAACCTCAAAGTACTGTACAAATAAGGAGGGCCCCTCGATCAAACATGCTTTTTCTGGCTGATGCTGCTGAAACCAGGTGGTGCTTGTGTATTTGTCTCACAGGTGATGCTACAGCAGAAATACCCAAGTTGTGTGCAACATAGGTTGAGGCTGCCAGGATGTTTTCAGGTATGGAAGAGAGCCTCCTCTTGTTGTTTCTTGATGTGCCACCTTTGGATCGTACTGCAGTACTTTTATTGTTTTTTAATTGTCCTCAGAGCTAGGACAGGAGACTCACTGTTTAGTTTGCCTCACCGATTGTCTTGTTGATCATCAGTGTCTCAGAGCTGGATGCCTTAAGAAACATGACTGCTTTGAAGGTTCTTACATCAATAGTAAATGGCAGTAAGGTGCTCTTGTGAGTTCTCACTGAAGGAAGACTGTATCCTGGCAAAAACATGGTTTTCAAAGTGACATTTTGCAACTTTTAAAAATTGTTTGTCTACTGAGGAAAGCATTTTCAATTTTTCACCATAAAAATTGCTCCAAGTTATTCTTCAAAATTCCTATGTTCTGTTCCATGATATGCTCTTCTATTGGAGGTGAATGTTTCTTTGGGACCTTTCAAAGATAAAAGACTCTATATCTGACTTTCTTCTAGAGAACATCTGAAAGGTTGCTGAGCTACACAGTTTCTCTCCTCTGTTGCTCTGAATAACTGGTAAGCATGCAGAGAAAGCAAAATATATTGACATGGAGACTTAACTAAGCATACATGACAGTATGTATAAGCTGTTGTGAAGGGCATTTGAATTCTTTCTTGTGTGGGCTTTTAAGTGATAAAGGTATTCAAGAGCAAATTGTTGAGAATGTCTGAAATTCCTGTATTTTAGTGAAGTTCTTGTTCAATTGTTTATTCTCCTAAAAGTTCTTCTTCACTTCAGTGCTTTGGGAGCCACATGAGCAGCCCTTTTCCTTTTGCATGTTCCAGGTCACTTACATTAACTTGAATAGAATTGAAAGCTCCTGATTTTTACCCAGAATTGCCCAGTGTGTGTTTTAGTAGGCTGTTCTACAGAAACAGCCTGGCATGGGTACTGAATGTCTCTTAACTGTACTTGCCAGTTCTTGCATGTACTCATAATGCTGTACAAAGTGCAGTAGTGATGCATACAGTAAGTGTTCTTACCCTTATGTACTGCCTTTCTCCACTAGAATGGATAAGGCTGGCTTTTACTTGGCTGGTATGCCTGTAGCTATCATACAGTTTTATTCTCCCCACCAGATTAAAGATTTCAGCTTTTTCGGCTGTTTTTCCTCTATGCAGAGAACATTCACATTAAGAGGTGGGGTGGGGTGGGGAAAGGGCTTTCAAGAAATAGCTTATTTGGTAAAATCGATTTCAAAGTTTTGGCATCTTCAAGAATCTGAGACAGATTTGGGGTATATTTGTGTGTATTTGGTAATAGAAATTGTGAATGCTGGTAGGGAAAATTTCCCAGGTTTCTGAACGTGAAACATTCTAACCGAGGACCATCTGCATACAAGCCCTGAAAGATAATTTCTCTGCATTAAGTACATTTACTGTCACCTCATCCATCTAGAGCAGAAATAGAAAAGAACCAGGCAAGAAGGGAGACTGGGGAGTCAGACTAAAATGTGTTCCTTGGCAGAAAGCACCTGGTTTGCTCAAAACATGGGTGAGGCCCCTCGGGAGCTGTGGTCTGTAATTATACCCTGCAAGATAAAGACCAGGGCTGTCTGTAGGTAAATGACTGCTGTAATCGCCGCTCTGGGATGCACAGCTGTTGAGAGCACTGGCTGATGAGTAAAATTGTCAGATAAAAAGCAAATGTGTTTTAAGTTATCCTCACATTACTGTGGCAAGAAGGTTTGTTCTTACGGGGCAGTACAAAGTTTAAATTATTTCAGGTCCTGCATTTTTGGAAGTTCCAGGAAATTTTAACTTAATTTGGTTTTATCTCTTTTCCAGATCGCAACTTTCACAGTGTTTAGCCCTTCCTGCTTTGACTCTTCCAAAAGACTGTGTAATGGGAGAGAGACAGCTGTGTGTGTTGTAGGAGGGATCTCTTGCACAACCTGTGGGCACCCTGTGGTGGCTGCTAGATGGTTTTACTACTAGCAACCAAAAGCCTTGTCTGTGTTAAGAACTGTGCAGCTCAGAGGCTCAGTTGGCTCTGCTTGGCCATCACTGCAATTGTGCCAGGCAGATTGCTGCAGTAATACTGTGAAGGGAGAAGAGTCTGAGCAAATTTTCTTCTTTAGCATATCATCCTGGAGGCCATCCCTTTGCCTGCTGATTATAGGGTCAGAGTTCTGAAGCATGTTGTGTTGCAAGCTGTGTGCACCGTGTTACAAAAATGGTGATTTTCATTGTACCTCTTGCTGCTGTTTACGGATAGGTGGACAGTTAACATGTTCCAAAATCATATCAACTTGCGCAAGGCAAATTTACAGTGTGCCTTTTCTCCTTTAACAGAGAAGAAAAAAAAAATTACTGACAAACAATCTGAAGGAACCCAATATCTTAGTAAGATGTGGTCCCTCCCCCTCTGCTGGATGCTCTGAAAGAGACCATTGTTCCCAGGTTTCAAGGTGGGCTCATTGACTTTCATGTTGCCATGGAACCAGCATGTTTTTCTTCTTGAATGATACTTGCTAGTAATCTCAGAAGCTTTTTCAGCAAATTAGCACAGGTGACTTGTGAGAGGCTGGGCTGGACTAAAGGCCAGTGAAGGATCTACTTGATTAACGAGATGAAGAAATAGAAGGAGTGAAAAGAAAGTCCTGGGATAAGCATTGCTTGAAATAGGGGTAACAGATAAACAGAAATCCTGCAACACCCAGTTTCTTCTACGTAACACAGGAAGACTAGTGTCATATTTACATGATGGTAGGCTTAAATACAAGTAAAGTTCTTTTAAAACTTTAAATTCTGCAGCAGTACTATGGAGCTAACTAGATTGATAAAGTAGACACTGTAATACGTAACGCACATAGTTAAAAGCAAGATGATACTCAATGGTTAATAAAACCTGTTTATGCATTTGTACATTTTCCTCCTTATCTATATATTGTTTAATTAAGACGGGGATTAAAATTTAGATGAAATAACTTCTTTTTGCCAAAAATGCTTATTGAGTGAATGCAATGGCTTTGTGGGAATGGATCAATTTGTGCTGATTTTTTGTACAGGAAATTGTAAACGTTTTGATCAAATCGAAACATTTTACATCTAGTTCTGTCATTAGAACCTTCATGTTTAGACACCAAAATAAGGATTGGATGATTTCCTAAAAGATACCTTCTAGTTCAAACAAGAAATAAATTGGGAAGTAGTGCAAGATGATCACAGAAATCCTGATTTTGTAACACTTGTACAAGATACATCTGATGCTGAACTGGGATTCCTCTGGGCTCTGTCCAGGCTTCTGTGGTGTGGCCACCTTTGAGCCAGGTCTGATGAGCTTGCTTAGGCCCAGGCTGTCTCCTGTGTTTCCATGTGGGAGTTTCTGTGGCACATTCCCCAGCAGCCTGGTTGTCACACAGGTTGAAATGGGGATGTGATGTGAGGACAGGGTGCTGGCTTCCCTCCAGGGCAGCTCCAGGCTAACCTGCTGGGGAATGAAGTGGCATCACTTTGAATGAACGTGCTTAGGTTCTGCAAAGCTGGCCAGCTCTGGTTCAGGTGCTCGCAATGACTTGGATCAGCTCTGTGGTGTATGGGTGGGTGAAACCAGTTTATTGTGGTAGTATTTTGGCTCTAAATGCAAAATGCTTAGGTCCCGGTACTTATTCATGATCCTAGTGCCAACTTTGGCACTGTGTGGATGTGTGTCACATTCCTCACTTGCAGCATGGAAGGGGGAGGCTGGAAGTGCTTCCTTTCTTCTTGCAAGCTGGCAGCGCTCTTGTCTTTGCAGAACAGAACATGCTTGAGGAGGACAAGTGGAGTCACAGGGAAAGGTTCAAAGAAAAAGTCAGTCTGCCTCCTTGGGGAAAAAATTGGGAGGAGGTGAGAGTCTTAGCAGTGATCTACGTGGTAGCCTCCAGTAAGGAGTCGTTCGGTAAAGGTGGTGGGTAGAGCTGGAGCTTTATGTACTGGGGCCATTTGTGCTCAGCAGTCCCCTTGGGAGTGAGGCAAGCCCCACAGAGAAAGCTTTCTTTGACTTTTTGCTTATTCTTTTATACAGTCATACAAGCCTGGCTGCAATATGGTGCTTAATAAAAAGTGGTGGTTTATTCAAGCGTGTCTTGTTAGACACAATTTTTATAGGTTCTGAGATAGTCCTTGAATTGCTGAGTGTGTTCCTGTCTCATTAAATCTCTACAGGTTCCTCAGTGCTTTGTAGGACTAGGCGCAGATGGGCCCAGTGTCATCAGGAATAGCTGTTTTTTGCCTAGCATTTCTCTGTCAGTGATAATCAGCTGGAAATATCTGAGTCTGTTGTTCCAAGAACATCTGTTGTTTCATACCACAAAGCATGGTATTTTTCAACCAGAGCCAGTGTAAAAGTTAGAATACAGTTTACCAATTAAGGAAAAAATGGAGTAGCCCTTTCTTAAAATAGAACAGGCAACTTGAAGTAGTTGTTGATCTAAATGAAGTTTGGTTCTTTCTGGTCCACCATCATGTATTTTGCATTAGTTTCTAGTTTAAATTTTGTAATCTTCTCACTTTAAATGCCTAAAAGATTCACATTAAAAGGACAGAGGACAACAACGAAGCAGACTGTACAGAAGCATGTAGTAGGAATTAGTCACCAGTCTAAAATAAAGTTGTTCTTCCCTTGGTCTTTCTACCTACATTCACGCTGAATGTTATTTGTACCAAAAGAAAAACAAAGAAAAAAGTGGTTAAGTTGGCACTATCTTGGCAGTATGTTCTTTCATTAAGCTATGCTGTATTCACTAGGTGTATGGGTATTAGAGAGTTAAGCATTTTAAAGTCCCCATTTCAAATGATTGCTTGCAAGGGCACACACCTATTGATAAAGATCTCTGCCTTTGGCAAAAAGGGGATTCTGGAAAATATATTAAACAGAATAGATGTTTCAGCTTTAAATTGCATCAGACATCCAAATCTAATTTTATAGATAGTTTTGGTCTGATGAGAGATTTTCATTTGTATGGTTTGATAAAGGCTAAAAAAATGTATATATATATTTTTGGGTGATAGTAGGGAGCAGGACCTAAAGCCCTATAGGACTTGTTTATGGTCTTGAATAATTGTAAGTGTTAGTTATCAAAGCTCTTTAATTATACACATTTTTCTCAAACTGATAGTATATCCAGATATAATGCATTAAGTGTAATGCAGTAAAGAGGACTGAGTTGATAACATTCAGATATTTCTAATTTTTAAAGACAGAAAAGTTTGGTAAAACCTGTAGGATTAGTCCATTCAGTGATGCTGGTTTTAATTTCTTCTCATTTTTATCAAGTTCTATGGCAAACTATATATCTGAAAGTTGATGTTGCATGTGCTTACTATATGACTTTTTATGTGTGTGTATGACAATCTGTTAAGAATAGTCTTTGTGTCAACTCTCAACCCACACATATACTACAGGAGGAGAATATTCTGAAAAAATGTCTTGCATGTCTAGAGAAAGAAAAACAAATATATATATATTGTTTTCAAGTTGTGAGTTCTGAAAGTGATGTCTCAAAGGAGTACCTCCCCCCGCTTTTTTGTATATGCTAAAAATAGTGGTTTTGTGTGTCATTCTTTCCTCTCCTTATCCAGTGCTCACTAATTATAAAATTTATTTGTGTGTGTTTTGTAATATATCTTTGTAAAGTTAATAATCCTGCTTAGTAACCTAGTCCCTAGATATGTGTTAAACATTATGGTATTTGTAAATAGAATGTTGCGTTTATTCTGATAGGTTTAAGTTCTATCCTTTTTTGGTTTCCTAAGTAGAAATGTTAGTGGCACACATTTTCTCAGACTTAATCAGTACCTACTCTTCAACAAACATACTCTCTTCCTGTCAAAATACTGCATCAAGTCATACCTCCTCTGATCTGTTTAATCTAGATGAATGTTATAAAGGCATTTTGTCTCTTCCCATTCCAGACAGGTAAGATTATCTTTAACAGTGATTGCTCATTTTCTCTTGGCAGAAGCTTTCAAAATCCTCAGTTGATGAATAGGCATCTGCTCTGTTTATAAGTTTTACTTTAAATAGTCCAAACAATAAAATAAGCAAACACATGGGTATACAATGGAATTGCTTGTTTCCCAAGATATTTTCAGTTCATCGCCCCAATTGGTATTTTCTCCCTTTCTCACTTCTCCCTTTCCAGCACCAGCAGAAAGAAGAATCAGTATGATGACTATAGACTTTCCCTGGATGTGGAATACAGCCTTTTTTGGTTTCTTAGGTTGCTGTCTAATCTGGTGTAGCCATATAGCAATATATTTGCTGGGTAGACTGGAGAGAAATCCTTGAGCAAATCTGCTCTGTGCGAAGTGCTTGGCTGGCTGATTCACTGCGAAGGGTTGTTTTACCATGAAAGGAAAGTTTGCTTGTCTTCTCTTGCAAGGTGAAAACCTGAGTGATGTAATAAGGGCAGCCCAGAAAATTGATCTGTACCAACAGCCATAATATTAAAGGCAGTTTCCTGCTGTGTACATTATGTGTTCTATGAAAGTATGATGTTCTATGAAAGTATGATGAGTTATTCTGTGGTGAGACAAGTGCAGATTGATTTTATGTCTCAGAGACTCCCTAGACACTTCACAATCTGCAAAGTCTTGAGCAACGATCTTAAATTCTGCACCACACAGTTTTGTTCCTGTTTCACACAAATCCAGCCAAACTTAAAGGTAGGATCTGTGAAACTCTTTCTAGGGGCTATGGCACTGCTGCTGTGCAGAGCAGAAAGCAAGTGCAGAAATCCACTATTTCATACAGAGGTTCCTGTACAAATTTGGCTTGTGTTGTCTCTGAATTTAAGGAACCTGGGATGAGGCGCCCACAGAGGGGTTATTGAATAGGGAAACTAAGGAGACCTGAGTTGCTTTTAGAGAATCAGCCCTAAAGTACTCTGCTCGTGGGTAGGGAGGGAGTAGACTATTTCCAGTTGGTGCGCTATATTGGGAAGGGGTTTTATTTTTGTTAGCCAGCATTGAATTCCCAGGCTTGTGTTCTCCAGCCTTTCCATATTCTCCTTACTGCCTGTTTTGAAGCTGCTCTTGCTCTTCCTTGCCTTCCTTCCTTGCCATTTGTAATAGCACAAGTTTCTGCATCATGGGAATGTGGGTTTTCCAGCTGATGGGTTATTTCAGGTGTGTTTGCTCAGATGATGTTGAAAAACCTCCTTGGAACATCATGTCACTGGGAAGCGGCTCAGGTACAACTTGAGCTGCAGGAAATTGCTAGGTTAGAGCAAAGCTGGGTAACTTGCTTTCTAGAAAACTTGTCTACTCTCTGGCAGCTTTTCTGACTTTTTAGCTGCTTTTAAGCTTGGGCTTTCAGACTCCTGGCTTCACAGGCTGCTGGAACCAGAGCTCCTGGGACTTGCTGCTTCTGTTTTTCAGGAAATTTTAAATTTTCGAACTTTGCTCTGTATGGAATGAAAAAAATGTCTGAAATGCAGTATTTCCAGTAGATAAGAATTTCTCCCTCCCCATCTCCTTGTAGCTGTAGCAGAGGTGGCCTGTTTGAAAAATGGTTTGCAGGACCACCACTGTTTGTAGAGGACTTTGAGATAAATGTACTTATAGATAAGCTGTGTTTAGACACGTATGGTGATTATCATCATCATGATGGAAGGAGTCATTAAAATCACTTTTACTGTCTGCAATTGTTGTTAGAAAGGAGAATTAATTTAATAAAGCCATGTTTAATTATGCAAGTGTGGTCCCCTGGTGATATAATCCGTCTCAGATACGTACTCATGTCTGTTTAAACCTAACTTTCTACCTGTTGACTACTCTTTTTCAAATGATTATTTATTTTATCCTCTCTGTTGGTCTGTTACTGGATTTCTTTTTTTTTTAATCCTCTCTTATGGTCTATATAGAAACTTTTGAACTTAAAAAAGGACACTGTGACTGCGTTTGCTGAGTGGTCAAGGCCTTTATGAAACTTTTATTTTGTTGAATTGTAGGTCTACACAAGAACAACATATCTGATAATAGTCTGTTATTTTTCATTTGTTTTCTCAGTTAATTTAATGTGCATGCAGGACTGTGTGAACTTTGAAGGATATACTAGATTCACAGCTTGTTATTTTTTCATTGTAACGTAAAGGAACTGACCTTCCACTGAGGTTTTATGCCAGCACACAACATTTGTAGATGATGCATCTTAGCTGGTGACATCTCATGTTTCTGATGAAGACTAAATGACCAGTCAAGGTTGTGAAATGGTCAACAGCCAAGAGTCAACAGTTGACCGTTCCTAGGATCTATATGTGTTTTTCAGCTGGAAATACTAGGAATCTGCCCATCTCCATGGACATTTACCAAAAAGTGCTTACTCTCTAGTGCCCAAAGATTAATTAGAAGGGCCCCTTGTGAAGTGTCAAAAACAAACGCTCTTCTAGCGGACAACCTTTGCCCAAAAGAGAGAGCAATTTCCCAGTTTAAAGATACTACTCTCTAAAATATTTTGGAGGAGGAGCACAAAGTGATTCCCCTAACTGCTTTTGTGAACTTATTAGCCCAAAACAAACAGTGTACCTGTTTCTTTCCATGGTTGAAGCAGTAAGTGTCCACGAGATGACTTTCTGAACCCCAGGCAGTGTGGTGTCTCACTCTGGTGTTTGCTGTGGATTTGGTTTATTCTTGCTTCAGTCAGTGCCAGGACCTCCATGGACATCAAAGATGTCGATACTGACATTGGCCAGGGCAGGTTGCTGGATCGCAGAGCACAAGGTGAATAGAGATTGAATGACTAAATGGTGCAGGAAAGCAGACAGGTGAAGCTAGAGATAATAATTATGTTGGGCTATATAAGATAGTCCTGCAACAATTTCAGGAGATGAGCACCTATCTTTTTATTTAGATAAACTGTAATTATGTAGTATCTTAGATTTCTTGGTCATTTTGATCCATATGTAACTTGTGTTAAAGATCTCCTGTTTCAGAAATCAAATGAAAGGTTATCAAATGAGAGAAGATGAGCTAGCTGAGTTTCTTACCTATCCTATCCCCAAAAGAAGAGTGAGTGACTTTGATTTAGAGATTGGAAACGAACTGGAAAAGGTGGGTTTTCATGTCTGTGGGTCATAATAGTCTGGTAACTAAATCATTTCTGCACATAGGAGCAGTTCTTAGTTGGTTCCACCCTGTCTGCAGCTGATGCATATTGTCCTATTTAAAAAAATAATAATAAACTGGGGCGGGTGTACTAGTAATGAAAACATGTGCCACAGCTGTAACCATTGGTTTGTGTTACAGGCAGAGATAATCATTTATATATAATATGGAAATGTCCAGCCAATCTATGTATAACTTCGATTATTTATGACAGACTCTCGGTAGCACCGATTTCTTGCTGTAGGAACTTTATTTTTTTTAATGTTAACTCAGTTTTCAGTCACTCATTTCCAGAGCTGTAGTTCTCTTGTAATTTAAGCATCGAATATCAAAGTTTCTTAATCATTGTCTATTGATGGGGTAATAAGGAGTTTGAATACTTTGAAATGCTTTGTCTGAACCTAGTGCAGACTTAAAGTCACTACTGCAGTTGATTAATAGGAGTGCTTGTGTTCCCTCCCATTCATATGGATTTTAATAGAATAAGAATTATTTTGAGGGAAATTTAAAAAAAATGCAGTGATTAGAATTATCCTAGGCATTTTTATTATGTACGAGGCTGTGGAAAAGAATACAGGAGGTGTTTTGTATGCCTGATCTGGAAACACTAGTGAAATAAAAATGAATCACTCTATTGAAGGCATCACTCTGTCATGGGGAATGGTGACAGGGGGAATCTGTGTATCTAGGTATTTTCAGTGCTGTCTTTGGAAATAGGCATATTTTGGTATTCAGTGATGAGGGCAACATTTTCCTAAACCTGACAAGGAAGGAATCTTGAATATTTCAAACAGTTTATTTTGTCGTTTGGGCTAATCACTCAAAGTGTATGCAGCATTCCAGCTAAAAGCTACATGGCCTATCTATCTAAAAAGCACGTAGCAGATAAAAGCGTGAATTTCACACACTTTCCCTCCTGTGTTTTGTAGTAACACTGCTTCGGTTATGCTCTTTAAGGTATTTTGATCTTTCTTGAGTATGAGGAGTTGATGGTTCCTGAATGGGGATTAGTGCCATTTGCGCTGTCTTTCCCTTATCCCGTGCAGTTACCCTCAGCAGGGCAGAGCAGGCAGTTCTGCCACTTCCATTGGGGATGCCAGACCTGCGTGAGAGGTGCCTGGGGAGGCTCTTGTGTTTTGTGTGGGAAGGAGGCCGTGTACTTCTTTCTGCAGCATTGCACTAGGCTCAGCTAAGTATCAGGAGGGTCGTTCCTTAGGCCACGTGCCTGGTTCATTTCTTTCTAGCATGGCATTCAGGCATATTCCTTGCTCTCATTCATGTTAGTAGTGTTAAGCATGGATCTAAATGCTTTGTGGAATTGAGTCTTTCGAGGTTTTCTTCACTGAAAATCTGTTTAACTGTGTAGCAATGTGGAGGCAACTTTTGGGAAGGTTATGTTTTTACTGGGGAAATAAGATAATATCTAATGGATTGATTCAGAATAAAGTTGATGTATGTGCTGTATGTACACAAACTTCAAACACTGCAGAACCAGGTGAATTCTGGCTCTTTTGATGCTAGTTTATTTACTTTGTTTAGAAGAGAAAAAAGAAAATCCAAGGAAGAAAGCAACAAGAAAATCTCTGAAACAAACAGCTCGTTTGCCCAAATTTGCTGGTGCTCAGGAAGGGACAGTGATGCTTCTGACAATACATTGAAGCATGTAAAGCCAGGGAAAAGGAGCCTGACCTGAACTGGTTTAAGTGCTTTGTGTCCAGGTGCAGGTCTGGCTCATTTTTCAGTTCGCTCCCACTAGTTTCAGTCGATGTTTTGATGCTGGCTAAGGTAGCTGAGCCTGTAGAAATCCATAACAAAATTAATGCAAAAATGGTTTGAAAGTCACTTTTTTAAGAGGCTCTGCTCATGTTGACAGCTTTGTACTTCCTTACGCTCGTCCTACTCCTCTGTCTTATCCCATGAGGCAGATCAAGCATCCTTACACCAGCTGTCTCCCACACATAAGGCTACATTGACCCCTAGTGTGACTGCACTGTGGTAAACATTTATATCAGAGATTTTCTCCCTGACTCAAATCCAAAAGATTCAGAGATTAGTAGCTAGTTTTGGAGTGGAAGATTGGATGTGGTTCCCTCTGTCGCCTGTCAATCCACCACCATCCTGCCAAGAGCATCACTAATAGTGCAGCCAGTTTCTACCAAAAATATTTTCCTCATTTTTAACTTCAAAAATTTGATCACCATTTGCTCGTTAGCTCTCAAACTTTTGTCTTCATTGGAGAAAAAAAAAAAAAAAAGACATTTTACAGAGCATGTTTACAGAGCATGTTTTATGGAAAATAAATTGCAAATAATAAATTGCTGCTGTATTTTCCAAGTTGGTGGTCTGTGTTGACTGTAAAATTAGAAGATGAATCATGATGGACTCATTCCAGCTCCTTTCATGGTACGTGGTACAGGTTTTGCTGATAAGTACTCTAACCTTCCCTGACTGTCAGTGAAGATTTTTCTCCTGCAGTATTTTTGATAGTCTGAATCCCCTGACCAGATGTATCTGAATGAAGGCACAAGTGGAAATGCTGCACTGTGATATATGAGGAGTTGTTGCATTCACCTCAGATAGGTAAGCCACCGAGCAAGCCTTTTAGGTGAAAGGGATGGTGCACTGTACTCAAGATAGTATTTTCCTGTTTTCTGTTGTGGTTAAATGATAGCTTTTGTATTCAAGCAACAAAACCTTTTCATCTAGGGAAGAAAAATCTTCAGTGGGTAATTCCATCCCCCCAAGATCTACTTCTTTTAGTTGATTTGCTTATGTTGTTCCTAAACGTTTGGATTTGCTGATGGTTGTGTATATCATACACAGAGGACTGTACCAGGGCATAAGGCTCACCTCTTTTAGCTGCACCACCAATGCTTTTATAATACCCCGAATATTAGTCTATTTATCAATTTTGGAACAAAAAGTATCTGCACTAATCGACTGTGTGTTGGATTTAGCCAGAGGTTCTGTATGAGGCTTAGGAATCTGCTGGAAAGGTGCACACTTGATAAATAGCTATGCTAAATGTTCCAGATAATACAGTTATCTCTGGAATCACTACATATGGGTGATTCTCTAGCCTGTGACTTCACAAGGTTGCAGAAGTAGGACTATGGCTTTTTTCCTCTTACTATAGCATTTGCCCAGCTTTGATAAAGAGTGATGTAAAGAAAGCATAATTTTTGCTAATATTTTTGGTGTTTTCCAGTGTTAAGAGTTAAGTACTTTTAGGTGAAAGTGCACTGACTGGTCACTTTCAGGGAAATTTTGCCTTGTCTCTTTCCCTACAAATGATGTGTTTTGGGATGTATGAACAACACCAATGATGGCTTCTTTAGAAATTAAAGCAACAAGCTGAGGGTTCAGCAGTGAGCAGGAAGGCAGCTCTCCTGCAGGGAGTCCCATGCAGGCTCTCTTCCCTGCCGTGAGCTCCTGTGCTGCTCCTGCTCCTTGTGGCTGGCGCTGACACATTTCCATGACGATGTACCCTATGGCTGTCCCCAGGGCTATCCATGCGCTGGCCGTAGTGAGACTAATACGGAGGGTGCAGGGAATGAAAATCTTGCCCCTGTTGCCCTCTCCTTACTCGCACCAGAGCTTTCCAGGAGCCAAGCACATACTTACCGCTAGTGCTGGTCCATGGCACGCAAGGGGTGTGGGCACCTACGTACACGTTCTATATGCCTGGCTAAATTTCATCTGTTAAGAAATCATGAATTTCAACAAGAAAAAGAAACAAAAGTAATAAAATCACTTACACAAACGTATATTGGTACTATAGTAAAGGTGTTAAAACATCTATTAGGATTTTTCTCTAATGGACTGTGAAGTTGTTATTGCTTTAGAATAATGAGAATCTCTGACAGATGCTAAAGATCTCTGTGTGGATGCTGTCTTTAAATTTAATTAGTGTAGTGAACAGTGTTTTATAATCTGTGTCGTAATACTGAGTACTTAAAAATGACTAATTTTATCTTGACCAAGACTCATCATCACTCCTAAGCATGAAGCATTAGTTCCAGCCTGCTGAGCCACTTCGGAGCTGGCTGGAATAACTGCAGGATCCTTAAAGCCAGGCAGCTGCCGGGCCTCGCAGCGCGGCGGGGGCAGAGCCGGGGGCAGTGCCCGTGGCTCCCCAGGCTGCGGAGCCCTTGGCAGGCCCAGGTGGAGACGCTTTCCTTGTGTGTAGCTGCTAGGCCAAAGCTTTTCATTTTTCCAAGCTGTGTGGAGCTATTTGGAATTTTGCTACTCCTGTTTTCAGCTGCTGGAATTACCCTTTCTCTGCTTACGTATTTGCTAACCCACTGACAAATGGAAGAGAGGCCTGTGGCAATTTACACATCTCCTCCGCCCCGAATACAGTAGTTTAAACGGTATACTTAGCAGCTGTCATACGCAAATCCTGGAAATCCTCAAACTCCATTCAACTAATGATAAATTCTTGTTTCTTCAAAAGATATAAGTTAACCTTATTGTTTGAAAAGCATCAATTTTTGCTGTGTATATTTCTCTGTGTGAATAAATTGCAGGAATTAGCCTTTTAAATTTTATTTTATTTCATTTCAAATTAAATTTTCAGTGCAACAGGACTCCTGCAGGATGGAAAGTGGGGAGTGGACAGGGGGGTACAGTTTGATTCAGTGCAAATTTTCCATTAATTTCTCTAGGACCACGGCTTTCTCCAAGCTTTGTAACCCGGTGCGTCATTTGAACTGGAGGAAGATTGGTTTCTGTCAGTATCTTTGATGTAGTCTCAGCTGCCAGTTAAGATGTTTGCCAGCTCTATGAAATGAATGAAAATGTTTGAGGAAATTGGTTACAAAAGAAGTCAGTGAACCCTAAAATAAATTAGTATCTTAGCTACAAATTCACATTTAATGGCTTCATTTGAAAGGCCTTTTGTGCAGTAAAAGATAAGCTTGTGGCTTTGTGTGGTGTCCTTGCTCATATAGGCCGTAAATAAAATGGTTTTAACTACATGTTCATTGACTGAAAGGGATATTCAGAAAAGGGTTGCAGAGCTTTGTGTAATCCTATCAACAAAACTGAAAAACATCAGAAGAGGGAGTTGTTCAGAGCTAGATGCTACTCTATTAACATCAGATATCCAGTATGTGACGTTCTTCTGCGGTAACATTTGGAAGCCTTTTATTTCCATTGGATTGAGAGGAGTAACGAATAAGGGGGTCATTGGCCTTGGAGAAGGGCTTACAGTGTGGTTTTATGTGCTACTTATAAGTTAGTCTTTAAACTGTATAGATTCTTACTTTTGAGTGTGTGTTTCTTACACTTCTAGTCCTACTAGAGTCAATGAAAATGTTTTTTCCATACTTGAAAATTTGATACCAATTTTAATGTAGCAAGTCTTAGGAGAGACTTGTAGGTTTAAAAAATTGATACTTTGAAGATGATTTCCACCAAATTTTATTTCATGAAGTTTCATGAAGTCAGTCTTTTTTCACCAAATAGGATGCTTTCTAGCTGCCTTTGCTGCTGGTGGCGGGACCTGGGCTTTGGTGGGTTACCTCCTCCTGCACCTGGCCACTGGGTTGAATCCATCTCCTTTAGAGAAGGGATTAGCAGTTCATAAAAAATGTTAAGCATAAGGTAGTCTATCCCTCAGTCTGTGGCAGTCCCCCAGTGTTGTTTCATATACTCTTACCATAAAGAGATCTCTCTGCTGACACTTTCTCAGCTACTGACAGACAGGAGCATAAAATGCCCCTGAGCAGCAGCATGGTACCCAGAGCATCATTGCTGATGAAGTCCTTCAACTTCCCCAGTGTTCACCTTCCTGATGGAAGCACAGAGAGCAACTGCATCACCCACAAATCTGCGTTTTGCTGACCTGAATAAACCATGCCCTGCATCAGGAGGGCTCTGAAATCATGCAGTTGTGACCAGGGGGATTTTGAAGTTTTGGGCCTGTGCAGGGATGTGTCAGTGAGGCCTGTTGTTCAGAAGCTTGTGTCCTCCTTTTGCTTGTTAGTTACTTTTGTTAGTTATTTTCTTTTGATCTGCTGTGTGCCCTGGCTTTTTGGCAGAAATTCTTCTTCTTGGTCCCTGGCTCTCTACACTGTTCTCTGAGCAGACAGGGAAAGTACATCTCGCTTGAGGAAAGCTGAGATGAGTTCAGGTGCCTCATATTCTTCATGTGAACTGTTTGCTTATATTTTATTTTTATCTGTTCTTTTCCTGACATGATTAGTTTTATTCTCAACTGTTGGATACTTGACTGCCAAACAAATTACAATGGTCATACAGCCGATCTGGTAAGCCTGCCTTTTTTCTGCTCTTTCTCCTCACATGTTCCGAAGAATTACTCAGTGCATTGGCTGTATGACGTAGAGCCTTGTTAGCTGGGTCATGCTACCATTTCTGAGCATGGAGGTTATTGGGGCTGCTAGTTTATCTTTTATTTATTTTCTTCTTCTTCTTCCAAGCGTTTTTAACTTTGGCAAATTCCCTTCATGTCAGTAAGGCAACTTTGCATTTATGTAGGCTTAGCAGAGCAGGCTGTGACCTGCTAATTTCAGAAAGAAAAGTTGATCATGTGCATAAATATTTTCAGAAATGGACTCTAAAATCTGTTGTGCAACAACTGAAAGAATCATAGACAAACAAAATGTTATAAAGAGCTTAATACTTAAAAGCGAGAAAGATTAAAAAATGTGTGGTAGGCGTGCAGCGTTGCTTAGCTGATGCAGTAAACAGGGGTATTATGTTTCATTAGAGATTTTTGTCTGTGACATTTTACTAAGCTGTCTGTCTGGTACTGTAAATATAAATTTTATTAGCCATCAACATAATAATAGAACCCTGAACTGTGTGGAAAATGTTTTATTTGTGGCTTCATTATGTACCATTTCCAGCATTTCTGTCAGGATTTTGTCCTGGACACAAGTGCTCCTTTGTTGGAGTTGGGAAGTTAGTGTGAAAAAAGTTTCGTCCTTGCATTTTAACTTGGGCAAGGCTAAGATCCTTCCACTTTCTGTTTTATTATAGTCATATTTTCTTTATCTTTTTTTTTCCTGTTTTTTTTTTCTCCTCTCGGTTCTGCTTTTTCCTTCATGGGTGATGGAAATGATGTGCTCAGAGAGTAGCTCCCAACTCTTGTGCAATGAGATCCTTGGATACAATAGGTACAGTGTGGAAGACGTAAGGCTAAATTGGGCCATTGCTTCTGAAGAGGCTTCCTGGAAATCCCTTGCTGAGCCCTAGGTTAGTTGGTTTATCCCTTATCCTTTCATGGCCGGTGCGATTTTCTTGGGATGTGCAGACAAGGCCTGTGAGCTCCTGTGCAGGTGCTGTGTGAGGCTGTCAGGAGCTGGAGCGAGTCCCGGCCGGGCCGCTCTAGCGGCTGCACAGCTGTCAGGGCTCTTTGCTCTTTCTGGCCCTGCTCCAGAGAAGGTTGAAGTGGATGGAAAGATTCAAATGGCAGCCGTCCGCATTAGGAACACGTGGCGGTGCACCACGAGCAGCAGGGGAAGCTCCCTTGAACTGGAACTCATTTTGAGTGTCTTGTAAGAATAGTTTCTCACTCAGATAGCTACTTCTTAAATAATATTTTTCCTACGTTGCAATGCTAGTAATACATATTTAAGCCTGAAATAACGTAATCAGTATGTGTGCCTCATTTGTATTACAGCTATTTAAATCTCAGAGGCTGTCTACTTTTCAGCAATGCTACTATTTTGTGTTTGTTTTCTGTTTTAAAAACTTTGATATTCTTCTAGCCAATACAATTAAAATAGTTAATTCATATATTATATTATAACTTATGGTGGCTTTACCCTACAGGTATCTTGATTTCCTAACTTCCATGTTGTTTCCGAGGAACCATGGTTGTTAGTCTGAAACATAATATCCCGGAGCAGTTGGAAATATCTCTTCCCTGAATACATGCACAGACCAAGCCTGAAACACCCATGCTTGCATGTAGCTATAAATGTTCAAATGACCTATGCGTTTGTACATCTGAGAATTTTTGAATGGAAAAAACATATTGAAGTACTTCTGAAGAGAACACTGTATTCTAGAATGTTATATGCAGCCCTTAGGCTTGTATACATAAATATTATGTACGTGGCTGTTTGCTGTTTAAGTAGCTTTGGAGTGTCTGATGTCAACTACTTCCCCTAAATAAAATACTTATGACATGTAACACCTGGTTCGGGGCCAACTGGCTTTGGTTTGCTTCCTCTCCAAATGCTTTCATTCACAAGTAAGCTAAATGACTGCTCACAAACTGCAGCACAAATGCAGTTTTATGTGAAAGTTGGGCATATTTTTATTTTTTATTAAACCACAGTGAGAGTTCAGTCCAATTGCCCATACTGCCAATGCGAAGATGGCTTTTGACATGAGTGGGAGCTCAACTAAAATCCCCCTCTGTAGAGACAGTGGGGTAACGGGGAGTCCCGCTTGGTTTTGTCCAGTGCTCTGGACCCCATTGGGAAGTGCCGTTTCCCCAGAGCCTGGGCACGTCCCATAGGGTGGGCTTCAGGGCTGGGAACGTGCAGCTGCTACCGGGCAGTGGCCTCTGAGGGATCCAAACCCTTAATTGGTTTGTCTGCCAGGACCCCGTCTTGGGGGAGAGCAGAACTATGGGAGCTGAAAGCTCAGGCACAATACTTGGCCCAAGGAATAACGTGAAGAAGAGAGATACTGGAAGCTAAAATCTTTGAGGAATTAATGCTGAGTTGAATAAGCACCTGAGAAGGCACAGTCTGATTTGCTCACACCATAAAGCTATCTGCTGAGAGTACAATATATGGCTAAGTGGCAGGAACAGAGGTATCCATCGGCTAGAAAGGAGCCCACCCTCTCACTGCAGGGTATGTGTATGTAGTGTTATGCCAAGTGGTCGCTGGTCCAGTTCACTCCTTGGTCCTCCCAGAAGCAGATCATAAGATTCTGATTCTGCCTGTGGTCAGAACTGACCTCTCAGCAGTGTCTGCTAGGACAGGGACCAGTTTTTAAGTACTGAGCCTTTGACATTGCAAATGAAAATGGATACTGTTCATTCCTTGTCTGAGCAGAGAGCTTGGAGCTGTTCTTACTGCCTGCCATATATTTTCTTGATGCAATTTTTGTGCTACTTGTCTTCTTTTTCTTTTTTACCCTCATTTACCTTGCTTTTTTACCTTTGTTGCATTAAGCCCACTTTTATTTCCTCCTATGTAGGGTCAGAAGCCCCTGCATTGCATTTCATGGTGTGGTGACTCTCCCACCCTGTGTTGCTGTATTCTGATCAAGTATTGTGATATTAGGTCCCTACCATAAGATGTAGTAGTCCAAAAGCCCCATGTTTGAAAGGGTTACTTTGGAACAAACTTGCTTCCGAAATCTTGTCAAATTTCTGATTGCCTTTTTTTATTTCACTCATTGTCTCTTAAAATTACTTGAAGATTGTTACAACTGGCAGCAAGGGATAATAATCCCTCAGGCTAGGGAAGTATGGGAGGTTGGATTTAAGGCTTTTAATTAATGTCTGTTCATCTGTTCACACTGCCTTAAAAACAAAGATGTGTTAAATTTGCAAATGAGTGCGAACATCATTTTTTTAAAAGAATAGATTATTTATCTTTTCCTAAATTATATTAGACAAATTTTCTGTAACCCACTGTAAAAATTACTTGAGAGACCTAACGTAGAGAATAGGCTCAAACTTGCATAAGCTAACTCGTGCAAGTTTCTTTCATTTTTCATGTTTCTCATCTCACATGAAAGCCTCATGACAGACTTTAATAATATGTTCTGTGAATGCTTTTCATAAGGAAATGTTCAGTTCTAGTCCAGGCTTGTTTTAACACTTAGTATGGTCACCTTGAGTTGGGGATCTTACATCGCTCTTTCATTCAGCATTTCAAAACCTCAGGTCTGCACCAGAGCACAGCTGGCAGCGAGAGAGGGTTTCCTTAGGGAGGGATGTTCTTCCTGAGTGGCTGAATTGAACTTTCTTTCCAGGACTGTTACGGAGTTGCCAACAGTCCTCTGTTTCAAGGCTGTTGAGGGTGGGAGGGAGGAGGTGAAAGTCTCTAAACTCACGTGGTTGACTCCTGTCTAACATTGTGGTTGATATTTTAATTGGAATTAAGTTATTGATGTAGAGACTTCAGATTTACATAAATATATTATAATTATCCCTGAAATAACTCGTATGAGCATAGTACATTGAGAATTAAGTTTAAGTATCTACTGATCCTTAAAAATGCAATAAACAGTGCCTCCCTTCAGCATAAGCTCTGCCCTGGAGAGATGCTACTTGTTATCCTTCCCTTGGTCATTGGTCATTTTGTGCAGGTCCTGCCCTATGGAACTGGGCACGTATCTACCTATGTAACACCTATCTACTGCCATGGTGGTCGATGCCCATGGGCTCAAGGGCACGCAGTGGGTGTGTTTGGGTATATAGGCGAGGAATTAAGAGTAGGCTGCTGTCTCTGGAGCTAGAGCACTTGAGTATGGCAATCTTTTATTCTTTACAGAAGTAGTCAATAGAAGAAGAAGCATTTGTGCTGTATTATTTATTTACCCCCCAAAATGTAGCATCAGTTGCCCTAAATGTAACAGATGAAATTTGGAGGCTTGAGGACTGTACAGAGTATATACTATGTAAGGTGATTTTTTTTTTTTTTTTTAGTTGAAACTGTCTCAGCTGAACACTTTTTAAACCTGTCTGTACGATAAGTTTTCAGAAATACAGGTTTTAATGTCCCTTTGAACATTTATATTTCTTACTGTCTTTACATATCTGCTCCTAATTTAAAAAGCCACATTCTCTAGCCATATAGTTGCTCTGATTTCTGTTGCTCAGGGACTATACCTTGTTTGTGATGGAAATGGGCAAAAATCACAAAGTGAATTTATCTTGTTTTTCTTATGGTGTGGAGGTGTGTAGGCAAGCAGGCTGACCAAGGCACAAATTCTAATTATTGATCATAATCAATATCAATAACGATTCAGGGTATAAGAACATAGTCTAGTTTTGTGAACTTTGGTAACCCTAAAAAAACAGTCAGCGTCTTGCAGAGTAATGCCAACTTCTGTAGATTCACCTGTCCTTTACATATGTATAAACTATTTTTTTAATGCCTGGTGATTCTAAAATTAGCTAATTATAGAGAAGCATAATTTAAGCATATTTTGCCATTTATTTTCATACAAACTCTTGTGATAAATGTAACAAAATGAGAGCATTTAAACTAAGTAAAATCTTCAACTGACCAGTTCTCTCTCTCTCTCTCTCCTTCTTATTTATTTATTTATATATTTTTTTAAACAGGGTGGAAAGAAGTCCTACAGCGGGCCTTGTGGGGGCCGGGATTGCAGTGCTGGATGCAAATGTTTTCCAGAGAAGGGAGCGCGGGTAAGTTGGCTTTCATTAATACAACCGGTCCTTGTGGGTCTTATCAATATATTTTAAAAAAAGAAAGGAAGAAAACTAAGTGCAAATATGCACTTAATATGCAAATATCAATCTAATCATTGCATGAAGCAAGAGAAGTGATGAGGACCAGCTGCACTGCAAATATCCCTGGCCAGGATCTCAAAAGCTGTTCTGAAGGTTTACAAATGGCTAGCTTTGCAACAAGATGATAATGGAATTACATTTCTTTATATGATCTAAGCCCTGGTTCAAAAAGTCAGATGTTTTTAAGTAGCTGATGATAATTAAAAAGAAAAACCAAAGTTGTGTGGGCTTACAGGTTTCCCAGTCCATACTGTAATTACTTCTTCTTTGTGGAAGTGTTTTTGACTTTGGTATTTATTTTTGAAGAAACAGTAATATTGAATAAAATCAAGCATTTCCCTTTGAGAGAGGCTTTTGTTTAGCTAAAGCTCCTCTATCTGAAGTCTGGTCTTGAAGGGATCAATGTTTAAGAATAAATTCTGTAAAACTGCCCAATTTCTGTAAATGATGTCTAATTTCTTTAAATGATGTGAAAGGGTTATGAACTTGATCTGAACGAAGCAGGATATTTCCTATCTCAAAGTTTTGCAGAGCTGCTGACCTTGCCTTCTCTTCAGTTAAAATATTAGCGTTTGTCCAGATACTATCAGCTTAGCACAGATGTTTTCGTAAATATTTTATCATGTATCAAAATGAATCTGATAGATTTTGATGAAGGAGATGAAGAGAGGAAAAAGCTGCATTATAGGTATTCGAAAAATTAATTTGGGAGGTCTTACAACACCTCAAATTAATACTAGTTATCCTTGTTAATGATGATAAAGCAATTCTAGCTGAAGTCAATTCAATTTGTGTATTAAATTTGTGATGCAGGAAAAAACAATCATTGAGGAAATGACTGAGAAAGGAGAAATTACATTTTACTTAAACATTATTAATCCTGTTTTTTTCCAGGTATATTTCAGCAATACAGTGTGGTTATATTCAAAACATCACTCAGATGATCATGGGCAATTTTATTTCTAGGATTCATCACAGGAAAATGTTGCTATTTAAAAATAGTCTTAAACGTGTATTTAAATACTTTTCTAATTGCAGGCAGACTTGAACGTGAATTCTTAATTGATAACTGATGATGTGTTTGCCCTGGAAGTAAACAAATTCTTTTAAACCATGTGGCAAGGTGAAAACATGTTTAAACAGATGAGTGGAGGACTTCTGAAAGTGAATTCTCAACATAAGCTAAAATATGAAATATTGCTCAACACCTTACGCGATCAGATACGGTGAGGCACAGACTTGGACTGGAATATCCTGTAAACGCTTTGACCTTTGGCTAGCAGTGAGCATCATCCTTCTGTCTCTTTACATTCCCAGGGTTCGACTTGATTGTTTGAACTGGCCGCAACACTGTTGACCTTGCGGTTTGAGCTCTTGGCATCTCTTTTGTTAAGATGTCACAAAGATTTTAGGCTGTTTTCATTGCTGACCTGAGAACTCATTTCGCTTTTAGCTTGTTTCTTATGTGACCTGTATCAATAGGCATTTTCAGTACTTTAAACGTGTGTTTCATCCTACTGGGACCTGTCCGTGAAGGAAACTGCCTGCTAGCAGTGGTAATCAGACGTCTTTGCATCACTGCTTCTATCAAGCCATACTGAGTCCCGCTGACATCTTCTTGGACCTCTGCAGACGGCTCCTGGAGTCCTGCCACAGCAGAGGATAGGGAGGTGACTGGCAGAACTGGGCAAGAGGATGGTGTGATTATCTGTCCTACAGCACAGCTTGTTTCTTGTGGGAGACTGTTTAGCCTGAGGCTAATTCCTTGGCTTCCTGCCTAGGTTCTCCTCCACTGCTGCTTCAGGTTCAGAACAGGCAAATGGCAGATGAGACTGCCAATGTCCTGGATTCCTGTTTGATCAAAAAAAAAGATTTGAGTCCAGAGCTGTTGCCTTTGCACAAATAACAAGTTCAGAATAAATCTAAGTTTTCTTTTTTAAAAAAAAAAAATGACAATAGACTCAGTGAAAATAATATAGGCAGTGTCCTCAAATGTCTTCCTGGTTGCACTCCTGATCAAAATCAAGCTGTGATGAGCTTATTTCTGGCTAGATACAAATGCTAAAATTCCAGGCAAGAGTAAATTTCATTTCTGTCTCTTGTCCCTGTGGCTTACACTGACTCTGGTACCCATTTTAAGTAGTCCAAGGAAGTAAAACACTAATTGTGGATGCATCCTTCAACTTAGCCAGTGATTCGGAATCAATGCTGGTACCTAAGGATAAGTTAATGAAAAACCTGCCCCTAAGTAATTGAATAGCAAAAGTCCTGCTCCAGATTGCAGCCTTTCTCCCCTCTTTTTTGGTTCTTTTCTGATGCACATTTATTGGTTATCAGTCCAGTGATGTGCAAAAGCTCAGTTCTTGGTGAAGTGGTGTTATTCTCACTGAAAGGTCCCAGCTGGAACCTTTTCTGCAAGTTCTCTCACAGGTCAAATGAGAAGATTAAACTGAGTTTGTGGCCCTTAGTCTTTATCCTCTTAAAGGTAAGATCTAGTTTTAAATCCCCTTAGTGTGCACACTGGAAGTGAGCGGAGAGGAGAATCCAGCTAACGTGTCATATGACAAGAGTAAATGTTATACCAGCAGAAGCTTACAAACTGATTTGGCTGATAAGGCTACGAAGGCTAGGAATTTTAGATAAGCTTGTTACAGTTCTCCTAAGCTGCATTGTCAGAATCTTTGCTAACTTTGGTATAAAATCTAACATAATGTGTGAAAGGAAAATACGAGTTAGCATTCCCCATCTTTCCTTTCTTCCTTAATAGAGAGAGAATGTGAAAGCCTCCACTACAGCTGAATTATCCAGATCCAGTGTGAAGCTTTTGAATCTCTGTCTCTAGTCCCACTCTTTCTGCTACCTGAGATGCCAGCTATTGAACTGGAACACCAATGCTGGTTAAAAAGGAAATGACCGTGAAGATCCCCAAATGTACCCTGGTGCACTCCCCTTCTTCTAGGAAAGGCAGGCAGTCTGAACACAACTCATACTAGCTAAACCCATTTCTGCACATGTTTTTACAGGCATTCCTCCTCTTTTAGAATATCTGGTTGATAGAAAAAGCAATTATGTTAAAATATAATGCAAGAGATGGAAATTGGGAAAAGCGGTTGTATTAAATTATAACGTAAGCAAGAAAGTGAACATCAATCTGATGCTAGCCTCTATCTAACGGAAGGCTGGTCGTCTAACTTATATTGCCAGTTATTTAGGTGGGTGACTTAGAGGCAGAACATTTTTGGAATTGTCAGGAGACAATACTGTGTCTTAAAATATTTTCCCTCACCTTTCTCACTCTGATCCACAGTTTAGGGACAGGGATAAGTCTTTTGAAATTTGCTTGGCTGTGTTGCTAGGAAATACACTATAGATAGGTCAACAGTAACCACAAGGACATTTTTCCCTGCTTATGATGTTTCAAGAAGCATTAAATAGCAAGAGGCCTGCAGTATTTCATCCCTACAGCTCATTTTGCGTCAGCTTATGGTAGTGCTGGCTTTCTTGCTTTCTTATGCTGTCGTCTACTTTCAAACACTTGAAAAGATAGAATGGCAGCCACAGTGTCCATTGCCTTACACCTTCTTCCAATGCTTGTTCACTTGTCTTGGCAGTAAAAACAATATTAAGATTTGTTTTAAACTTTACTTAACCACTGGAGCTCTCTAGCTGAGCTTGCCTCTCAGTCATCAACTTCCCTCCCTGCCTTCTTTTTCAAGGAGGAAAAAGAAACCCCCCAACCCTTTGTATACAAATATCCAGATTAATCAACAGCGTCTGTGTCCCAGGCACAGTCTCTTACAGTTTAGGATTGCTGGGAGAGTTTGGTGTTAACACTTGTATTTCATTTTTCCTGTGATATTTGGTCATGTCAGTTTATGTATCTCATATGAATCATGTGCTCTCTAAAGCCCTTAACTAGATCAAATTATTTTAACAGATTTGAATTTAAAGTTACTTACCTAAGGATATGAACTTCTAAGCATGAGAACTGTTAATGACATATAGAACCTCTTTCCTGACTGGGGCGGGAAAAAAAAGCACACAGGAGGTAATTCTTCATCAGCAACTGGTGTGGTTTAAAAGGAGTATGTCTGTACAATGAGGCACTTGTTACTGAGGCTGTAAGGCTACGTATCTGTATGTAAATCTATACTAAATCTAGATGAGTTCTTTGAAGCGAAGGCCCACTGAGGTACATTAAGTGTGCCATGGAGCTTGTTTCCTGACCTAGTCTCATCAAAAGGAAATCCAGGTCATATGCTCAAAGACTCCTCTGCAGTGTGAAGCAAAGCACAGTAAATAGCAAGGACTGAGATTGAGAGATTTGCCTAAAACATGCACTCCTAGTCTGAGTTCAAGGCTTGCGTACATTCACCCAGTCGTATATGAGATTGCACGGGTTTTCTCTGAAGGTAACAATAATAGTATGTATAGTAAAAGCTATCTGCGAGTAATCAGGGAGTTTTCAGTGGAATCGCTGCAGGTCAAAGAGATATAAAAGCTAAACAAGTCCTCAGCATCCCTGCAGTGAGCAGCATAACCTGGCGTCGTGCTTTGGATGATTTAATCTAATTCTTATCTAGCATGAACTGATGTCGTACTGGCAAGAGATCTTGGATTAATGTTTGTCTGGAACTAATCCCCTCAACTTAATACACGGTGCTCAAAATGCCTCCTCTATAATAATTAGTTGAAGATTGGTTGACATTTGTTATAAAATTGTAATAATTACAAGTTGGATTTTTAGGAGTGTTTGCTGAATCCTGTTTTGGCTCATTAAATATTGGAGCAGTTTAGGGATTTCCTGATGAAACACAATTTCTTTGTAAGCATTTACTCTTCCAAAGTGGATTTTTTTTTTTTTTTTTTTTTTAGAAGTATTTTGCACAAATGTATTTGCTGGCGATAGAATTTTGTTAAGCCGACTTCTGTTGGTTTCTGGGTGACTCTCTACTACCCCACATGGCCAACAGTATAGGGGACTATCATCGTTTGAACGATGCTTTTATGATACCAGTGGGCTCCAAGTTGACTTGCCATAGAATTTCTTTCAAATTGGCAAAATGTGTCCAGATGTTTTGGTGTACCAACTGTAGAGAACCAGTTTGGTAAAAATACTGGATTTATTATATAGTTACTTTTTAAATAATCTTTTCATGCCAAACATCAGGAGAGATTTCTGCATTATTGTGGAATTCCTTGATCCCTGTCTATTTAACAGGGATGGTAATTGCCAGTTTTTGTAACATGCTTGGACTTGGCCAAGCAAGGCAGTGCACTGTAGCAGGTACCACTGCACTCATATACAGGAACAGAGAGTCAGTCTGGTTAGTGTGGCTCAGAAAAGGAGGTTAGAATTTTTGAGAATTAAATGCTGCGAGTTGTACCAGGTTAGAACAGTTTGCAAAGCTATCCCTCCTGACTTCTGTCTGTGTTACCCACCCTCAGAGGCTTCTCTTCAGAATATTTCCTCTTACAATAAGTACAGATGATCATTTTTTTCCCATTGCAAAAGAATGCAGAAGTCTGGGCCAGACCTGTATGTTTTGCCATAAGGTTTGTTTTCGCCTCTAGGCTTCTGCAACTGTAATCACAGGTTTTCTTTGCATTTCCATTGTAAGCCATCTCCAGTCCCGCTATCCCACTCCTCTCTGAAATACCTGTTGTTTAAGTCCTTTTGCCAGACGTCAGGAGCTCGGACATAGTAGACATACCTAGGCCTCAGTAACTTTCCCTCATTTGGCTTTTACAATCTTCTATTTTGGTTTATTCCCTGACTGTCTCGGTTTACTGCGTTCTTCTTTTCACATCTTCTGCTATCAGCTGTGCATCCCACTGTATCTCTACTTTTTTCTAGTGAATGTCTTATTATCAGCTTAAATGTAGTAGTGCCAGAAGTCAGTGTTGTGTTTTTAATCAAGTCCTTTTTTTCTCCTCTCTGCCTTTGTCAATGTCAACACCTTTTCAGTTGTTCATCTAGCTTAGATAAAGTCTTTTGACTTGTCTTTTTCTAACTAGATCCTAACTAATTTCTCTGTCTCTTTTCTTTCTGTGTACACATCAAGAATTCCTGCCATCATCTTCTGGCTACAGCCTCCTTCTCCATTCTGACTGGTGACAGGAAATACTATTTGTAAAATAATAGCCTGGCCTGCTGTTCACTGTGTTTCATCTGTTTGTGTCATTTTTTTGTCTTGTTTTCATATCTAAAGAAAGACACCCGACCTGTGCATGTATCTACTTCATGTAAGAGACTTCATGAACTTCTCCAGTTTCTCTCTTAACTTTCTTCTTTGTGCTAACCAGCTAATCTTGTGGTACCTTCGGTTGAACTCTAAGGTGGACTCACTGCATCATAACTGAATGTGGACAACTGCTGAGGAAGTGAGGTGCAACCTACTGAGGCCTCTGACCACTAAATCATGCAGCAAATAGGTCTTTCTCTACCAAATATGAATGTAGGAGGTATAATTTGTTTTAGATTGTCTTGATGTATTATGGTTTTGACAATATTGCAGTGCTTTCCCCATTAGTAAGTACTGGTGGTGGATTATATGTAAATAATGTCCAGTTCTTGTTCAAATTCCCTTCTGGTTAAACAAATAAAACACTATCATTTGATTTGGGAAGAGGATTATCTATGAAGTTAAAAAACGTTGACCATCTGTTCACTGTTGCTAACAAATTTTGGCAATAGTTTGAGAGAAAATGAGGTAACAGTTAAGTCAAACAACTTACATGCCAGCTGCTTTTTTAACAACTGCCAAGAACTAATTTTTTTTTGAAGTAATAGAACTAACTTTGCCAAATGCGGCATTAAGCAATTATTGTCCTCCTGACCCAACAGAAATATATTGAGCCTGGGCCCCTAATGAGAACCACACCATAAACTAACTAAAACAGCATAAATAAAACAAATCTTACTGTATTTGAAAGTGCCCCTTATATAAGGATCCTGTATGGGTATCAAGACCGAAACTGTTTTTATGTAAAGCCTGACGCTGCCTGCTATACTGCTGAATCTGCTGGTACAGACATCTCAAGACGACGGGCTCTTACGTTGTCTTGCTCCAAGTTCTTGCCGTTCAGCAGCCGTGGCGAGCTGCGTTTGCACAGGCAAACCAGGGCCCCTTTGGTAGCAGTTTCCATCATTTGTTTTGCAGTTCAGCCAAAAGGGTACGTGTGCTAAATGAGGCTACATAGATGCTGTGAAACATGGCCCATTAAGAAGATTTGCATGTTGGAAACCAAGCAGAAACCAGAGCATTGCTGTGTGACAAGTGTGCTGAAGTGACTCCCTGACCTGAAGCTGTTTCGTAGCCTGTCTGCTAGGGCAGCATATCTTGTAAGTGCTGTGGGGGCCTGTGTTTACTTCTTAAATCAGCCAGAACATGGGTCCTCACACTGTGCTCCATAGAGCACTTCCAGATGGTTTAGAAAAGGCCAGCAAACAATCATCTGTCAATGTTCAAGGAATTATGCTTCATGCGAGTTGTAACCCAGACCAGGTTATTTTAAGTCTTTCCAATGTTTTTGCGACAAATAGAGCATTTAAAAAGTTTCCTTGCTGCATCCTACAAGGATGTGAGATGTCTTGGATGTAGAACTGTTTCAAACTAACTGAAAGTCCTTGGGAGAACCAGGGTGTTCTGCCTTTTTCTTTATCCTCCTCAGCTGAAGATGCTGTAAACTGATTCTGTCTGTCCTGATGCCGGCACTGTGAGCTGAGGGTGCAGGCAAGAATAGGCGCTTTATTACTTCCTGCTTATACAAGCAGCTGTAGTTATCACCAGGAATCTGGGTGGGTAAAGTCCCATTCCCCTTGAAGTCAATGCCATGACTCCCACTGATTTCATTTCATGCATGTAGACAGATGGGAAGACAGAACCAGACAGGTTTCTTCCTTGTCTTTTTGGAGCCCTGCCACAACCGGCCTTCTCTTCTAGCTTGATATTGGTGGCACTTTCCTTTAGAGCAAAGATGACCACAGTTACTGTTCTGCAGATTTACTCTAGATCGACAAACCAGAGAATTCAGTAACAGTTTCCTAATAAACCCTCTTGCTTCCTAAATAGAAGAGACTAAGAAATCCATGTATTTCTTTTTCTTTACAATGAGTATTGTTATATCTTTCTTGGCTGTAGAGTGAAGTGCTTGAAGAATTTACTATGTTTTACTTGCCATATGATTCTTTAGAACAGAATCTTGGCCCTTACTTTCCCTTGTTTATTCACTTGTTCACAGTAGCTGTAAATGTCCCTTAAATTGTTTTCTATCAGCTGCTTCACCTAGCAGTTAGAAAAATGAAAATAATTCCTATAAGAAGAGGAACTGCTTTGTCCTGCCCAAGAAAGAAGTGAACATTAGCATGACTCTTCAGAACTTGCCAGTGTCTAGTTGGGCTTTTGCCTCTTTTGATTAATGCAACAACGTCTTGATTGAAAAAGAGATGATGAAAGCCCACTTAACCTCTGAGAAGTGGCACAAAACTTTGTCTTTCGTCTCCAAGCAGTTAACAGAGGAGAAGGGCTGACCCATCTGATGTACTGAAACTCGCCTAATTGGTGTTTTCTTTCATTCCATTCATTAATGGGGTTTGCCACCTAGACTGTTTCAGCAATAGTTTTCTCCAGGTTGAGTTCTTTAAGACCCTGTTCTCTTCCTACTTGCCTTCTCTCATCCCATCCAAAAACTCACACATTTTTGAATTATATGTGGTTGTTTGGGGATAACCCTGCTACTAATTAGTTATCCTTTACAGGTTCTTACACTGAGAAGATGGGCTCTTCATGGAAATAAATCATTTTTAAAGAGTTTCCATTGACAGTAAACGAAAGACATGGCAGATCTTTCATGTGATCCCTTGGATAAGACGGCCTCGCAAAGACAGGAGGATCACGGAACCAGACTATGAGCAAGGCCCAGTCCTCAGATTTGGCCAAGAGTCAGGTTAGGAGCCAATTCCGAGCCAGAAAGAGAGCCGACAGGAGGGATTACTACAAAGCAAACTTAATTAGGCAACAGATAGGCAGGAAGTAGGCCAGCCTGGAGCCTGCAGCCAGAGGGAGCAGACAATGAGCATGGTTAGCCAGGCAAAACGCTGTTTGTAGTGGTAAAAGGCTATCGTGCCAATTGATTGGAATCAAAGCCAAATGCTCTGGTCCCCCAGGCGAGCTGTCAAACCCCGTTTTCTGGGAAAAATGAACAGCATTTTTGATGTGAATCGCAATCAGATTATGGAAGATGGGAGAGCACTGTCATGTATCTCAGCTTTTTGTGATGACTCAGGTTGAGAATCAATTTAGAGAAAATTTTCCAAACTTCAAAGAAAAAATAATGTGTATCTATTTAAACAAAAAAAAAAAAAAAGAGAGAGAGAAAAAAAGGTGGATGGTAAGACCAGTAGAATAATTGTAGGTCGATGATTCTTTTTGATTCTTGCATATAATGCAACTTTTGCTTTTAATGGAATATCCAGGCATTCTCTGAATTACATAAGAATAAAAAAATAAGAAAGTCTGAATCATACCCCAAAATCTGTTTTATTGGTGCAGAAAGGTTTCATTGCTTCATTGTTTTTGTTTGGTCCCCCTGAGTGATCAAATCTCTCTAGTAAATTAAAACAGAGGATGACTCCCTTCAAGGGCTAATTCTTCTGTGAGTAGCTGGGAATTACACTACGGTCATGGGAAGATGAGAGGGAACAATTTTCTAAGCATCCAAGAGCTGAAAAACATCAACAATTTTGGGAAATGAATGGGAAGGACTTATTAGACTTATTAGAAAGATTACAGAACTGTGTCATAGGCCATAGTTGGCTCAGTATTGATAAGCAAGCAGAAAGAGGAGGTGATCTCTGTGGGTATCAAGAACAAGCATATTTGGTCTGGCGTTGAGGAAGAAATCAGAGCAGACATGTTAAATACTTGATGATGAAGAATTTCAAATAAAGAAGATGACATGATAAACATACCTGACAGGAGAAAGAAAAGGGAATGCTGTCTTTATTTTGAGCAAATAGTGCAGCATCGAAATATGGAGCATAGTGGGAGTAAGAGATTTAAATTCCTATGAATGAACAATATTCAGGACATGGTCTGTCTGAGAATCTGTGAATAAGTTTAAGTTGTACAAAAGAGGTACTAAATGATGGTGTACATAGCCCTTAAGACAGAGCACACCAAGGTAGGGGTGATGGTTTGTGAGCTTGTGTGCGATGATGAGTGCAGCATCTCAGAAAGAAAAATGGGAGTTTCTGAAGTATCCTGTCTAAGACTCTCAGTTTGCTGAAATGTGAAGAGAGATGCCTGTTTCGCAAAATCAAGATGAGTATCAACTGTTTCCTCAACTGAATTCTGGCAAATAAGAGGAATGGATGTTTGCTGGCCTTCTTTCATGCTGTTCATTAGGGAAATTTTAGCTGCGCCTCTCTAGTAAGTCACTAACCACAGATCTGTTATATAGTGAGAATATGCTTGTTCTGTCTAATGTTGTCCTCCTTTTATGGGTAACAAACTTGATACTGTTCAACCTTCTGCATAATAATCAGCACAAAGCTTAGAGGTAACAAGAAGCAGATACCCGAGTTGTGCCAGGTATCTCATCCAGTCTCATCCAGTTACTTGTTTGGGAAAAAAAAAATATATATATACACACACACACACATATATATATATATATATAAATCTGAAAGGCAGCTTAGATTCAAATGGCCCTGCTAATGATGAGTGAGTTTGGAAAGACTTTTTTGGTCTTTTCTTTTTCTAAAAAGAGCAGACTTCTGCCAAAGCTAATAAAAAGGCAAAGTAATTTTAAAATTCCTGGTTTAAATCCATAATAAATAAAGTGGACACAATGAGCAACTTTGAAGGACTGTTAAAAAAAAAAAAAAATCTCTGGTTGTCTTTTAAAGTTTCTTGTAAGTGTTTTAGATGATCAAAGAAGAGTCTCTAAGAAAATGGCTCAACATGTGCAGAAACCTCAATATACAGTAAAAGAAGAATATTTTAATTTCTAGTGCTAAGGCTGATACAAGTCTGTGCTTAGTTTTTTCTCAGTTGTCTAAACCTGTTATCTTTTACAGTGAATGTCTCAGATTTGTGTTCAAATCCACACATAATGTCATGCTAGATGATTGGAGCAGAACCTATTCTGCTCTGTAACTGATCTGTGTCTTTTCCTCGTCCTCGGGATATGGACAGTGGCCAGGCTGCTTCAACATTGGCTTCTGCTCACACCTCTGTGACCAGGTCAGCAACATCTGCCTGCCTGTCTGTCTGTGGGCTTCCTTTTTCTCTTGGGTTCCAAAGATAAGTTCAAAAGTATTAAACCTGGAAAAATATGGCTGATGCATTAGGATATTCTTGCATAGCTGTGTTTCCTGCAAACTGCTTTACTTATGAAATAGATTTATAAAAGAAATGAAATTGCATTTATTATGCGCCCAGAGCTCATGTTCTCTGCCATATATAACATATTTTCAGACTCTATCACTCAGTTAGACGTGATAAAAGTAGGTCATAGGACCAAGGAAGTTATTCTGGGTCTTTTAATAAGTCTCTCTATAATAGCAAGCTTCATAAATGATCCTGTTTGGTAAGGTTACTCTTTCATTTATCATGATTTTTTATTTTTGTAATGTGAACTCTTGACTGTAGTGATTGCTGGTTTAGATTGATGAGAAATGAAAGATGCCATTGGAAAAGTGCAGAAGTTAGAGCTTATCTTTTTACATGTGCTTCCAGTACAGCATTGCAACTCCTCAATTGGAGTAGTGCAACAGAGCTTATTCTGAGCTCTTCCTGTGAGTTACAGGGCACACTTACCTGTAATCCTGTCACTGGAGATGCTATTTGGTGTAGCAGTTTCGTATACGTATTGATGGCTGCATACCTGGCCATCATGAATCATTTTGTGAACTACTAGCATATAAACTAGAATATCTTTACATGAGAAATATAGAGAAAGGATATATTCTAGCAAATTCTTAAGCAGTTTTTGCTGCTGCTTTGGGCAGCAGCCTGAAAGCTGTATTCTTTCTACTGTCCCTCTGAATACCTCAGTGAGGCTATTGGGGCATTTCTTTTACTGTGGTGATTGCAGCTGAGAGGAGGGAGAAGTCATACAGTGCAGTTCAAATATGCAGGAGGAGACTCTTGATGCTCAAAGGACTTTTCCCCTGAAAGAATTACTTAGTTACAGGTTTTCTCAAGTTTCAGTTAAGAAATTTGTTACTTATTCAACTGTGTTTTTAGTGAAGTAGGTGACTTTATAGAAAATCTTTTGAAATAAAACACCAAAAACTCTGCGCTCCACAAGACTTAGTAAGATACTTTTGAAAATAGCTAATGATTTCTTTTTTTCTGAAATATGTTTCCTATCCAAGTTTAAGACACATGAAAAGAAAAAAAAGTAGGAAAAGAGGTTGATCTTGTCTCACTTCTATTTAGGGCATGTCCTCCTAACAGTACAAAATGTTTTTGGAGAATATCTGTCTTTGGAATATCCCTAGCTGTGGAAATGTTGTCTAGTCTGTCTTACAGCAAATTCAAAAAAAATAAATAAAGTCTGCATGCAAAATCAAGGCAGCAGGTGGTCATTCCCTATATAACTCCAGCTGCACTTAAGCTGTAAATCCAAAAGCATTACAAAACTAACAACAGGACACCCAGTGGTTCCTTTTAGGCTTGGGTCAGTGTTTCTGGGACATTAAAAGATTTTTTTTTTCCTAAGATTGAAAGTTTTCTCCTGAAACAATAGATGACATAAGTATTATCTCCAGACTTTTCCAGAGCAGTGAAGTAATTAAACTTCACTTGTTTTCCTAACATCAGGACTAAAACCTGAACTAATCTATTCTAACCATTCCTTTCTCTTTTATCAAGTGGAATGTGTGTTGACTCCTGAGAACATTTGGGTGAATAATAGTTCTGCTTATGGTGGCTGTATTTTATGTGCTGGGTGACAGAAAGCAGGCGGTGCTTTCTTCACAGTGTTAATCTGGCTGCTCTATTCTGCATTTTTCTTCTTGTTCAAGCATGGATCAAGTGCCACATTTCAGTGTCTTTAGATTTATTTCTTCTGATAGCATAGTATCTGCTTTAAGTAGTGCCTTGTTCTCTCCCATGGGTTTACTGCCAGAATTATGAGCTCTGTGCTAGGGTGGAATGCTGGGTTCCACTCGTGTTAAGAGATTTGCCACCAGCTGCAAGAAGGCATCTTCAAACTCTTATAGCAAGTTGCTCCAAGGCTTTTAGAAATGCCCACTCAAACAGTCTTTTTTGTGACATGTGACTTTAGGGATAAGATATAGTGGCTTAAAAGATGTGTGATGCTATGTAGAGAATGCTATGCGTGCTAGAAACGTGCAGCCATTCCCAGCGCTGAGCCACCGTGCAGGTCCCACGCGTGCCCACACGCAGCATCCCCAGCTCCACCGCGCAGAGATTCCCCGCCTCTTGGCACCCCTCGGTTACTTAACCTTCTTTCAGTTGCTCCAGTGCATGATTAGGGATAATCCACGCGGTTGCAATATCAAAGTGTGCAGCTGTGGGAAGGTGAGGGGGACTGAAGCAGTGTGGTACGTGGTGCTGGACATGGACAACCTTCTCATTCACAGCCAGGCTAGCGGAAACAATCTTGGCCCTCTAACGAGGTTACAGCTCCTTTGCTGTTAAAGCAAATGTGTCAAAATATCCTGTAGTAAAGATTTTTCTTTAAGCCAGTGGAAGAGAGGCCAGCAGCAGGAAGACCATCCTTTTGAAGTTGTCCTGGCAGCTTCCCATTCCTTGCGTTATGAATTACTGTGGATGCCTGGTAGATCTGACTGAAGAAAAGAGTTTTCTTAAAGGAAGCAACTAAGGACATGGCTGATTGGAGAGGTGATGATGCAAGTACATGGAGGGGTATAAGTCGTTTATCCTGCCTCTTCCACTGCCAGGATATGACACCTTTTGCTGACTTCGATATGGCCTCTCAATATTCTCTGGGTTTCATCCTGTAGAAAGTGAATGGGAAAAACCGTTCACATGTCATTAAATCCTCCCTGTGACATGGCATTTGGCTTGGGCACAGGAAAGTGGGGAAGGGATCACCTGCTCATTAGGTGGAAGTGGAGAGGAAAAACCTCCATGTCAAAGCCCTACATTGCTTGAATAAGTCCTGGCTTTGCTGGAAGCTTTGATTGCTTCAAAGAGCTGAGGATTTCCTCTGCAGTCGATGGAAGCAAAGGAATGATCAAGGAGAAGGCAGAAACATTGCTTCTTGCTGCCTTGCAGTGTAGCTTGTATGGCAGTGTAGTTTACCCTGCATAGAGAAGCTCACTGTGTGTCCTTCTGGGGATGCTGCAGCTTGCGTGGTCCTTCGAGCTTGTGCAATAGGCGGCTTTGAAGTCTCCGGGTAGGAGATTCATTCCAGACCTGCTCTCTGGGCAGCGTAGTTGTACCATGCTCCCAGGCTGGGCCTCGCAGTGCTACATCAATAGAAACTTGAAAAGTGGTTTCATTGCCCTTGCACAATGGAGCTGGGTCTTTTATTGTTTCACTGCATGTCTTAAGGAATGGTGAACTACCGTGGGGCTGCTTGCATCTATTCAATGAACTACTAATCAGTTATGTTTAAAGACCTGCAGAGGAAAACGCAGTTCAATCCTTTTTTTTTTGTCTCACTTTTTAGTAAATGCATGTCTTGGCACAAGAGAAATAGAAGTGGGAGTGTGTTTTGTTTTAAAAAATAACATCCTCATTAAATAATCCTGAACTTAATTAAATTTACTGTGTTTTAACTGGACATAAAACCAAGTAACTGCAACAAACAAAAATAAAGATTCTTGAGGAGTACTGACTTACCTCTGATAGGAACTGTCTGGCTTGTACATAACTAATTTATTTTTAACTTATGCTTCAGTAACAAGCTCAGCATTTGTTTCATATTTCCTCTTTGTGCTTTGGGGTTACTTATGAGTGAAGCTTAATGGATTAAAAATGTTTGACTTGAAGCCTAAAGTTCTGTTTGTAAGATTTCTTTTCTCACTTTTTTATATATTGGAAAGCATATGGTACAACTGGCTTAAGTCTAGTAAGTATGTCAGGACAAGCAAGTATCACAGCTCCGTGTTTGATAACTGGAAAGATGCTGAAAAGAAAACAAAGGCAAGTTTCCACATTGGTAATAGTACAGCTGCAGCTGTTATCTGGGTAGCCAGTACTATGTTTATAGGAATAGCATTTAGTACTTCATGTTCATAAAATTCTTAGAGGATCTGGCAAAAAGTACCTTGGAAAGTCACTTCATGTTACTATGAGTCTCTTTTCATTCCCCCTTATTGCAGGTCTGAGCTGTTCCCCTCTTTGGGCTGAGTCTTCAGGAGCATAGGCTACCAAGGACTACCGAGGGCAGCCCTGTGTGACCTGACACAACTGCTGTAAGGTCATCCTCAACTCGGGTGGCTCCCAGGTCACACCAACATTCATCTCATGCAGGTCAGGGCTTTTAGAAGGGACCTGCAGCCAGCTCGTTTGTCCAATGGTTCTGCAGTGTAGCTGCAAGGACAGAGATTCAAGGTGGGCATCTGGACCCCTCCCTTCCTGGGTACATGGCAGTGTCCCCAATACGCTGCTCTGGTGTATGCCCAAACCTGTCCAAAGCCCACGCTTGGGCACAGTCTTCCATGCACCTGCTTGGGATGCCAGCTGGGTGCAGTCTGGAGCTTGGAGCCAGGTGCACACTCAGGAGACAGTGGTGATGTCCCTGACACCCAAATGGCAGAGCATGTGGATGGGGTTGAGCTCAGGGAAGAGTCTTGTCCTCTTTGAGGCTGGAAATTCTGTTAGTAAAAAGGGAGCTGCAGTTCTTGTTACAACTAAGATTTATATTTCTGGGCTGACTTTAGAGACTAAGGTGAATTGTGGGTGAACACACAGTGAAAAACTGGCTTTGTGGCTGGCAAATGACCATCCCTTGAGGCTGACTAGCCACAATTAAGATATGTAGTAGTGTAAGTTATTTACTTTTTGCCGATTTGCTTGTTATTTCTTATAGTAATCATCTTTAGGATATTAAATATACATTGATTTGGTGCATGAGAGGCTTTAAATAATTTCTCACATTTATTTTATTTGTGGTAATGTTGGCATGGGTATAGGTGTAAAATAAACTGTGAACTTGATCGTTAGAAGAGACTTAGAGGCTTCTATGAGGCTTATAGCTGCTTTTCATCCTCACAAGAGGTTAGCAGTAGAAATAGCCCCTGTAAATTAGATTCTTCTCATCAGTGTTCAGTTAATGAGGGCTGTGGCTAGTGTGGTTTTCCCATAGTACAGCTTTCTAGCTTATGGAAGTTTGCATGGGAAAGAGCGTTGAAGAATTACTGTCTTTCAATCCTGTCTCAGATCAGACCACACAAAAATGGTCTGATTTTATAAAAGATGAATATAAATACAATGAGAGATGGAAGAGAAGGTAAACTACTACCGACGTTTCAGGGGTCTCTCCTTGAAGAAGAGGAAAATGGGAGTGAAAAGTTCTGTCTTGGAAAAACACAGTACATTTATAATACCTCACATCTTTTGCCTGTTCTTTCCAGCAGAACTATCTTTACTAGTACTTGGGCTGAGGTTTTTCAGTACCCTCCACAAGCCCTGAATGCCTTGTTCCCAGTATCAGTGAGGTCTGAAGCTCTTCATGTCGTTGGTTTTCTGCTGAGCAGCTGTAGGACGTTAGTTAATTCTTCTGACAGAAGAGGGACCTGGAAGAGCCCCGCATAGTGCCAGTCATCTTCTGGGAGAGGGAAGGAGTCATCACTTCCTGAGTTTTGAAGGGTTCCTCCTGCTAGCCCCACATGTGCTTATAATGTCCCTCCCTGTTGTTATTGTCTCTGTTGTTATGGAGCAGGTTTTTTTCACTGCCTTCTCTCCAGCAGTAAGGACAAAATGCTGCAGGCTCCTAGCCAAGGTGAAGAGCCTGAAACATGTCAGGAGGGATTGGCTGAGCTAGACAGCACTGAGAGATCACACTGACAGCTGAGTACGGTCCGATGCGTGACTGGCTGAACAGGGCCTACGTGCACCCACTGGTTGGGCTCCGGCAGAGGAAGTTTTGCACAACTGTTGATATCAAAAAATCTGCGCTCTGGCTCAGGAATGTGAGACTCTGGATGTATGTATGTGAGGAGTCCTTTGACACAGCAGTATTTTCTCCACTGTTGATTTTTAATGGGGTTCCTTTTCATAGAATCATAGAATGCCTAAGGTTGGAAGGGACCTCTAGAGGTCATCTAGTCCAACCCCCCTGCACACGCAGGGCCACCTAGAGCACGTGGCACAGGGCTGCATCCAAGTGGGTCTTGAAGATCTCCAGAGAAGGAGACTCCACAACCTCTCTGGGCAGCCTGTTCCAGTGCTCTGTCACCCTCACTGTCACCCTACTTTTCTGAGTAGAAAGAAGCACACTGCACAGAAAAATTACTCCTTGGGAAAAGGCACTGTCAGGTGAGATGAGGCTGCAAAACTGGAGCTTGTCCATGTGCACTCTCCAGAATAAATCCTTCTTCTGTTCCTATACATTACGTTATTGGTGAAATACCTCAGCAAATGTTTATGGTCAGGAAGAGTTTGTACTAACACTCTGTCATACGACTAATCTGTTTAAATTATAAGTAGAGAATACTGATTTAGCTCCATTTTGCTCCAGATGCAAGCATCTTATTAAATATTTATACATGGACTAGCCTGTTTATTCTGCATCTCATAGAGAAGCTTTATTGGGAAGATCCAGAACACCTGGGTTTTAGTGAGGTCTTAGGAAAGTTTGCACCAACTTCCCAATTTAAAGATTAAGATCTTACTGAATTACTGAGCATAAGAGGGTCTTAAATGGAGAGATATCTATGCTAGAAGCAACATATCATAGTATCTATGCTATGCTTCTAAAATTGTGTCATGCAGTTAAAGAAAATATTGACAAATACCAAATCTGGGTTTTCCTCTGCTTCCGTTGCATTACTACATTTCTCATGCAGAGAAGTAGCAGAGGAATACCAGAATTTCCTTTGCTTTAGCTTGCTGGAATTTTCTTCCTGTACATTAGTGAAAGCTGGTTGCTAGCATAAGAAGTCACTTGACTGATTTCAGTGATGCTGCCTTTAATATCTGTTAAGGGTAACCATACAGTACGGGTTTGCTGGCTGTATAAACTGTATTTGTTTTTTGTTCTTTTTTTTTTTTTTTTTTTTTAAAAAAAGGCCTGAGAGTTAGTCTGCCATGCCATCCTTGAGGCATAGCTATATATGCAAAGCCTGGTATTCAAAATAGTGAGATTATTGGCTAGGCAAAATCTGAAATAAAAAAAAAAGACTTAAAAGACTCAACCTATTTTAAAATACAAAAGTGTGAATGTAAAACTTCTGATCATTGACTGGGGCAGAAGCTTTAGCTATTCAAAATAAAAACTAGTTGGTGAAGTGCAATCTTAATTATATTATAAACTCTAGGAAACACTAGTTTTGAGATGTCCACAGTGTGGTCTCCAGTTTTGCTCAGGCTGTACAGCTCAAGAGGTGTTGCTGCTGTCCAGTCATTTTGCATATTTATCAAGAGCTTTTCTGATCAGTACTGTCCTCTAGTAAATATCTGTTCTCTGCACCATGAAATGTGAACATTTGAGAATGTAACTTTTCCTGTTAAGTCAAGTGCTGTGGGATCTTAGGTAGTTTTGAATGTAAATGTACTCTGAAAAAATACATACACCATTCTAAGATGTGTATCTGGTGCCCTTTCCTTGATCCTGAAATGCCACTGCATATCCAAAACTCCCTAGCCTAATTGTTTCTAAGCACTAGAAAGAAAACTTAAGCTAGCTATTTAAGTTACAGCCTTTGGAAGGTTTCCAAAACCCCATAGCAAGCACCACTTGCCTGTTAGAACTGGTAGGGTTTAGTCCTGCTAAACGTATAGTGTTTGATCTGACTTAGCTTTATGGAGTTAAATGTTTTAACTATTGTATTTCAAGAATGAGGGAGCCTTGATCTTGCAAAATAAAGAACTAGTGAGTTGTGGTTATGACTAAGAATGTACTTTTCAGTTTCCTACTGTGTCATTCTTAGCTAGTGCTTTCTATGTTTAAATTAATTTCCAAATATTCTGAACAGGTTTGGAAGCAAAACAAAACCTACAGTTCTAGGTATATACCCTTAAAATCTTCATCCCTAAATTTGCTTAGATTGTATTTAAGTGTTCTATGTGCTGTATAAAACTAGCATTCCAATCTCAACAAAAACTATTTACAATTTGTCTCTTTAGTTTGATTTCTATGGTTCTTGCCGCACAACACACTGTTTGATATATTACTCTCTCTCCATATGGACATAACACTTGAAAAAAATGATGATGAGAGTTTTTTTTTTTCTTCTTCTCTATTTGAAGACTATTAAAGCTAAACACAGCTGCAGAAACTATATGTCAGTGCAAAAATATCAGAAATTCATGATAGTTTTGTGTTTAAGTTTAACCAGAAAAGTCATTGTGAAAGCGATTATTTGATGTGCTATATTACCTTTTCCTTGCATTGAACCTGTACAGTGCCACAAATACAATGCAGGAAATTTCTTGTACCATTTCTTTAAGAGAATTGAATGATTGTAGTACATTAGAAATACAGCTCTCTTATAACAGCTATGTAAATGTGGGGAGTGAACTAGCTGGATGGGAAGAAACCACCCAAATGGCCCATGTTCTATGAGGAACATTTGTGCAATGACCAGAACAAAAGCAACTAGAGTCTTTGCTTTCAATATTTGTAATACAGCACTGCCTGGGGGCTTAGTTGCACATCAAGACCAATTGTGCTTTATATAAATGCCAAGAAAAAAAGTACTACACAAAGTTCTTTCTTTTGAGCTTTTTTTTTTTTTTTTTTAAGAAAAACATGGAGCTGGGACAAAAACATCGAACTAGCTCAAACAGTAGCGGGCAGATCTGGGTTTTCAGCCGTTGGCTTAAAACTCTAGAGTGTCTAGCCTTAATAGTGACTACAAGCCTAAAAGGGATGTTGAAGGTGAAACAACCCCCAGTGCTCCCTTGAGCAGTGCTGTGGGGTCAGACACTCAAGGAGCAGGGCCGGAAAAGGAGTCTGAGAGGGTGTTTGCACAGTCTGATCGAGGCAGGCGCACGCTGGGCGTTCAAGTGGCTTCTGCCCTGGGGCTGGCTCCAGGCTGGAAGAGGAGTGGAGGCATCGTGCAGCTGTCCATACTTGACCAGGTAAATGTGCTCTCGGAGCATGCAGCTCTCAGAAGGGGTGAGCACTAAAAACACCACAAGAAGCTGTGGAATGCTCTCTTTTTAATAGCCTATAGATCAAGCTGGAGCATTCTTTCATTTAATTAAAAAAATGTGATCACTACTCTAATTTTATTATTATTAAATGCCTGAAGGTATGTAGATCACAGTGTAGAGTATATATAGTCAATGGCTTAGGTGCATGATACCTTCAAGGCAGCACTGTCTCTCCATGTGCCATCCTACAAAGTGAGGATCCTTACACATGTGAGGATCTGCTCTCCTTCGTGCGTGCGGAAGGCTGCAGGGCTTGATGCTTACAAAAAAAGACTCTGAAAGCTGTCAGCAAACTGAAAAGTATAAAGCACCTCGTAAAATGCAGCAGCGGAGAGGGAAAAAGAATTCAGCAGTACGTGGTAGTTAACAAATACATTGTGAAGTATTAACATAACAGTGGTGTAGCAATAGAAAAGAAGCTGCTGTCTAACTAGGTAATGCTGATTTGATGTTAATGGTAGAGCAAAGTCTGAAGAACTGAAGAAATCCCAATTTCTTCTATTTGGGCCTTGATGATGATGATGTAACTTTTAAGCCTCAAGTAAAATCCCGATGTTGAGGATTTAAGTGCAGTGCTTGTGCACATCATCCCTGGGAAGATGATGCCCTGGCTCTGCACCCTGCCCTCCCCAGCGAGCTCCGTGTAAAGCTCTGTTCAGTAGTTCTGTGAATTTTAGGTGTCTTTTCCATGTGGAGCAGCACTGAAGAACAGGGAAATGGCTGCCAGATTCATGTAAGAAACAGCTAGCCAGGGTCTCCAGTGCCAGCCGCAGGGCTCAGTTTTACCCTGGAGACCCAGCTGTTCCCCTGTCCTGAGCTCTCTGCATGGGCACTTCTTGGTGCACTCTGAGGGATGACACTTTCTGGTGCTTTCTTTTAGGTGCTGCCCAGTCTGTGTTGCACTCTGAACATGGGCAGTACAGCTGCAGCTCTTCTGTATTTCTTGCCTTTGTTTCCTTTCCTCCCAAATTCCTTTTCCTTTATTCTGCTTTTAAGCCTTGGTCCTTTAGCCTTTCTTGCTGGCATGATTCCTCGTAGGCTTTGGTCTGCAGACACTTGCAGCGCTGGCATTTCTAGCCAGTGAGACAAATACAAGACAACATTTCTGCTGACGCTGATTCAGCCTAGTAAAGATTGGCTGCACTGGCAACAGAACGGCAGGGGAGGAATGAGAGGTAGGCCTGGATCTTCTCTCTCACACCAGTGTCAAGCCTTGCTGGAGTTCTTACTGGTCTATATTGGTATAAATGAGAAGGCGCTGGGGTCTTCAGATGATCTAAAATGTCACAGAAGTAAATATTTACTGAGAGATCCAGACATGGAGAGTGCATTTACCCCCCATCACTGTGTTGCTGTTGCTGCTGCCTGAAGGGTAGGCTGTTGGAACGCTCGCATGGATTAGGAACAACTTAATCCAGTGTCTTAAGGGGACTGGTGCGTGTGTGTGGTCAAGGGCACTGTTTATTGCACGCTGTCCAAATACAGCGTGGCCTGAAGGTTTAAAAATGCCCAATGGAAAAAATATTGCTGTTAGATAGCTGTGGTTTAACTGAAATTTGACCAATTCGAGGAACAAGGGAAATACAAAGCCAGTTTGCAGCAGCAGTCTCATTGAAGAACTCTCTTTTTTTTTTTTCTGTTCCTTTGAAGTGAGTGCTGTTTGTTTTTCTCCCACAGCAATCTGGTGGCTGCCGATGGCTCTGGGGCAAGGGCTTAGAGCAGCTTCTCCAGTAGCTCGACAGCGGCAGTGCTGACGGCAAAGGGAGCACTGGTGGCGGCTTCCCAAATGCTCTGCTGAGCCCCTGCGGCCCAGGGGCTGCTCCCTGGGCCTGGGTTCCTTTTAAGGCTTCTGTCCTCACAGGATTTTGGGGTTTTTGCAATTTTTATTGAGCTGCTAGAGGCTGCTTGCAGATGTAAGGTAGTTTTGGTTCTTGTAAATGACGTGTCGTGTCGGCGTGTGGTAACACTGCACTAGGATGCAACAGGACAATGCTGAACGAAATCGCGGCATTGTGCTGTACCAGCATGCATGCAGCATGTTTTGTTAGCAGAGTTTGCCTTGGAATACAAAGGCATAAAATTGGCTGTGCTGTGAACATTGGACCTTGGATAATTTCTGTTATTCGCGTAGCTCCAAGTGAGCACTAAACACAGTGAGAAATGCAGTATGGAGAAATTGCAGAGCCTCATGGATGCATCTAGATAACTCATAAAAAGTGCAAGATGCCAGTATGTGCAGTTTGAAGCAGAAAATATATGTGCAAAACAAATGAAAGCTCCAGCAGAAAGGAGCTTGGTTTCAGAGAATGTGCTAGATTAGCTCTGCAGACTTTTCCTCATTTCCTTCATTTTGTCACTCTGTCACTCACTACAGTAACTCTGTCGCTCCTGATCTTCTAGTCAGCCATGGGGTTGCCAGCAGACAAGTTATAGCTGGATGCAGACTAGTTTCTGCTCTTATATCTGGACATGAAAATTAAGCCTTCTGCTTTTTAAGGGAGAGGCAATGCAACTTTTGTATGTACGTATGGATAAAAGATATTTGGTATCACTGAAGTGTTTATATTTGCACTACTAGTTTAAACCTCTTTTTCCTTGGTTCGTTATTTTTTCAGATATATAATTATTAAACTTTCTGAAAGCAACTAGAAGCAACCAGCAGTTTTGGTTAGCAGGTAATTTGAAGCAATTTGAGCTGCAGTGGCCCTCCCTTAGGCCTCTTGGTGTGTTTGCTTAAGAGCAGGATCCATTCTGCACCCCCAGACATTTCGGTTCTGCGCGGCCGCGAGGAAGGTTGTCTCCAGCTCGCAGTCTGCCGAGCAGGGCACCTCTTTTCCTTTTATTTTCAGAGGAAAGTAGCTGCTGAGCTGCTTTGGAAATGGTGGGCTGGTTATTGTCTATGTGCCTAGGCCTGGGTGCAGGACAGCAGCGGTCAGGTTATCCTGTCATCATGTACAGATCGCTGATTATCACCCAGCCGCGTTTGTGATCTTCTGCAGCACTGCTTCCTTCTGTCTCTCATCAAGGCCTAATGAGCACAGACCGTGACAGGTAAAATCTTCTTCCAGACCTCAGATGCTCCCATACAAAGAGCCCCGCTTAATCCCTGGCCTAGTGTGTAATTTAGTAATCTGCACGGTCATGAATTCCAGGGATATGTGGGCAGGAAGCGCGGGGCACACTGGGTAGCAGGGCCGCCCTGCAGAGCCATTTGAGCCTTTGTTGTATTGTGTGCCGGGGGCTTGGGGGACAATGAGACCTGTCTGTCAAAGATTAAGCAGACTGGAAGTGTAGTTTATACCAACAAATGAATGAAGCTTTTTGGAGTGTTAATACAGCCACGCAGTAAATGTCCAAGGACTTAAACATACAATTTAAGTGATGACAAGCAATGTTGGAATTAATCATTTATTCTATATACCTTAGCCAGTGGGAATTCAAGAAGGTGAATAGTTCATTTCCGTCCTTATCTAGATTAATATGCAGCACTCATTAGGAGAAATGAAAAATGTTTTCTATTTTTTTCTCTCCCTGACTTTGGTTAGTAGTTATTTTTACTAATTGCAGTTTCAGCTCTGACACTGCCGAGTAAAGCGGCCGCGGGCTGACTGGCGCTTCTTGTTATCAGGCACCGCAGGAGAATTGTGCCTGGACCAGCTCTGCTTAAGCCTCTAGAGATAACTGGAGCCTCGCCAAGCGCCACGCTCGGAGGTTTGCCGGCCTCTGCCACCCTCCACTCATTCTGCTTTGGTCAGTATATTTCCAAGCCGTGCATGGATGAGAATTCACAGACTCTGTTTTTTTCCCCTTTAAAGTGGATTGTTTACATGTTTGCAAAAGTCCCTTCAGCGCTGAGGCGTAGCAGGTCCCTGGGAAGAGTTTTTGTTCTAAATTCACTATCTTGAATAAGCAAAAGGATTTTGCATCTTTACTAGTGTTATCTGTTGCAGTAGATAATTTTGTTTTGAGCAAAAGGCTGCACATGGAGAGCGGTGCAGAGCGCTCCGAAGTGCCAGGAACATGCTGGGCAGGCGAGGGGAGGCAGAACGCAGGGGACAGGGCAGCACAGAGTCTTTTGTTCTGCCACTGTCCCCTTGCTGGACAGCGCTGCGAATGCCCTACTTTCTCGCCTGCCTTCGAGCAAGCAGCATCCTCTGGGGCTGACCGAGCCGAGAAGATAATGAGAACTTTTACTCCTTCCCTCCTGTAAACAGAATGTGTGGGGGACACGGTCTGGTGACCACCAGTGAGGGTTGTTATCTTTGCAAAAAAAAAAAAGGCTACTTTCTTCACCAGAAGACTAATGTTTAATACGTGACCTAACAGTAAGGCTTAGAGGTAGCTCCATGCTGCATGGATATAATGCATTTGCAGGCTTGGTTTCAGGGTTGCAACAAGACCAGTACTAAAACTTGGTTGTAATAGCACAGCATGGATAGGACAGGAGAAAGGACGTAAGCAACATGCCTGCAAGAGCAGAGGGGGGAAAAAAAAACAAGATTTTCTGTTTTATTTGTGGTAATTTATGGATACACAATTTCTGTGTAACTGGAATTTAATTAGATGTTCCATGATGATAAAAGTGAGCCAAAAAAGCAGCATTCAGATCCTGGTCCAGAGTAGTTTAGGTTATGACTTGATTTGTGAGCTGAGTCAGAGGAAATGATCAGATTTTTAATTACTCTTTCTCAGCATCTTACGCGCTTGGAACAACTGGAGATGTCCTAGAGGCAAAACTGGACACGAGCATTTGAACCTGCTTTTAGAACCCCAGTGCTATGCTGGTGATCTAAGTCCTCATGTTCATATTCTAATGATTCACTTCACCTTTTGGGGAAACAGGACACATAATGAAAAATTTTTAAATATATATTTTATTTAGTTATAACATTATGGCTAGTACCTGAAAAACTGCATCTACATTTTATTTTAAATATTAAATTAAGTTTGTGCTATTTTAGTTAGAACTAAACCATTTCTATATCCAACTCACCTTAATATGTAACTCATTATTAAATGCACTAAATCTTACTAATTATATGTTTATATAGTATAATTATATTACTACTAGCTGTGCTACTGACTAGAACACCAAATTACAGGATAACAAAAAAAGATGGGATAGCTTTTATAAAGATTCTCTGTCATTATAGTTGAAGTCTGATCTGTTAGTTTATTGATTATTTTGCAGTCTTTAACATCTCTAAGAAGTGCAAAAGCTGTGCGAGTAATAACCACAGCTGATAATTAGGATGAATGTGACATAGTATCAATATTAAAGTAGCCCTCAGTTATGACTCTTTGAGAGGAGTAATTATTCTAGAATAATTACTATAGAAAATAAATGAGCAGCTTGCCCCAGTATGTCTTATATTACGATATTGGTTTTTGCTCAGATTACCTCTAACCATTTTTACTGTAACCTATTTATATAAACTGTAGTCCAGTGACATGTCCAGATATCAGTGCACTGATATGATTCATTTCTAGCCTTGGCCTAACAGAAAACATTTTGGACGTTTTTAAATCTACATCGAGTAAGCAGATGCTTTATTGGGTTTTCTCTGAAGGAACAACAGCAACAAAAACCCTAAGCCTTCTTATATAATTTAAGAATGGATTTGACTTGGCTGCTGAGTCTGGATTTGGTTCTGAAATTGCCCAAAGAGAAGAACATTGCTTTAGCCAGACTGGAAAAAAGATAGAGATTTTGCTTATCCTCTCTAGCATTAGCGGGGAAGCCAGCAGGTGAGTATGGAACAATCCTCCCAAAGTCTGGCATCCCCAGCGGCTTTCTATACCTGCTGATTAGTGGCTGATTTCTCTCCAGAAGCTCCCTGAGGCATTAAGTCTTTGCTGCAAGTCTTTAACTATCATTTTTAATCTGGATGTTATTTTGCTTCTCTAAGTGACTACTATAAAAAAAAAATCTTAAACATTATTCTCGGATATGTGTTGTGGAAACGAGTTCTCCATGATAACAGACAGATTTGAAATATCGGGGAATTTGGATTGTCTACTGATAGAAACCAAAGCATGGAATTGCTTATCTGTAGCTATAGTTACAGTTAAAAGCAGCAGTGGGTGAATTTTCACAAGAAGGTTCGTGAACTATTTTCTTTTCTCTAGTACAAGGTCTTGTAGGAAGACCAAGAAGGTATCAGGTAAGATAAGTGGTCACTAAAGTTCTATAACTGCTTCTGTGCATGAAAGCCTGAAGATTTTTCTGTTTTTCTGTTTCTGGATTCCTCATCCTTGCTCTTTTCTTTACTCATTGCAAGTCATGTTTGGGGAATTTCCAATACGAGACACCCTCTGTTCCCAGGGGCACAAGGGAAATAGAAAGCTCTCTGTATTGTTCGTAGAGCACAAGGGGCTTATGTAATTCCTTTTCCATCTCTTCATCCCACTGTATAGTCTCATGCTTCTGGGTCTCTTCCTTATGTCTGTTATCTTCTTATCTCTGTGTTATTACGGGAGCAGTACATGTCTTGGCTGTGCTTCAGTTCCCAGGCAGAATGAGAAAGGCAGTCAGAGATGTTAATTTATTAGAAAGAGTGACCCAGTACAGAGATGCTCTGCAGCTATTTATTACTGCTTTGCTGTTCTCTGCTTTCCTGGCCTAGCCTTCCCTTTCCAAAATCTGCAGCTCTCTTTGGATACTGTACAGGTTTTGGGAGAGGTAACCACCAACATACACTGTTCCTCCTGGTCCTTTGCTTTCTCAGGGTTTGAACTGCAGCTTTCTCAGTGCACAGATGAGATGCGTGGAAGTTGGTGACACTGCCCCTTTATGCAGCTGTGGGTACTAAAAACTGTCCTTTCTGCCAAGGAATAGTCGTCATACTTGGAAAACACGGAACTGGGCACTCCTTTCCCGCATATAGGCTCTGTGCCTATATCTCTACTGGATCTATGGGGAAACACTATCTTGTGCAGCCTTTGCTTATCAGGGGGATTAGAGATTTTGAAATTGGGCTTGTTATGACACAAAGAGCTAAGGAAGAGCCCAAAGCAAACCAACGGATCTGGACACAGCCGACCCTTGGGACATTTGGAGTCCATCCCACCTAGCATATAGCTGAACCCTTTCTGCCTTTCTTGATACAATGTCCCTTTAATAATCTTAACAGCCCCAACACTGGCAAGATTTCACTTGTTCTGTACACTACTTAATATAGCTAATTTTCTACTGACAACATTTTTTTGCAACAATGAATCTTCTGTCACTTGAGTCCATGAAGAAGGCAGCTTGGAAATGCCAGCCAGAGGGGGAGTTAGCAAAAAGTTCATTGTAGCTGTTCAGCTGAACAGTTCTTTACAAACACATTGGGCTTTTTTGGTTTGTTCTGTAGGGTGTGAGGGGTAAGTGGCAGGGAAAATGACACAGTGCTACATGTTCTTCTTTCCCTTGATCCTGCAGAAGATCCCTGAAGAAGCCATGTAGTGTAGCCTGTGCCTTAGAGTCAAGTGCTGTCGTTTCAGGGACAACAGTCATCATCAGCAGCCTTTCTGGGAAGTGTAGTTATGCTTCATTGCTCTGTGATGGCCCATGAAGCCATTGGGGCCTGTCTAGTATCTATATCTAGTTTGATGTCTTCCTCAGTAGCATGTTAGTCCCTTAAAATAGTTTGTGAAAGGTGTGTTCAACCTTTTAATAAAGTTTTGGAGATGCAATATATATATATATATAATTGTCTAATAGATCCAGCTTTTAACTTCCACTGTATATATCAAAATCATAAATATTAAGCTTTTCATATAACAAGAAATATGAGATGAAACTGATTCATTGAAAAAATAAGTTATTAAGAGAACTTCAAACACAAGATTTAACAACTGCCTGCAAATTTGGCAGTAAGAGCACTTCCAGCAGCATGGATAGTAAAGGCTTGAACAAGAAGGCTGCAAAGCAAAACTGGCAGCGATTGTGGGCTCCTCCTCTTTGCAGGTCACAGCTGTGCTGTTACTCGGGAATGGAGCAGTTTTAATTAAGCTTTTAACTCACATGATCTTCAATAAACCTGGAACTTGTTCTCTTGTTAGTGCTCTAGGATGCTGTCCTGTAACACCACAGAAGGCTTCACTAGAAGGGGCAGCAAAGAGCTGGTGTTAGGACTGCTGGTGTCTGCAGTACAGTCTGGTTAGAGGACAGCCAGGCAGCCAAGGCTGGAAGAGCTGCGGATGCGGCCCCTGTTCTTCATCCTGACACTTGTCTTAGGTGGGGACAGAGCACTGAAGATATGTCCTGGGTCATTGACTACTGCTGTGTTCTCCTTGGAGCCTGTAATTGTGTATGCTCTGGGGAAAATGCTTTTGCATCTGCTGTCTTCTTTCCTTTTCGATCAGGAAAATGTCCTAGAGAAGCCCTGTTCTGTTTGAGTTTTATTCTGAAATATCTAATACTTTTGTGTTAAACTTCAGTTCATGACTTGCGTTGCTGTCAAGAGGTGAACACCATACTCGGAGGTGCCCTTCTCTCAGTTAGGGGTAGGAAAATGTTATGACAGCTGCTGTCCTCTGTGAACAGATCAGGGATCTGTTAAGGCTTTCTAAAGCATTTTTTAGAGATTAAGCACTAAAGACTGGAGGGAGAGAAGATGAACTGAGGTTGCAAAAGAGCATAAAATCTCATAAACCAGTCAAACTTTTGGCTGGACTATGCTCTTTTGTTACAAGTGTTCCGTTCTGTAAATGAATTGAAGTCAGTTAGTGCGTTTCTTTAACTAAATTTTCATAATCTTATAATTCGTCCTTTCAGTGTAAGCCCTATTTTTTTGGCATGATGATGAAGGTAACATAACAGCAGAGCTCCATGAGGTGTGCAGAGTTGTTCCTGCCCGTTGTTATTCGCCTTCTTTCAGCCCACAGCTCCTGCGCTGCCTGCAAGCCCGCGCCTGCGGGATCCAGAGGCAGCAGTAATGCCAGTTGTCAATGCTCCTAGGCCGTTCCGTTCTCTCCACGTAAGTTATTCTAGCCAAAAATAACTCTTTTTGATGTGCAGGTAGTGAAAGTTCATCCCAGATGAAAATTTGTCGCTTGACAGCCTGGCAATCAGCCTTAGCACAGAGTGGCTAAGTGAGAGGACTCAAAGGTGGTCACCTCTGATGTGCTGATGCCTTGCAAAGTACTGCCTCTCTAGTCTTGGTGCAGCAGGTGGTAACTGTTTCACAGAGTTTCTTCTGAAATAAAAGTGTGATTGTGAGTAATGATCACAGAAAGGACAAGTCAATGTCATTCAAATATATAGTATAACCTCTTAAAAATAGGTTTTATCCCACTGTTTTCATATAGCCATTATTCATTTCCTTGAAGTATGAGTTGGAATACTGCTATGCTTAGTAAATGCTGCTGCTTGTTCTTTGAGTAAAAACAAATCCAGATGAATGGTATCTTCAGATTTCTGTGATGTGTCTTGTTCTGTACAATACTCAGTGTTAAACATAGATCCACTTCTCTTCTGATGGAAGCGCAGGGAGCTTATCTGCCCTTTGTCTCTCTCAAAGAGATGCGACAGCCCAGAAGAGACTTTCACTTCCTGTCAAGTTATCTGTGTTCTTCGTGGTCTGGAGCTGTTCGCTGTGCTCCTACTTTCTCATCTACCTAGGACTTTTCAGTGTATCAGAGCAGAAAAGCATTTTAAGTTAAAAAGTCATCTCTTTTTGGCTCTCGTAATAGTTTCTTAATGTAGTTTAAAGATTAGGAAGTATGAAATGGAATAACTTACTACATTTAATTCTGAGTCATTGCTGGCATTGTCCATGGTGGGAAAAAGCACATAGTGGTCTCTGTGTGTGTTAGAAATCAAAGTAGCAGATATGGGGAATTGATTGAGTTGGTTGTTAAATAAGTTTTCTGCTGGAAAAGTTTTCTAAAAAACAAAGCTTTTCAAATTTTTCAAATTGAAAAATATGGTTTTGTTCAAATGTTCCAGATTTGCAAGCAGTTCTGCTTCGTGTTTGGTTAGCCATTAATTACAATTTTCTTTAACTAGAAGTTCTGTACTTCCGTTAAAGTAGAGAATTCGAGAAGCAAATAGTTAAAGGGAATCAAATTTCACAACATTCTTAATGACTTTTAAAATAATATGTAAGACAATAATGTAGATTTATATACATACACACGTGTGTGTGTGTGTGAGATAAATTTTCTTTTTGTAGTCATATCTGGTCAGACTTAATAGAAATATTATAAATATTATTAACATCAAGGTTATAACATGAGCTAAAATTGAACAAGTTTTATGAGGAACAGCCTGCAGTTGCTCATTAAGATACTAAATGATTGCTCCTAAGAAGACCAAAACGGCCTTGACAGGCTGTGGTGTGAGCTCACCAAGGGCTGCTTTATACAGACGGGAAACATCTAAAGTGAATTATGAAATTAAATAGTTTCACATGATATAGGAATCTCTTTTGTCTTAAAAATAAATTTTAAAATGAATACCCTGACATCCTGCTTAAATACAGACAACTTCAATAAAGAAAACAGAAAAATACAGAGATCAAGGAACAAAAAATAACTTCTGAATTTTGGGGGAAGATGCTGAATCAAGTGAGATTATAGGGCAGGAGGTTTTGTTCTGGTCCACTATTTCTGTCTGTATGTTTAGTTTTGTTTATTGGTGTGGTGCCATTTTGAACAAGAGCTTCGCAGAGTTTTTAGAAGAGGAATTGAAGAACATTTTTTTAAAAAGAACAAAGCATTTTTCAGTAGGGAAAATAATTGCTTACTCTGGAATGTGAGCTGGGCACTGGATAATGTGAGCTGATCTGTAATTTAGAAAATAGCAAAGTGTTTTTCGTGAGTAATTATTATTGTTAGAGCAGAACCAGGAGGCCCCTGGTGAGAGCAGGGCTCGCGTGCCATGTCCTGTCCGTCTAGCAAGAGGCAGCCACCGCTTTGGAAAACTCGCAGCAAAGGTGGGGAGGCAGAGGAGGAGGAGGGCAGAGGTTGGGGCACTGAGGGCTGAAGGAGGCTGCACAAAGTCTTGCTGCTCTCCGCTAAACCCAGCACTCCTAAATGCTAATGGGCATGGCTGCTTCCTGGTTATAAGTGCCCATAGGCACCGCATCTGGGTTTGTTGGGACGGTCACTGTCACCTTTTCATAACCTGGCACTCCTCATCAAGGAGAATGGCCATGGTTCACAGCGGAGTTTTGCAAGGCATCAGTGTATTTGCCTACCACTGGCCTATGTGAGAGCAGAGCCTGGGAAGGATCAGTGCCTTGCGCAGGCTGCAGAGCACCGGGATCTGGGTACGAGGCTCCTCCTTAAAGCGCAGGCTAAATTCTGCATGGTGGGTGCTGTAGGGAAGAAAGTGCGTCCTTAGGGCCATGTGATTTGATGGTAAACGCTTTGGTTGACTATAATGCAGTAAAATGACCGCGTGGTGCTTTAGACTACAAAGCATGTACTTGTGAAGTAAATCACTGTCATTACCATTTTTTTAGTGTCAATAAAATTTTTGGTTTGGGAGGAAGGACGAATGAAGAGATAGTGGAATAAGACCCCTTTAAAAACGTGATTGCTGAATTCTTCTCTTACAGAAGGAGTTTGGAATTTTATACAGCCTTGTGTTATATTGGAGCTAAGGTTAAAAGCCGTGTCTTGAGAAACAGTTGTTGTCTGTTTAATAGATTTATGCCTCAGTTCAAGGAGACATGAACCATCCTTCAATTGGAAGGTGTTTTTTTAGTATATTAGGTATTAATTTTTTTCTAGAAAAGTAGTAGTCCTGCTTTGATCTTTGAAATACAGAGGTCTACAGCTTTGCTAACTGAAATAGGAATCATTTTTATCCTACTTGATCAGTGGTATTTTGCTTAGTTTGTAGTCCTGCGCCTCTGTGTGATTCTCAGGGTGCTTTTTTGTTTATGATCCTTTGAGATAGTACTCGTAGTGAGTGAGAGAGGCAAATAAAGCTGTCCATCAAGCTAGCACATACATTATTTCTTCTCTCTGAAATAAAGGGCATGTCCAGTGGTTCCTTACCACCATTGGGTGTGTGTCTCTGCACAGGGGAAAATCATACGGATTTACACTTTATTCTCCAAGGGAGAAAATGAACACTTGGAATTCACGGTGCTGTTTGTCACAGCTCTGCTTCAATGGGTGAAAATATATGTAGGGTTTTGGAGTTGGCAAAAGGGATCAGAACATTGGAGAACCTGGGAGCTGTTTGATGGCAGAGCAATGAATTCCTCAGGGAGGCCTCATCATCCTGGTCTTTCCACATGGCCCTGTGGGACGCAGAGGAATTAAAAGCCAGAAGGGAAGACTGACTGCGAAGCAGAGATGCGTATGACGCATGTTGAATTTGTGGCACAAACTGGACAAAGTTCTGGCATTATCCAGGGTAAGGCCATGGTCTGCCATGAGATTATTCAATTTCCCTTGCTTTCACTAGCATACTATTCACTACAGAAGACTGGTGACATAATTTAGTGCTGAGTAGTCAATGCCTGATACACAAATAAGCTTAAGAAAGAAGTGGTTTCAGTATCATTCATGAGGCTGTGTTTTTCAGAGGTATGAAATGTTAGTTTATGTTAGTTATGGCATTTATGAAAATATTCACAAGTCAAAAGAATTTCATAGACTTTGTCCTTAGTTGGTGCTATAGAATTTCTATAATTTTCTTCTCTTTAAAAAGTTGTCATGCAGCCAAAAAGCAAAATGATACCATGTCTCAGTGACTAAATACTGAAAACTCTGCTGATTCACTGGAGCTTCTATATGATATAATCCATATTTGATGTTTTAAGTTTCTCACTGCTGGTTGTTCTTTTTATCCTTCGGATGACTAAGAAGCAGGAGCAGTCCAGAGGCCAAAGCGCAGTAAGGACTAGACACCTACCTTTTACCACAAGGTAAACACCTTGAGAGCAGGCAGTGGTTCTGCCCAGCACTGAAACCCATGAGTTAAACATGAATCTCTACTGTGCTTTCACCCTGGGATTGCTCCTGTGTCTGCAGTGCCTCCTCTCTGCACTTTCATCTTGGGGCAGTTCTTGGGAGTGCTACCCAGGGACAAAAAATGCAGCTTTTTTTTTTTTTAGCAGGGAAGGCAAATTCTTTGTTTCAGCATGGAAAATATGATTTCCATTCACACAGACTTAAAAAGAAACAGTAGGAATTCTTGAGATCTTGATTATCATGGTATAATCACATTATCAGAGAGATTAGAAGCACTTTACTGTATCTTTATGGTTCTAGTGATACTAAAAGACACTGGACAAAATCTTCAAGTGCTGTTAAAATCTTTCTTGTAGGGCACTAAGGTAAAAGAGTTTTTTGCCTGTGAACCCTGAAGTCGGAGAGAGTGCATTTACTTCTTCCATCAGGGTGCTACAGGAATGAACACTGGCAGAACTTGTAGTTACCAATCCATCCTGTCCTATCTGCCATCCTGTATTCACCAAAACAACTTGAAACAGAAGAAAACAGAAGCCTCCTAAAGCTTTAATTTCATATCCATTCCAGTCATTGTGAAACACTGTCACTAAATGTACAGTCAAAATAATTGATCACGAAAGTGTAGGCAACTCCAACATACGGGGAATTTACCCTCTTGGGTCCTGTTCCTTTTTAGGATGGTGCCTGACGACAGCAGTAATGTGCCCATGTTTGGCATACATCTCTCTCCTGCTCTGTTGCCTTAAGGTAAATAGCCTACAACCCATATCTTGTAAGCAAGAGGCTGCCTGCAAGACACTGAAATAGCTTGTGACCATGAGAAATTAAAGAGTTAAAACTGACTCTGGTAGTGAGAGCAAATGTGATTTTCACAATGTGTTCCTTATTCCGTACAGTTGCCAAGGACCACCAAAGATTAGAGATTAGTTATGATCATATAGCTCCCAATATAAAAGTTTCCATGGATAATTGCCCCAGAATGAAGAAAAAGAAATAATTAACAGAAAAGCCTTTTCATATAGGAACCTGTGCCTCTGCAAGCACACACTGCATAGTGTCTAGGTAGAAAAAGTATAGGGTGTAAAACAGATGCACTTGACCTCTGTTAAGTGGCCAGGATAGAATAATCACAACAGGAGTGACATAGAGGAACTGATGCAGTTAAAAAGAAAACTGCTGCTGTAGTGAGGAAACATAGAATATATACTGAAATGATCTAGTCTGAACAGATGCAAAAATGATACTGGAAAAAGTACATTTATTTATGGTTTGTTTCAATTATCTAATTAGCAACAGTAAAAATGTCTTTTAAAATAAACTGCAAAGTCTTTTACCTGCCAAGGCTTGGGCTCAGCCCTCTGTATGTCTCCAGCTGAGATTTCTAAAACCCTTGCAGCAGGGAGCTGCATTCCTTCTGGTGTTTTGAGGAATTAGAGAAATAGAAGGGAAATACGTTAGCATGGACCTTAGAAAAGAAAGAGGCAGTGTTTTTTTTCTTCCTTTTCCATTCTTTGTCTTTTAATGTAATGCTTACTTATTTGCATACGTAATTTAATCTAATCCACTGAGTGTCTTGCCAGCAGTAGGCATTGCCGTAAACTGCTGTTTGCGACCGGCAAAACTTTGGGATCATAGACTCTACTGATCTCTTCTGGATTCTCTCAAAATTAACTGGCTGAAAAATAAGAAGCATTAACACAAAACTCTTTTTAAATATTCCACTGTCAAGAGGCAGATCCTGAGACTAATAAAACAAATCAGAACATCTACTGCAAGGTTGCTTTATTATTGGCTGGTTACTGAAACAAGTACCAGGCTTCTCAGCACATCTCTAATGACAGAACCATAGCTGCCCATCAGTCACATATGAATCTCTGTAGATGTAGAAAAGATTGCCATCTTCGGGCGGTGCTTAGTCATAGCACCCTTTTCTGCTCGAGAGATCTTAATCCACACCCTGGCTATAAGGTAACCAGGAGAGGACAGTTGGAATCCATCTCATTCTTGAGCCAACCATACTTCTGGGCTGCAGTAATCAGTGTGCTTTCTGAGTCCATGTCACCTGTCAGCACCTTGTATCTTTCTCGTGTGCATAATCTAAAGCATTTACTTGTGCCTTAGACCTTTTGGACTTTACAGGTTAGAAATAGAGAAACCTCAAAAAGAAAAAATCAGCTTGATTTCAAGATACTGTTATCTTCTTCTGTTCCTGCAGCCATATGGCTAGCAAGAAATCATCCAAGGAAAGGGTGAAATTTCTTACTCTGACTCATGTCTCACCTGAAATGGAAATAATTCTAATCTTTCTTTACCTGAGAATGTACAGGGCAACTTTTAGGAGATGACTCCTACCCTGACAACAGTACTCTGAGAGATCATACCTGGACAGAGTAATTAAAAATGAGTTTGGGAACATGGCACACTGACTAATTTCTTCTTGTATATTTAGGGTAGACCAGGACCAATTGGAACTCAAGGACCAATTGGTGCTCCTGGACTTACTGGACCAGAAGGTTTACCAGGAGCGAAGGGTGAGAGAGGAGCAGTGGGCTCCCCTGGACCAGCTGGTCAGAAAGGCGAAAAGGTGGGTTCAACAGAAGCTTTTAATTTCCTTGCAATTGTTCTACAGGCGTGTTTGAATGAATAAAGATACTCTTGGCCTATCTGTCAAAGGGTAACAAGAGAAGAGTATTTAGGTAATATCTATAGAGAATGCTCTACTTTTACTTTGAAATGAGAATGCGGTTGCCAAAGCTGCTTGGGAGTGTCTGTACCTTAGAGCCGTCCTGGCGGGTGGGCAACAGCCAGATGTACATTGCTCTTGCACATAGAGATTTTGCTTCACCTGCCCAGAGACAGATCGGTGTTAGTCATAGTTCTATGCTATCATGGATGGTAGCATTTCCATATTTCCAGCAGATAACACCAAAATCAATAACCTCAGATTTTGGAAGACGCAGATGCTCAGGATAGGAGCTGGCGTGCAGTCCTTGAGGTTTATAAACAAATTTGTCATTGTGGAGAATTTTTCTTCTTGCTGCAAGCATTGCTGGTTTTGCACCAGTATTTGAAATGATAAAATCATGAACAGTGTTGGAACCAGTTTACATTCACTGAAGAAATGCTTTTCTACTCCATAATTGCAGTTTTTATAGATTGAAATTGATGCATATATGAAATACCAACATACAATATTTCTACCTCCTTAGCTCTATACTTAGCAATATACTTCACCTTTCCAAAGCATTGGCTGTGGTTTATGCTGAGTATTCTGCTCGCATGGCCTGTTCCGCTTTTATTTACAGTGGCGTATTTATGTACAAAACAGAACCAGCAAAGCAGTATTCTTTTCATTTCAATATGCCCAGCCATGGGCAGTCTGAAGCTGTCCTCCATATTTCTGGGTGGTGATATCTTGGTACAGACAAAAAAAAAAAAACTGTAAGAATAGCTGAAACTGTTGAATGATTGGGTGTAGCCCTGGAAGTTAAGCTTGTACCAGATTGTTTATTTTCTTGGCACCTTGTTTTCTCCAGATGTAGGAGATTATATTTTTCCTTTAAATTGCCCGATGAAAGCATTCCTGAAACACTTATTTGGCATTCAGTCCAGTTCAGATGCTCAACTCCTATCTTCACTGACCTCTTGAGGTTAGAGAGAATCTGTGTAAGATAGTTTGCTTGTTGGTGTTCATAGTTAGTCCAAGACAGTAAGTGTTGCTGTAAAAAGTATCTCATTGATGTCTGAAATGTGCAGATTAATAACAGGAAATGTAATGTATACTCTTTATTTTTTTCCTCAGGGCCCAATGGGAGTTCCTGGATTTCAAGGCATCAACGGGATTCCAGTGAGTTTACCTATGTAAATATATGAGTAGCAGTCACACCAGAATGTTAGTCACAACCAAAAGCATATAAGCACAACAAGACTGTGGCAGCACGTGTAAAATGTGTCTTACAAAACACTTGGTCCTGTCTGTAAGGAAATGGCAATTTTCATTATTCTACCTGTTGGTTCCATGTTGTTCGGTAGCAAGTTTGGACCTTAGTATGGGATGACAGGACACTGATTAGTATCTGAAAGTAAGCCTGAGTTACATTGGGGATCTGCTGCATCTTTGATAAGATAGTCTTCCAGGATTATATCTAGAAGACACCTTATCAGAAAATCCTAGATCTAGGGAATTAGGAGGTCAATCAGTTAAAAACAGCAGTGTCTGCTGTGTTGAAAGCTACTCTTAACGCATGCTCACGTAACCTTTTTTTAAAAGCTGTAGCTTCCCTGATGTCTAGCATGGATCTTTCTTTCCTCAATATAAGGCTGTTAATACTTATCGTACTCATTACAGACATAGAGAGCAAATTATTCCCCTTTTCTGTGTAGCAGCCACCTTCTAGGTGATAACTTATCAGGTCTCCTTCGGTCCTCTTTTTCTATGGTGTGAAAGAAAACAGTACATAAAGCAGATGCCCTGCAAAGACTCCCTGCTTCCCAACTAGATACTGATTACTTCTGTTTAGGTCTCAGCTTTTCAGAAGGGCAGGAAAGAGATAACTGCAGCATTATCCAGGTACTAGTGCTAGATAACTCTTTTCCTGATCATCAGTTTGTTTGTTTAATATTTATTTGTCTGTTTCTTTCTTCAGAACTTGCAAGTTGTCATGACATACAGTTGTTTCCTATACCATACCAAAAAATATGTACCCGGAGTATTATGACCAGCTCCATTTGCTCTGCTTTTCCTCTCTTGCAAGGATGTTTTCTGCTCACTTCAGGGGAAGTTTAGCTGCAACTGCCCCAAACTTTGTCGTTCCCTTTATACTTTTTAGCTGTTTCTTCTTGTATTAGAATTCTATTTTTTTTGTTTGTTTCTTGATGTCATTTTTCCATCTTCTCTATCTTTTCCCTTCTGTCCATACTCATGCTCTTTCCCACCTTCCCTGCTTCCTCCGCTGATGGAAATCTCCAAGGGTAAAGCAATGTTTTCTGACTTCTTTTCCTATCAAAACCTGAATTGTTTTGATAGACTAGCTGAAAATGCACAGTTGGCCCTGTGAATGGGCTTACTCCAGTCCAGTTCCTTCCTGGCCCTTGTCCTTCTCTCCCCCTCCTCTTACCCTTGCCTGTTTTCTCCTGCTCTACTCCCTTGCTGCTGTTTTTTTCTTTTCTTTTCTTTTCCCACCAGCCAGGTCTCCAACTCTGAAGAGAACAAACTGTTCCCATAACACTTAATTTAATTGAACACATTCTGGGAACATGCTGTTCTCAGGGTGTTTCTTCAGATGAGGCTCTGGAGAAAGGGGATTCCCAACAATAAGGGGAGGGAAGAGATATGGCAGCAGCCACTGCCAGGTAGTTGGCAGGGGGAGACTTTACAAAGAGAGAGAGTGGTGGGGAGGTGGAGGAATGGATAAAAGCCTCCTACGTATACAGATCTGCTCTGTCTGCTTTATGGTATCCTGCAGGTGGGAAGGAGGCAGATTTTGCTGATTGTGCAAAATGCTACCGTGGCTCTCCTGTGCCACAGCTGCAGGAAAGGCAAACTAATGCAAATTTGTTTTCATTCTGGGTATTGTGATAAATGCCTCCATTCCAGGGTGAAAATAGCAAACACCACTGCTTGAGAAAAATGTGACTTTGCTAGTCGCATTTCAGGACAGGGAGTAGTTTATGTTGGTTGTGAAATGCATACAAACATACAGACATTACACAGATGTGTGAAATGCTGAACAAAGGAGATAGAACTCACGTATTCTAGTACATGTAAGAGATAAGTAAAAATACATTGCTAACTCTGCACAGGAATCACCAACCCGCTATGAAGAGAGAGTCCTTGGAGCATACAGGTTAGCGTGGGCTGCTGTATTTTATTCATGGCCAGAAGGCTGCAAGGCCATGAGTCAGATCGGAATCCTGCTATTGACCTTATGGGAAGTGGTGTACCGCAGAGCTCCCCTGGGGAATGCTGGTGGCAAGTAAATCATGTTATTGCAGCTGGCCTGACAAATCCCTTTGACCTAGTAAATACAGCAGCAGCCTGTGTTTATTGCTCGCCTGTCTGCGTCACATGTAGAAGAGACCCTCAAATCCTTAGCCCTGTTCAGGAAGTTTATTTTTTCCCAAAGGACAACATTCAAGCACACCTCTGGCAAAGGCTGGAAGTGGAGACAGGAGATGTATATCGGTTCAAGCTATCCTAGGAGGAAATATTTCTGTAAGCTGTGAGCCCTTGGCTGCACCACAAAATTTTACGCTACATGGCGAGACTAAGTTCTCTATTTTTATGGCCCTCCCAGAAAAGATGTGGATGCTGTAACTGCATGAAAATGCTTATGAAATTCGCTTTATGTTCATCCTTCATTGCATTTCTTTCCCTGTTTTTAAATGCTTGTTGAGCTCTCCCTTTGGGCTCACTTTTGTGTTGAGCCTTTTTTGATTTAGGAATTTTTTGATTTAGGAAAGAGACCCCTGGAGATCATGATATTGGTATACAAGCAGGAGCCAGGTAAAGCAGGGATATAACCAAGTTGTTCAAGTTGCCTTAGCTGTCTCTTTCTGTAAGGACAGAGCGCACAAGTGATCACTCAAGCCTGTGTTTTAGCTCAAGTCTATAAATTTAATAATATAAACTTAATTCTGGCCACATTAAAGACTGTAAAAGTCTCTGCCTTGGTCAGTTGAGCTGCTTGTGCTGAATTGGCACATCTGCCAAAACAGGAATTAAGGGAGATGAGAGCAGTGGAACAATTAACCACCTGTGCTTTTTTTCCTAAAGCAAAAGAGAGAACATATGTAGTGCGTGTGTATTTGCATGTACACTTGTGTCTACATCATACTTTGAGTCAGAACCAAAGATATAGATTTAAGAGGTAGAGTCCCAGACATATTTAATACAAATAATGAATAGCTGTGGTCAGCATGAGTTGTACCCTCTCCTTGCGAGCTCAGGGTTGCCCTCGCACAGTGAAAGGATACCAAAAATCTCTAGGCACCTAACTCTGGCCCAAACAGCCTCTGAGAAAGATCATCCGAGTCTTTGCTGAGACCTGAGGCCCACCAGCAGCTGCCTGCTGTGAGCTGCCTCTTGGTCAGGGCTGGAGACTCTGCAGCTTGGCTTCTTGTTGTTTAGCTTAGAGGGGCAGATACTGGCTCTTCAGCTGAGCAGCTGACCTTGAAACCAAATACCTTTTCCAATGTGGCTTCTGTTTCTGTTTGTGCCCCAAACCAAGCAAAAGACTTGGTAGACACTGACTGTGCTGGCCTTCATGTTCTTTCTCTGCTGGCCTGTCCCATCAGGTGCTTGCTGTTGTCTGCTGTGATGTACTGTGTGATATGGGAAGGGGGATGCTGCTGCTTTGTTCCAGCTTTGGGAACCAAATGAAATAATTTCTAGGAAACAAAGACAAGTGGCAATAACTTGCTGCCATATCACTTACCCGGACCCAGCAAGTCCTGGCTTGCACAGCACGTAGGGGTTACCCAGGCAATTATCCAGGCAGCTGCTGCTGTGTAAGCAGCGGTGCCCAATGCTAATGCTTCAGCATGAGTCACTCAGTGTCCTGAGACCCTGCCTAATCTCAGATTTGTACGTGTCTGGATGAACTACTTTAACACTATGGAACAGACCTGCTTTTCATTGGTTTAATTTGCACCTTATTGACTTAAATTCGTGTGAAAGCGACACTTCTGTCTGCAGAGGTGGACTTTCTCTGTAAGAAACAAAACAATTATTCTCAGCTGTGCTGGTTTCCTGGTTTGCCTTGCCTGTACTGCCTGTGTTTTTGCCAGCACAGGGATGGGAGCAGCCAGGGGCATGAGATGGCCCTTCTGGCAGCCTCTGAGACCGACGATCACTTTGTGTGTTTATGCAGCCATGACCTAAGTTGCTTTGCATCCTTGGACAAGTCATTGTACTACTTTGTGCCCCCAGCTCCTCATCCATGAAATGAAGATTATAGCATTCTCACATATTTACAAAGCATTTTAAGATCCTTAGATAAAAGGCTTTACGTTAGTGAAAAGTTCTCACTGGATTTGGTCAGACAACATGCTATTGGCTCGGGCTGAGAAGACCTTTAGCAGTACAAATCTGATTTGTTTTAAGTGTCAGGCATGAAGGACTGCTAACATTCTGCTTTATCTCCATTTTATCCTTGTTTATTTTTACTTTCTTTGTATGAGTCATAGCTTGCTTAATGTCATATCATAAAGATGAATCTTTGGGATCAACTAAAACTACTTCTGGAATAGTTCCAGATCAGGGTGTGAAAAGAAAAAATAATGACAGTTACTGATACTATGCTCATATATTTCATTGCTCTTTCTGCCACAAAATCCTGCCTCTGAGTGCCACAAAGCTTATTTCTGTCAAAAGAAGGATAGAATCAAGAGAAACCTAATAGCCAGGTAGTATGATTGACACTTCTGCCTTTTGCATGCACATACACATATGTTACTGAACAACAAAAAAAAAGAGGTCAAACTGGTCTTCTTCACACCAGTATAATGCAAAATAAGACCAGTAAAGTTAATAGACCTATACCAGGGCAAAATGGATGTGAAATCAGAATTAGGTGCATTTTTTTCTGCTCTCATTATTAACTGAACATTAAACATATATATTTTTTGAAGACAGCACCTTGTTTAATTTGCTCCTTCTCCCAGTTGCTTTCCCTAAGGTTTTGAGGCAAATATAACATCAAGAGAAAAATTGTTTTTCTTGAACAACCTGGTGCTGGAGCTGCAACATCCGTTGAGCTTTTAAAGGAAAGAATTCACACTGGAGAGGAAGAGAAGTCACTGAAACGTTGACTAGATTGTGTTATAAGTGCTCAATATTATTAATCCTTCCTCTCTCTTGTTTTAACATAAGCAGCTCCCAGTAATGGTGTCAGAGGACTTGCTCCCTGGCATGCTGTTTTACACTGTTGTGTGCTGCATAGCTCAGGTTGCTGTGGAATGGGTATTGCCCTTTCAGGACCTGTTCATGCACCAGATAGAACTATCATAGAAATATCCTTTGGAGAAAAAGATACCTGAATGAATCAAGCCAAAGTTACAGGATTTAGGCATCAGGGAAGATAAACAATGCTGGCTAAAGAAGGGAGTTTTATTGTAGTTTGCCATGCACCAGACTTAGTGGGAGTTCCCTCTCCTTTGTTCTATGTTGCCATTTGGAAGGTACCAGCTCTCTGAGGACAGTTCTACTAACAAAATGTGTCCAGTTAGTCATACTCTTTTTTTTTTTCCTCCCTTTACACAGGGTCACCCTGGCCAGCCTGGCCACAGAGGTCTGCCTGGCATCGACGGCTGCAATGGCACCATTGGGAGTCCTGGTCTTTCTGGATCAGATGGTTTTCCTGGCGTACCTGGGCCACCTGTATGTCCCAAGATAAATATGGTGTTTTGTAGTCACTAAAGCAGGAATTGCTTTTCTTGTACTACTGATAGAAAAGCAACTTCCAAATACTTGGGAAGAACCCTAATAACCACAAGGTTATTAGCATTGTTAGAGCTTAGTATCATATACTCACTGAAATTCACTACGTAAGTATTAATCTCTAAAGATAAAATAGAGGTCGTAAGAAGTCAGTATGTGGCCTCATCAAAATATACCTGGCCTTCCTCTGGCAAAATTCAAGCTAACTAAGAGATGACCACAATCAAGTCTTTAAGGATCATGAAGTGGCACCTTTCAATTAGCAGATGCTGATTCAGAAAAACATATTTCATTGTTCATATCTAAAACCTGATCTTACAAGTCACATGCATAATCCCACATGCAGTGGAACTCCTTTGCATGTGTAAGGATCTTTTGCAACTCCATGAAGAGGAAAGGATATACAGATATGAGTAATGCCATTTCTTCCAACTTCTTAAACTATACTGAAAAAAATCTTTATATGTTGTCCAGACTTGAAGCTCATATTCAAACTGATGTTGAAAATACATAAACAGCAAGATCAAATTTAAGTGCTACTTTCTAAAGTAACTGGTTTAGTCATACCTGCTGGTCAAATTTTTGTTTTATATTGCATGTAGGATTACATTTTAGGCAATGGAAGCTGCTTAGATCAGCTAAACGCTCTAAATTAAATTGACATTAAATTAAATGAAACCACCTCCAATAAATTGGATGTGATGATTAAGTTTAAAATAAATTGGTTAAATCTAGAATTATGGTGACAGCTTTTACTGAGGATCCGTGAAGCCTATCACTTTTTCTCCTTGAATATTACTTTAAGTAAAATTGAATTTACAGCTTTACAAAAGGAATATATCTAAACAGTGTTGCAGTATATCACACAGGTTCAAATGGGATCTGAAAAGGTTTTGACACCCTGAAATAAAAGGGAAGTCTAATATAAATAGAAAAATACTGGAGAAAATATTTGCAGAACCATGTTTTTCTAAAGCCACAGGAAAGTTCTCATAATACCACAGCTCCATTGATAAAGCTGCTGTAGTACTTTTTCAGATTACTGGAGCTCTTAGACTGCCTCATTCTTTATGTTGCATATAATTCAACATAACTATATGAATTTCTCTCAAAATGGAATATGTATTTTTTCCAGACATTTATTTTTAACATTTGTTTTTTAACAGGGTCGTCCAGGTCCCAAAGGTCTTAAAGGAGAACCAATTTTTGCCCAAAGCAGCCTTAAAGGAATGAAGGTAAGACTTTTCACGATTTGGGGAAAATCCTCATAGGAAAACACTTGGATATTCTACAGGGCTGATGTTTCAGGTCTTCAGGTTAGGTTGCTCATGATGCTAGGTGTGAATTGCCTGGCTACATCCAAATGCAGAGCTGTGAAAAAAAGGCTACAACTTCATTAACAGCAATACAGAATACTTTCAAAACTTAAAATTTCTTAGTTTTTGCAGCATCAACATGTCTTGTTCATCCTATAGTGGGATGTAAACATGTATGGGACATTGCTCATCACATTATATATGTGTGTGTTTCTGGATGCAGATGTAGCAGAGTAAAGGACCTTCAGCTGCATTCAGAGCTTTCCTGGAAGCTGGTATCCTGGCATGTGCTAAGCCTCTTGAAGTAACAGTCCCATGAAGTTCTTGCTGAGATTTCTCCTACTATGAGATCCCAGGTGCCTCCCAGTGTTTTCTGTGCTGGGATGGACTAGTAAATAAACAGTTTTATTGTGAATTTGAACATAATATCCCTTCCGTAGTGTTCCATCATTTATCATGGTGAAGTCAAGATATTGTTCTTTCAGTTTAATAAGGAACTTGCATTGAAGTTTCCTTATCATAGCTGTAATTTTATTTCCTATATATGTGATACCCGCTATAGAAAGATGGTTTCAGTTTACTGTTCACAACAATTGTGTTTTTGAATATTCTCATGTAAAAGACACAGTTCCTTATTGCTTTGAAATAAACATTCAACAACTTAAAACAGTTTTGATTTTTGCAAGAAGTACTAGATTTAGGATAAAATTATATAGGATTCAATACCTTTTGTGTTGTATTTTGCAGCTTATCCTTAAATAATATGGTTGTAATTTCTGTAGAGTTTTGGAATCTCTCCACTGCCCATTTTAAAAATGGACAAAAATATTTTCCCCTGTACATTTGATCTAATATTAGCAAAGAGCATTTTTTTATTTATAAAAGTTTTAACATCATTAATGTTTTGTTACAATAATGTGTATTTTTCACCAAGGTATTTGTAATTTTTAGGGAGAAAATGGTCTTCCTGGGTTGGATGGAATCTCTGTAAGTTACTTAATTTGGGGAATAGTGATTTTAAGGAATATTATATTAGGTAGGATTTCTTTCTAGTCACTTGAATTATGTAAATTATTTCCTAGTATTAATTCTCAAGGGCAGCTTTTAAATTAGTGGATCGTTTATTTACACATAATATGAGCAGTGTGAATAAATCCAAGTTTTCCAGTTATATGAGTAGATCTAAATTATGGGAGAAGAAATTTTTTTTTTGCTAGTAGCTACTTTGTTTTTCCCTTTTAAATCAAACTCCTTTCTGTCATTTATCTCTGTAACTTTGACTTTCAAAATAAATATAAAATTAAATAAATATAGTGGTATCTAATAGATTATTATAGAATTTAAATTGGCATACCTAATTAGGTGATATTATTTATGTTTTCTGAGACTCAATTTCTCTTTGTCTGGGACTTGATGAGGCAGGCCCTGTTTCTCCAGTGTTCTTTGCAATTACTTTCCAATCATTGAGGCATTTGAAGGGACATTGTCCCCGACAATTTCATATTATGTAAAAAAACCTTCCAAAATTATACAATAGAGAAAATCTCTTAACCTTGTTATTGTTACCTCCAACAATTTTTTGGAACACCCTAGTATGCTGATTCAATGGCTTTCTAAGTACTGAGTCTCTTAAGTACTTTCATAACTCCTTTTTGAAGCCAGTAGATAGAAAAAGGCCCAACAGCTTGTCCAAGATACTTGCTATCTCATGTGAGCCTTTCAACTGAACAAAATTGATTTTGATTTAGTGTACTTGACATGCCAAAAAAACGTGGGGATAGAAGTTAACTGAGATTAGGAACCAGTGGAGTGCAGGTGACAACATTTACTACTGACTGAGAAAAAAGGGTTAAAATTTAAAACTTCCTTTTACAGGGACCGAAAGGTCTTCCGGGTCCAGCAGGTTCTATAGGCCCTATAGGCTTGCCAGGTTTGCAGGTAAGAGACTTTGTTGCACTTGTTGATAGAACAGTTCAAAATTTTAGTGATTTTTCCACCCTTGCCTATATTTATGTCATGATAAGGAGCAAGAATGTGTGCATCTAAAAGGTTTGTGCACAGTTGACTTCAAATGTAGAATACTTAAACTCAAAATTTTGAACCAGTTGCAAGAGTGGAAGTTCTAGAGTAGTGGTCAGAGCAACAACTGTGAATGAGAACTGCAGCAAGGCCCTAACACGCGAGCCCATGGCACTTCACTGTCCCGAGCACTTCCAAATCTCAGGAATAAAAAGAATTTGTTGAGTTCTGCATGTTTGGAGCCTTTCTCCTCATGACATCTGCTGATGAGTGGTCTCTTAAAGATACCAGAAAAGAGTTTCCGCTGAGCAGAGGTAAAAAAAAAAAAAACACCTATTTGAAAAGTCTGTTGTTTTTAATTAAGCTTTAATTAAGCGCGATGCCAAAGAGGGATGGTCTCTGTAGTAGTTATGAATATTTAAAGATATGCTTAAAATGTATCACTTGCTTTAATCTGGGAATAAGAGGTGAGAATTTGGCTATCACTCCTATTGTGCACATACTACTTAAGTCAAAAGAAATAAAATCTGGATCTTGTTCACACTCTAGGGTCCTATGGGTCCCCCTGGGCCACCAGGTCCAAAGGTAAGTACCAGTACCTGTCTCTTCTTTCTCCTTTCCAAGCTTCTATGCCCCCTAATCCTCACCTTTCCCTGCCTCCAGTCAGGGTTGTGGCCCTAGGTGATAGAGGTGCTGCTGTTGTGGTTGTTTGCTCATGACTGTTTTTTCCCATAGGGTAACATGGGATTAGGCTTTCAAGGAGAGAAAGGAGAAAAGGTAGGTGAAACTTGATATGAAATAATACTGCACAGTTCTACATATATAGTCTAGATAGTGTCCCATCATAGCTAGGCCCTCCCTGAGGGCCTACTCTACTTTTCTGCTTTTGGACTGAGTGACAACCCAAATACTGACCATTTTTGCTGGTTCCTTATCTGTTGTTTTACAAAGAAGCAATGGGAGTTTTTCCTGAGTGAAGAGGGGGAAAACATCTCACTACAGCTTAGTGTTCCCATAGCCATCCAAACATAAGGTCTTTTAACTCCTCTAAGATCTCTGTCTTTCTGTTTCTTCTGCCCCTTACCTTTTTCTACTGACTCTGTTTGTTTTTCAGAATACTCTTTAGGTCCACTGACATGTAATTTTATAGTTACACTGTCCTAAACAGAGGTCCTGTGGTCTGTGTGAGGATTTATGCTAGCATAGTGGAACTTGCAATTTTCACTTTGGAGCTTGAGTCTGCTGCTGTTAAAATCAATCCCCAGCATTCTATATCTTCCATATGTAATGAAGGAGAGGAACTTCTTGTAAGTCAGGAGATTTTCCTACCCCTCTTGATTTATTAATTAACTTACATTATTTATTTCTTAATATTTTGTGTCAATTATGTTCATGTCCTTCTAGCTGTCTCTTGTTTCCTTTACATTTATATTTTGCCTCAAAATTACTCTGGAGTTTTCTTTGTTTTCAGAATTTCTCTGTTGATTCAGAAGCAGAACTTTTTTTCCCCCCTCCTTATGTTTTATCTTCAAGGTATAAGGGTTAAGGGATATGTATAAGGGTTAAGGGTATAATTAGAGTGGCAATCTTCTGAATCAGAAACAACTTTTATAGGAAAGCCAAACATGTTCTGTCTGTCTTAAAAGCTGGGGTTTTTTGCCTGCAGGGTGATGTAGGACTGCCTGGCCCTCCAGGTCCTCCACCATCCACCGGAATACTTGAATTCATGGGTTTCCCAAAAGGGAAGCAAGGAGAAAAGGTTTGTAAATACTGCTTACCAACCCTCTACGAAGGTTGAATGAAGTTACTGAACAGTGAGGACTTATGTTCCCAAATTACAGTAGCGATCTGTGAAGCCATGGGAAGTGGCCTCAAAAAATCTGTTCCACATACTAGCTTTGTGCTGGGACGTTATATCTGGCATGTGACAAGACACAAATCAAGTATATGTGCTGCTAAATAAATCACAAGACCTTACTTTAGGAGTCAGAAGCATGATGGGTGATTGGGGCAAATGTTGCTTTTATGAGTACGGTGATTTATTGTATTTATCTTCCTCTTGACAGGGTGAGCCAGGCCCTCAAGGCTTCCCTGGAGAAGAAGGATTGCCTGGCCTGCTGGTGAGGATGGAGGAGAGTTTTTAGGATTTGCCCAATAAAGACTAGATGTTTAGGCAGCTTTTGGTTAGCTTATGGAATGTCTACAGGAACTTTTAGGCACCAGCATACTTTTAAAATCTGATACAAAAGTTCCTAGGATTTCTGCATGAGTATATAAGTTGTTGTTTTTTTATCCTGGAGACACAAAGAAGATACTGCTGTCCTGCAGCAATTACTACACAGCAAGAGTCATTTCAGTACACTTCATTTGCGGTTTGCAGAGGAAAGCTACAAACAGACATAACCTTTGCATAGCCACTTGATGGCAGTGTTTCTTGATTTTCCAGAGTGGACTTCATATATTTTTAAAATCCTATATTTTTCTCCTTATTATATTTAAACATACTTATTTGTTAACTAGTTCATTTTAAAATTGTGCACATATAGGTAAACAGATAGAAACACATGTACATTATAATTGGAAAGAAAATAATTTCTCACAGACTCAGGATTGTATAGCAATTTTCCTGTATAAATTACAAATAACAGCAGTTTATCTGTGGATTCCAGGGAGCTACTTCCCAGCCTATAACCTTTGTAAACACAGGTTCTTCAATTGAATTTATGGAGTAAATATTTTGTGGAACTATAGACCAATAAGATAAATTGTTTACTGGTTTCTTCAATATACAGATGTGCTCAGTAGAATGGCGTGCAAGAAAAAACTGGGCATATTCCATTATGTTTAGCTTTATACCTCACAAGAGGCCAGTTTAGACTGTCAGGTTTGAGCATATGTGTGAACTTAACCACAAGCATTAAATATTTCATGATTGTAGCCTGAAATTTGCTTAACTACTGTAACTCTCACCGAAATTGAAGTCTGGTGTTCTATCTCTGAATTTGATACTTCTTTGGGGAAATTATCAAATGTCAAGTATGAAATTTTTGTTTTCACGTCGTCCTTATGCTTCAGAAATGAAAAGGGATGCCTTTTCACTTCAGCCTTGCACTGAGCTGCTTTTAAATGGAGAGTGTGAGACAGGCAGTGGCAGGACTTTACTGTTTCTAGCAGGGGGTTACTTGTGTTGTACCATGCTCTAAATGAATGGGATTCATGGGGAGTGGGGAAGACAACGTGCTACATATACTAACAGCTCTCTTTGAGATGAGTTTTCTTTCTGGGGCTAAAGAGGTCCAGCAGAATGGGTCAGTTTCCCTAATGCCTCTATTGTGCTGTTTACATTAACACATGTGTTTGTGCTCATCCTGACTTATGACCTAGGGCTATGCTATTCAGTTCAAGACAGACCAGATCACAGATTTAATGTTGATTTTTTTTTTTTTCTTCCCTCCACCTCAGGGCTTTGGAGGTGTTGGAGAAAAAGGAGAAAAGGGTGTCCCTGGCTTGCCGGGCGGCAGGGTAGGTAACCTTACAAAGTCCTTAAGTTCGTGTTCTCAAAATAGTTGTACGAAGGGGAAATTTCGTTAACGAAGGCATTCCCAGGGCATGTGGGTACACCAGCCAAAGGTTTTGGCCTCATAGTAGCAAGCGTCATACAGCAATGGAAACAACAAATCACTCTTAGCTCAGTAAAAGGCTCAGACCTAAGGTGAGATGAAAGATGAATACAGGCAAGAAAGTCCAAGAAAATCATGCAGAAATAGTTAGTAGTCTTGATATTGCAGGGCTAGTATTTTTCCAGTTTTTTTGAAGGCTTCGCAGAACAGGAAGTTTCTAGGCAGTCCGAATAAAGATAGTAGGAGAATTTGCAGAAGGTTTTAGAGAGCTCTTACTGTCAGCATTGGCCAGGAGAAAGCAAAGGTAGATGTTTGGAAAAGAAACAGACAAGCTGGCAATGTAGACCAACTGGAAAGTGAGGGTGGAAGTTAACAGCATGTTCAATTACACGCCAGTCATGGAGAGATTCTTCGGACCATAATCACTCTGCAGAGGCCTGATGCTCATATGCACAAGGGAGACCAAGACATTGTTTAACATGTGCACAACAAATAGTCAAGATAGAAAATAATTGCCTACTTTTTAGTTTCATGGCTTTACACTTACAAACTACCCACCTAACTTTCCAGAAAGGTAAGACACCAAGACTTACTTAACTTAAAATGTTTGATTAGTAAGGCAATGACTAAAGAATATATGAGGTGTTTTATCAATTACTCTGTGGAATTCTTTCAATGATAATTGCTAGTGTTTGTAAGATATATATAAAATCAGTGGTAGTGTCTCCTTTTGCGACTTCTGCTGTTTCACTCTTTTGGGCCTGATAAAATAAGAATGGATTGAGATGGAACTTCTGAAAGCTAAGTAATTCTCTTTTTTTTTTTTCTCTCTCTCTGTTTTAGGGATTACTGGGACTGGATGGATCTGGTGGGATTCCAGGGAGAAAGGTAAAACACTGTTTTGAATTTGACGGTGCTTTTAACAATTACAGAAGTCATCTAACTACTTAAGACCTACTGACTTATTTACCTAGTGATTCCAAGTTCTCCTCTGCTTCACAAGTACACTTGCCCTGAAAAACTAGTGAAAGCTAGCAATATACAAAAGGTTTAAAAATAAGTCTTCCTACTGCAAAATTCTTGGAATATCTTGTTTTCTCTGCAGTGGCTGCAGGTCTTAGAGTTCATACTGGACCAGGTTCGATGTATTAGTCAGTAGAGAATGACAGTTCACTTCTGTGTGGATTTCCGGTCACACACTTGGAGTTTGTGATGGCCCTGGGAAAGCTACTGAGCAAATGAATAGCTGGAGATTTGGATCTCTTAGCATCATTTTTAATGTTTGGGTGTCAATGTTTTGTTGGAAGAGGAAAAGAATGAAGGGCAAGGCAAATAGCCTACTAAGTTCCTCACTCCTCAAGAATCAGCAGTTCTGAAAGCTCCGAGGTGCCCTCCTGAGTATGTGCCCTTATACATGTTCTTAAGTTCTCACTATTTTTACAACACAAAGGGAGGCCTAAAGGACCTCAAGTATTTTGCAAACTAAAAGAGTTTTGACAAAGTTATGCCTCAAGTTCTCTCTCTATTTCCTTGGCACGTGTTTCACAGCACAGTGCAGTGTGCTGTGTCCGGGCATTGTAGATGTCTCAGCTAACAAGTAACTCCACTGTCCTGTTGTTTCACTGTGTAACAGAGCTATGTGTGACTTTGCAGGGGCATCCAGGTGTTCCAGGCTACCCTGGACGTGATGGAGTAGAAGGCATGAAGGTAACTTCTCATATGGAAATACTAAAGCACTGCTTTTTTAATGACCTTCGCATCTTAAGTGTCATTGCTCCAAATCAAGTTTCTTTTTTTTTTTTTTTAACCTCTGTATCACTGTAATATTTTGTGTTTTTCAGTTCCTCATTTGCTGTCTTTTTAGGGATGAACATTAATGGTTGCTGAATTGTGAACACAGATATTTTAATGCCTTTGCAGCATTCAGTCATGTGACTTCATGACTTTTAATTTTATATGTAGACTCTCTTTATTCCTACACCAACACCATATTTACTGGAGAGGTGAGGCAGTAGTAATAGCAGATGGAATTAGGTGGATGTGGAAGATAATTGCTAGGGCTACCTGAAGTCTTGTGTCACAGCTTTTCAAGTATTAACAAGTCTGAAAAGAATGGGTCCAACTCATCCTCATATTCCTCATAAGAGAGATATGCAAGAATGAGTCCAACCCATATCCTTATGCCGGAGATATGCAGTGCACAACAGCCACTTTTGGATATCTAGCAACTCGGGCTGCCAGACACCTGGAAATTGAGTGATCATTGGCCAAAATAGTGGGGTAATGTTTTACTGTGAAAAGTACTTGTAATCTACCACTGAGACCAGGTGGCAGGCATAAGAAATGCAAGTCCGAACTGGCTTTTTTGTGCAAAGCACATGGAAAAAGTATTCCTGGTTTATGCACAGAGCAGTGTTTCTGAAAGAAGCAATAAATGATCACTCCCTTAGCAGACTGCATGGTATTTATAATATAAATTTGATGGGGATTTTGTCAAAAATCAGATTTTGACAGTTCTTCTGTGAAAGGTTTTAATTCTGTGTTAGAGTGAGAGGCAAGGATGATATTGTGGTTTGTCGCAACACACTTTTTTCATATGTTTGAGTGTATGGAGGAATCCAGCAATTCCCTGAAAGCCACTGTTACTAAAATTCAGGACTTCAAGGCATTAGATAACTTCATTGTCAAGTGCTTCAAAAAATGCGTGCATTTGTAGCAACTCTCTCACTTTTACCATGAGATGAATAAAAAATTACCTACCTGATGTGGATCAATATCGTAATATGGTAGCTGGTCTCCTGTAATCATGGTATGCACATGTTCGTGCTTCCTGTGGAGGTAACAGGATGCATTTAGAAAATAGATAATAGCAAATAGTTAAACAGCCATTAGTGTCATCCTGTAGTAAGAGCTGGTAGTTGTGACTGCAGATAATTGTGAATAGCTAAAGAAGAAAGTGAATCCTTCACTGAGACAAGGAATGATGCTTATGTCGGTGAATGGCAACAGACATTGCTTTCATGACAAGCAATTCTTCCCCCTCCCTACCAACTCTGAGATCTATTGGTCTATGAATCTGTTTTCTTCTACAGGGTGAATTAGGTGACACTGGTCCCCCAGGCCCTCCTATCGTTATTGACAGGGAAGGTGTAGTCATTTCAGGTATTTGCTTCCACTTTGTTTTGAAACTATTCTTAAAGCACTTTATCTCATCCAAGTTTTCTTATTATTATACCTTACCACTTTTCCGCACTGTGAATTGGGTCTAAGCCATACCTGGTTCTATGTCTTTTCAGTTCTGTACTGTTGGCATGTAGGTACATTTTATTTGATATATTTAACTTCAGGTTTGCAATAAACCTTTCATTTTCAGTTTACAGAAAATGTTTCCAAGCAGAATGGCATGTTTAGTGCCTGGAGACTGACTGTAGATGAGCATGGGGAATATATGGCGCCTGTATCTTACTTATCTTTACTAAGAAAAGAATTGCTTCCTTTTGTTTCTTGGAGATGGGTAATCTGAATGTCCTCCTGTTAATATTTCTCATTCAGTGTGGTAATAAATATTGTTGAGGAAAAGAGCTTAATGCCACAGCCGCATCAGACCTGAATGGGAACAGTTTCTGAAACTATAAAAATGAATAGACAAATTCTATGTCCCCTTTCTTCTTCCTCCTTGGCATGCTGTCAAGCTGGAAAGAATGTCTAGCAGGAGGAAGTTTTCCTGTCATTATTAACAGCAGTAGGTTCAGTGCTAGTGGATTTTGCAGATGTCTTTGTCCCCGAGACCAGTGGTTATTGGAGATGGTTGACTGAACTGTCTGTCGTGTTTCTTTCCCTTGTTTTTCTGTATTTGACTAATAGGTGCTCCAGGTGACCCTGGGACTCCAGGAATTCCTGGTCCTCCAGGAGAAGAAGGGATCAGTGGTTTACCAGGCCTTCCAGGAGCTCCAGGTTTTCCAGGCCTGGAGCAAGGTAAAGCATCTGCTAGCAGTGTCCTTAACAGGCTATTTTCTGTGTGTTTGTTGCTGATAGAACTTCAGGTGGCAGCCTTGATGTGCTGAAGATTTATCTTTATTAGAACTATTGTCTCTCTTCAGATAGCTGATTTGCAGCCCCTGTGAGAGACATAGGGAAAGAATGACAGGTAAATCGCGTTTATAGGTTTGGATGGGAGCAGGATAAGTCCAAAAATGAATAGACTTCAGGACTATTCAGGACTTCAGGTGTGACCATTTAGTGCAGCGGTGTATACAAAAGAATGGAGTTTTTGAGTTTCATTTTGGATGAGTTGATTGACAGAACCTTTCCAGAAATTGAACTTCCTAAATAATAGAAATTAGTTTTGATTTTTTTGAATGACTTCTTACATGGGCAGATAGAGATAACAGACTAGCTAGGTAAAAAACACTATAAATGGTTTGACTCATAAAAGGTCTCACTTGATGCAGTCTGTTTCAATCAAATGGCATCTGTGAAATCCTGGCCTGGATCCTAGTAATCCAAACCCTAAGAATTATTAGAGAAATGAATTTGCTCAGAGGCAATCTGTAAGCGGAGAAAAAAGAATAATTAGGATTTAAACACTCCACTATGAAGGCAGCATGTGTGCAGTTGGGAACAGGATGGTGACTCTGATTAGTAAATTCTCTTCTGTGTGTGATTAGAAATTGTCCGTGTTAACATGGTTACAGTTCAGGTCACAGTGATAAAATCAGAATGTTAAAAAAAAAAAATGGTTGCACTTGCTCCTGGAGAGCTGCTTATTGTGTCTTTGTTGTCTAGATGCAGTGGGCCCTGGAGGGTCTCCAGGTATTCCAGGTGTTAAGGGTGAAATAGGAGATCCTGGAAGAGCGACAATCGGATTACCAGGCAGTCCTGGCAGAGCTGGCTTACCAGGCCTGCCAGGAGCACCAGGATTGCCTGGTCCATCACGTATGTATGTTTTTGTATATATTTTTGCATGAGTTTTAGGGTAAAACCATACAAATAATCATTTATTATTTCTTTGACAGTGAGGATTATTCATCTATTTATATTAAAGGCTTAGCTCATACCCCATTATGGTTATGAGTAAGTCTAAGTCTTAAACGTATATGTATACATATGTATAAAACCTCAGATACTCCTCTGAAGTAAGAAAATAGAACTAACCCTGTTAAAAAGGTGGCCTGAATCCCAGAGCACAAGTTGTATAGACACAATTTGTGGCACAGAGAACTCTGAAGTAGTAGGCTAATCTCCTAAATGCTGGACTAATACTGCCAATCAAACCTGGGATTTCATAGATTTATATTTACTAGTGACCTGCATCTCTGCTTCTTCCAAATGAAGTACCAATTCTGTCTGTTCAATTTTGATTATTTTATAGATTAATAAGCAATCATCTAAGTAGGTGGTCTGTAGGGAGGGTGCAAACGTGAACACATAGTAATTTAATTTCTCCCAGGGAATGCTGGGTTGCCATGCAGCAAATGGAACTTAATAAACTAACCCAACACTAGTATCCTCAGATGTCTCCCATTATCCATCATTATCTGTTTTAATAGGATGAAAAACTGAGGCAACTCAGATGTTCACTCCCAGCAAATATGTAACAGTTGGAGGGGAAAAAAAGGTCATATAATAAAGCATACAGGGTCGTGGGAGGAAAGTTGAATGAAGGTTGCCATGACATAATGGCTTAGATTTAAAAAAAAAAAAAGGAGAAAGAGAGAGAGATCCTGCCCCCCTTATGAGAGTCGGCGTAAATGACCTTAGAAGAACAGATATCATAAATACTTTGAGTACCAGGTTGGCTTCAACAATACATTGTTTTGTTTTGCTCCAAAAATTTTATAAATGTAAAGGGGCTAATTTTTCACAAACACTGTGTTCTAATATTCTGCCGTGAACTGAGTTCAGCCTGTCTTATTCTTAAGGGTCAAACTTTCAAAAACATGTCACACTGCAGTAATGGAGCTACTGAACATGGACTAGTTAAATGATTTTTATCAAGAACTGTTTGCCAGTCAAATCCTGCGTATTCTTTCTTGGAGTTCTTGTGGCTCTTGCAGTTGTTTTTAGTCAATAGCTGCAGTTTGTTTCTGTGGCCTGCTGGTCGTGTGTTACTGCTGTCGCTGGGGAAGGTCTTTCAGTCTTAGTAGTCACAGATTATTTTATATCAGTTCTGTCTGCTGTATCTGTCTTGGCTCACGTTTTATTGCATTTACCAGCCTATAAAAACATACCCTACAGTTAGAAAGTGAGGGAAGGAGGAAGTCCCCATATCCAGTCTGCCATTTAATCTGTTTCCTGAACTACAGTAACTAGATGCGATGCTGCAAATTCTGTGCAAGGCAGGTGGCCATAGGGATGACTTACTACCATGGCAGCTGCGTATATGGTGACTCCTGTACCCGCAGAATAGGCAGCAACATCCCTTTCCAGGCTTCTTTCCAGAGAAGTCCTCATGCATGTGGGTCTCAGCATTTCCCTCAGCAATGTGGACAGGCCATGAACTAAGTTATTTGTCTTTATACATTTGCTTGCAGTTTGCTTAGTTTTTTGGGGAGCTGTTGAATGTTTGAAATAAGTGCAGTGGCAGAGCAGTTGGAAATTCATCTGATCGTGTAACTTACATAGCCCTGGTCTGATCCAGGGCCGTTTCTGCCAGCTGAATAGCTGATACTGTGTTATAAATAGTTAATGAGCTTGAAAAAAACTTTCTTATGGTGTTTGCTTCTGTTCTTTCCACATATAGGCCCTTCATACCTCCCGGGTACAATCTTGGATGGAAGACCTGGGACACCAGGGGAGCCTGGACAGAGAGGGCCACCAGGAGCTTTTGGTCCAAAGGGGTACAAAGGTAATTGACTCTTACTTTGAGAGGGCCTTTAAGCAATCATTGGGCCTCAGAAAAATATTTACAGGTAGTTAATATCCTAAGGAATGAGGTGGAAATGTATTTATAACGAATCACATACCCTGCAACATGAATTAGAGGAGTTGACAGCTGTTATAATTTAGAGATAGTAGAACCCACCATGGCTGGCAGAATCCTATTTTCTCCTTCCTGCTCAGGCTAATAAGCAGATAAACATCTCATACCCAGACAGTTAAACATTTTGCACGTAAAGCCATAAGGCGTAGTGAGAGAGGAAAACTACTAGCTTGTAGTAATGTAGGCTGGAAATGACAGAGAAACTTTATTTTATTCTCCTTAGTGCTAAAAATGACAGAATTAGCAGAAAAAAGCAGGATGTATGCAGATTCACTGTGCTTTGTGATTGTTTGGATCCATGCTCATTTTCTATTCCAGGAAATGTAACAATATCCAGCTGAGGGTCATTGTAACCTACTGTGAGTGGGAGAATAGATCTGCTTTCTCTGACATAAAACCATCTGCTCAAAAAAAGAGAGAGAGACTTCTGTCCTAGAACTCCACTAAAACCATCTGCTTAGCAGAGTCTGAACCTTTGGGAAGAGTTCAAGAAAACTAGCAGGATATGATACTTTGTTGAGGATCATGCTGCATGTTGTAATGTGCTGCTAGGCATTGTGTAAAACTGAGCCTGGACAGAACCTGCTCTCTGCTTGTTTGCCACCTGCCTCGCCTGAGCACAGAAGACACAAAATCATTGCAAGCCAGAATGTCTATATCCCAGTCAAGCCAAATACTGATTTTGGATCTCTTGAAGCTGAAAAGAATATTTCTACCAAAGAAACTGATTTTGGGGTTTTGACTGTGTTTTCCAGGAGATGCAGGTGATTGTGCTTGTGATGGAGGAGCTACAAGAGCTGGTCAAAAAGGCATCTCAGGTCTGCCAGGTGCCCCAGGAAGCCATGGTTTGCCTGGAATTAAGGGCATCAGAGGAGACCCAGGCACTGTGGGGGCTCCAGGACTGCCGGGCCCCTCGGTAAGGCAGGCAGAATCTAAAATGGTTGTCATGAACTGAATGAGAAGTGCTCATGTGCTGTTTGTTGGTGTTGATCACATTCAAACCAGAACAAATGTTTTGCATAATTTCTTCTACTTATTTTGGTTAAAAAAAAAAAAAAAGAAAAAAAAAAGAAATTGATTTATGAAAGGAAACTACTCGTAGAGAAATTACCACCTATTCAAGACTAGAGAAACAGATGGTTCTTAAGTTCTGAGAACTGCATATTAAGCAGTGGAAGGAAAAATATTAGCAGATTTTCATCCTTGAGCCTTTTGGCATGCATGTAATCAACCGAGATTTCTCTGTGAGCAAGGGTTTGCTGGGGAAGCAGGTATACGAATATATGGAGAGAAGATCTGAAACTGAAGGGCGAGATCTTTCTATGTCTTTGCTGGTAGCTGAAAAAACTATGTGCCATAGATGCAGTTTCCTTTTCAGATGTTGCTTGGTGAGTGCATTAGAGTTATGAGTTGTGTTCTATGAAATAACAACCATATCAAATCAGATATTCCCAAATGCTGAGCATTGCCTGTTGGCAGTACTTAGGATTGAAAATCCAAAGCTGAAAAGATACAAGTCTTTGTCTTCAGAGTATCTTTATCAGTGTCAGTAACTGTGGCATGCCGAATAGTAAGGAAAAAGGTTAAATACTTGGGCCTTGGTATATCTTGCCAAATGCCTTCCAAGACTGCTATTAGCATAGTTCTATATACCAGGGTTTGGCTGGCCATTATGCAACTATAGTGACTTGATGGAAACATATGGAAATAATCAGATTTCTTTTTCTTTTTTTTTAGTGTAATATATATAGAAGAAAACATTTTGTAGATTCTTGCTGGCTACATGTTCATATGCCTGTGTTTTTTGTTTTTTTTTCTCTTTTGTCCTGTAGGCTTCAGCTGGTCAGCAAGGTCTTCCAGGCCCTAAGGGAGAAAAAGGGGAGCCGTCCTATGCAACAGGCAGAGGTGCTCGTGGGGACCGTGGTGCAACAGCATCCAGGGGACCCCCAGGCATCCCAGGGACTCCTGGCAGAGATGGACTTCCAGGCTTGCCAGGCCCTCCAGGCCCTCCAGTAAGTTCAGATTGATTTGACAGGAGTCAGAGTGCTTCAGAATTGCAGTAAGGAGCACAGACAATGGAAATGCCTGGCTTACTAGTTCTGATTAGCCTTTGTTAGTCTCTAAGTAGGTAAAAATGTTTTATGGATATGATAGCTAGCTAAGAGAAGACCTGATGGCAGGAACATAAAAAGACATGGCAGACCAGAGTGATACACAAAGAAAGCCTGCAATATGAGGTGACCACGATCATCTCATCCTGTCAACTTTGTCAAAACTAAAGCAATTATGGTGAGGGGTTGCACAAAGAATTGACAATCTAGGGTGTAAGACAAGGGTCCTAAAATTTCCAATGTTCTCTCTGGCCTCAGAATGCTATCAGATCTTGTCTATAGGAATTGTTTTTATGACAGTAGAAATTCTTCAGCAGTGATGGAAGACCTCAGTGCTAATAAGGATAGAAAGTGTGTTGCTTATGGCCTAGGATATGATATTTTCTTTACTCTTATTCAAACCAAGTTTTGCAGCTCGTCCGTAGCACAGCCTCTGTGTGCTCTGTTGCATATTTCTGAAGTCCAGGGGACATATCTTCAGCAAACTATGCTGCTTTCTACAGATTTTTGCACGAAGTAAAGCTGATGGAGANAATAAGGATAGAAAGTGTGTTGCTTATGGCCTAGGATATGATATTTTCTTTTGCTCTTGTTCAAACCAAGTTTTGCAGCTTGTCCATAGGTGTGCTCTGTTGCATATTTCTGAAGTCCAGGGGACATATCTTCAGCAAACTATGCTGCTTTCTACAGATTTTTGCACAAAGTAAAGCTGATGGAGAAGGTCAGAGAGTAAGGGCCATGCATGGCTGAATTTTAAGTATTCATCGGGATGGTTAATGTTGCATTTACACATACTGGCAACTACGTAGTCCTGAGCAAGACATTAAAGAAAACCTATTTTGAAAGCTGGTGTTCCCTGAAAAGAAGGAACTTGAGGGACATCTTGATCAAGATTAATAACTGGCATTCATTTGCCTCTCATTACGCGGTCAAAAGATAAATTCGCATTAGTGAGACAGGCATTAACACTGTTTTACATTTTGTTCTAAAGGAAAAGCCGCTGTAGGCATAGCAAGGATGATTGGGGCCTGGAACGTCTGCCCTGTGAGGAGAGGCTGAGGGAGCTGGGCCTGTTCAGCCTGGAGAAGAGAAGGCTGAGAGGGGACCTGATCAGTGTCTATAAGTACCTCAAGGGAGGCAGTGAGGAGGATGGGGCTGGCCTCTTTTCAGTGGTGGCCACCAACAGAACTAGAGGAAATGGCCTCTAGAGGAACCGAAGCACCAAAAGTTCCACGGGAACTTAAGGAAAAATTTCCTGACAGTGAGGGTGACAGAGCACTGGAACAGGCTGCTTCTAGAGGTTGTGGAGTCTCCTTCTCTGGAGATCTTCAAGACCCGCTTGGATTCAGCCCTGTGCCACGTGCTCTAGGAGACCTTGTGCGTGCAGGGGGGTTGGACTAGATGACCTCTGGAGGTCCCTTCCAACCTTAGGCATTCTATGATTGTGTGTCAAGTCTTGAACCACATAAAGCGCACTAGAATCTTTTCAATTTAAAAGAAAATATATAATTTTCGGAGTATATAATGCTTACATTTTGCCAAATATAACATGAAATATTGTTTCTAATAATAACAAGGTTTTCCTGCATTTTGAAATAGTAATAGATGTTTCACAGTGATTTCCTTCCCAGGCACACTTGAAGCTTGCACAGAACCATCCAAACCCCTATGTTTGTTGCAATGACTGTAGTGTACATTCTTTTCACCTCTGATTTTCAGCTGCATTTTTTTTCCTGAGTACAGGGTGATGGTGGGCTAGGTTTTCCAGGTGAAAAAGGACTGCCAGGATTACCTGGTTCCAAGGGCCATCATGGAGAGACTGGTTCTCCTGGCATCGGATATCCAGGTCCTAGTGGAACTCGTGGGCCACCAGGTGACCCAGGAATGGATGGTTTTCCAGGGCAACCAGGTCTTCCTGGCCCTGCAGGTAGGTGTTACTAGATCTGCTCTTATTTTTAAAAGATGCAAAGCTGCTACAACTAAAACTTACATTCAACATGCTGTGCTTGTAGCCAGGCCAGAAGTTTGCATTAGGTGTACCTCTAAATTAACTGAAACTGCCCTGTGGGCTGGTCTCACACGGTAGTCCCTACTTTTTCAGGTTGTCCTGGTCAGGAGAGCACAGGTAATAAACAGCAGATATTTGAGTGAACTACTCGCATACTAAAAGTATTGGAGGAAGCTACTCACAGCCTATTGCTGGAGAACCACTTTAAAAGTAATTAGAAAGACAGTTAAAATAAAGTTCTTAGACATGCAGCCCACTTCACCGTCAAGTTAAAAACAGTCACTCACTGGTATTTGGGATTTCTGATTTACTTTTCAAAACTATTGAAATTAGGAGATCTAGAACTGAGTTTCAGTTGCTTGATCCTTCAGTGTTGGGTTTTTAAAGATAATTTTACTGAAAGCAATATCTTTGCTTTGCAGTTACTGCTAGATTACAGATAATTTTCCATTCTGGGACTATTTAGTGTTCTAGATTTGTATTTCTGTCAGTAACAGCAGACATAATATCATTGCATATATTTTCCCATTTATAAAATCTTGGAGATAAAACCACTGCAGTATGAGGAGGTTGGCAGAGGAATCTTAAACTCAGAGAGAGGTGAAAGCTAGGCCAGAATAACAGTGGGAAGGTTGTACAGACACGCTGAATGGCATGTTACCTCACATCAGTGTCACACTGGGTTTTGTAAGGAGGCGAGGAGACAGCTGGCATTAACAGGCCTTTGGAACAGACTACATAAGCTTTTTTTCCAATCCAAGTCACATGTTAAATGATAAAAACTTTGCTAGTTCATAGCTAGGAATGCTTGCATCTTTGCTTCGTAAAATGTCTCTTGCAATATCTGTTAAATCTAAATTGCATTGTAAGATAAGTGGAAGTAAAATGTCCTGTGCATGAAAACTGTAGGTATTCTGTGAAGCACATCAAAAGTCAGCTTACTGTGAATGCTATATCACAGTTTTTCTAACAGTGAGTGACCTTTTGTAGAAGAGCATCTACTCACAACATGTAAGAAAGTGTGATGTCATTAGCCAGTTCAGAAATTTGTGACAAAACTTGTGAATACAGTGTCTTCTCAAAAGTAGGAAATTATTTAAAATATTTAAAAGTAGGAAAAGTAGGAAATTATATATATAAAATTTTAAAAGTGGCAAAATACATATGGCTGGGGATTGACCTTCTGGAGGGCAGCTCTGCAGAGAAAGACCTGGGCGTCATGGGGGACGACAGGTTGACCATGAGGCAGCAGGGGGCCCTCGTGGCCAAGAAGGCCCATGGGGTCCTGGGGTGCATTAAGAGGAGCGTCTCCAGCAGGTCGAGGGAGGGGATCCTGCCCCTCTACTCAGCTCTGGTGAGGCCACATCTGGAGCACTGTGTCCAGTTCTGGGCCCCCCAGTACAAGAGGGATGTGGAGCTGCTGGAGAGAGTCCAGCGCAGGGCCACGAGGATGATCAGGGGCCTGGAACATCTGCCCTGTGAGGAGAGGCTGAGGGAGCTGGGCTTGTTCAGCCTGGAGAAGAGAAGGCTGAGAGGGGACCTGATCTGTGTCTATAAGTACCTCAAGGGAGGCAGTGAGGAGGATGGGAACGGCTTCTTTTCAGTGGTGGCCACCAACAGAACTAGAGGAAACGGCCACAAACTGAAGCATCAAAAGTTCCACAGGAACTCAAGGAAAAATTTTTTGACAGTGAGGGTGTCAGAGCACTGGAACAGGCTGCCCAGAGAGGTTGTGGAGTCTCCTTCTCTGGAGATCTTCAAGACCCGCTTGGATGCAGCCCTGTGCCACGTGCTCTAGGTGGCCCTGCGTGTGCAGGGGGGTTGGACTAGATGACCTCTAGAGGTCCCTTCCAACCTTAGGCATTCTATGATTCTATGATTTGCATATATTAAAAAGACTCTTTGATAATAACCTTCATATAATATTAAAGCATTATGGGTGGGTGGCAGAAATAATTCTCATATGATGCATATAGAAAGGTCTTATTTGGAAATGAAGGAAAAAGTTTTAAAAAGGATCTATGACTTATTGGAGCTGTTGTGCCAAAGACTCTGATAATGCCACATAAACTTTACTCCTCTTAAAAAGATTTGCTAATATTAACAGATCCTTCTGGTGAAAGGTGGAGGTCATGCAAAGAGCTTTGCAGTTTCTGAATTTTGTTTGTTACTAATAGTCGTGGTTATTGTTTAGTCTGACAGACTGTAGAAGAAGCATTTGGAGAAACAGGCAAAAATTGCAATCCTCAATGTTCCACATTTCTTTAGCTAAACCTTGTGGGTGAGTTTTTTCTAGGCACCTATCAATATTTTGTAAATAAGTATTTTATTTTCCATGTGTATATTTATTTTAGAATTTTACACTCTATTATATTGCTTGTATAAAGCTAGGGAACATCCTCAGTTTTTCAGAGTCAGGAACATCCGCTCCTGCAGCCCTCAAGAGCTCTCTGTCAGACCATGACCTCCCTGAACTGCAGAGCTGCATAGTCCCTAGCACTGCGGGGAACAGTTATTGAGGGGCAGCTGTGGGTATCCTGCTGTAAGTAGTCCACAGAGCAATCACTGTCCTTTGCAGGTCACAAAGCAGATCAGTAGGAAGGCTGAGATTAAACAGTCCCGAGACTCACAATACATTTGCTTTTCGTTAAAATCAAACTATTTGAGATGTCAGCAGGGTTTCAAGTGTCTAGGTTCTCCCACAATTACTTGTGATCTGTTCGGTAAAAAGGCTCTGGGAATGAGTCCTCATTCTGACTCTCAAAGGAGTATGTGCAATCTGTCTTTTCTGTCTTTTAGGTATCACCTTGCCCTGTGTAGTTCCTGGAGCGTATGGTTCCCCTGGGACTCCTGGCTTTCCAGGATTGCCAGGTATGCAGACAAATTGCAATGCGTTGGCTCACTGCCAAGAAGCACCTCTTCCTCAAGAAAGAGAATATCTGCATGTTGATTGCCTCTGAGTGATATATGTTCCCCTGAGTTCACTGACAGAAGAGTGTTCTTTCTTTTCAAAGGGGCTAGGATTCAACCTCGTGGAGAACCGTGACTGCAGCAATTTTTTCTTTCCAAGTAGCTTGTCAACATAAACCCTTTTCCTTTGTGTTCATGTGACTGATGAAACAATCATCGATTTGAGATGTTAATTAGCTTAAATTGGTACATCCAGTGAGTTTTTCAGCAAGGGAAGATCTGATCTTGTGTTATGGTGCTCTATTTGTGTCTTCTGTTATTCATTGATTAATATTTTTATCCTCAGGTTCCAAAGGCAGCAAAGGCTTTCCTGGCATTCCAGGGCAGCCTGGAATACCTGGATCAAAAGGACAGCTAGGATCTCCAGGAGTAATAGGCTTGCAAGGGGGACCAGGTAAGAGAGAATTTACTGGAGTGCATTTTATTGTGTGATTGATGTCAGTACATTACCAGGGCTACCAGTGTTTTCTGCCCCACAGAGACAGAAGTTATCTGACATAAAGAACAGAGCAAGAAAAATGTGATAAAAATAACATCATTGCAGCTTTGGTGCTAGTGAAATAAGGCCTACCTGCACCCTGAAAAGTCCATGCTCCATTTTTCTTTTTGCCCTGTCTGCCCTGTCTTGTGAAACCCAGGGCTGAGGCTTCTAGTACAAGCTGAAGCTTGTACTGAAGCTTGCAGTTGCACCTCCAAGATGCTACTATACTATTATTTCATTTTAAAAAAAAGTATTTTGAATTGATATTTTGTTTTAAACAGTTTCATCATTTCCTGTCTCTAGTCCTTTCTTATTCAAAACAGAAATATTTTGCAGGTCCCAAAACTTTTTTTTTCTTTCATGGAAATTGTGAAAAATGTTGTTTTTGTTAGAGATGTTACTGCAAGCAGATATCTTACCCTTTTGCTGAGGAACGTTTACTCTTTTTCTCACTAAGGCTTCCCTGGGCCTCGAGGAGAGCAGGGGTTACAAGGACTTCCAGGACTGGATGGGACAGATGGCTTGCCTGGCAAGATGGGTGCTTCAGGCTTAGCTGGAACTAAAGGAGCTCCTGGAGATGTGTTTGGTGCTGAGAGTGGAGCTCAGGGAGAACCTGGCAGACCTGGATTCCCAGGTGATAAAGGACTGCCTGGGGATCTTGGATTTCCAGGACCAAAAGGTAAGGCCTGATATTGGGTATTTTTGGAAATATCAGACTGTTTTTCTTTTCCCTTCTTTTTAAGATACTGTGTTAGCAGTCCTTTAAGCAGCTCACAGGTAGGGATTTGCTGACTTTCTCTTAGAATCTAATGCAACTCAAAAGCCTTTATTAAAATGTGCTTTTTAATTAGCAAAAACAATTTTGTTTTATTTGTTCTGTAACCTCCTACCTCTCCGTTCCCAGGGCTGGATGGGAGACCAGGCCTCCTGGGTATTAAAGGCGAACAGGGCAATCCAGGATATACAGGCATCCCTGGATTGCGGGGACCTCCCGGACCTGGAGGTCCTTTTGGCATTAAGGGAAAACCAGGACCTATGGGATCAATTGGCCTTGTAGGAGCACAAGGTATGTAATGTGTTCATACAAACAGAAGTAGCTGAGCTAAACACTGCAATGTCGAGGAAGTGCAAGAGAGATCTGGCACGGAGGGAGCTCCTGCCCCTTGTTAGGGATAACTGAGTGCAGAATCCAGGCCTTTGGCTTCCAACTGTTAGACTTCTGTCTAGAAGTGACACACCAGGACTATAATAAGTACAGTACAAAGACAGGAGAAATGAAATGTCTTGATATTCTCAACATTTCTACTTTTACATGCTGGTTGTATCATTGATATATCTTCCTTTCCCATTGTCATGATAATTAATTTCTAATGTATGAGATTGCTTGAAATATAGCTTTGTCAAATTGAAAAACTACTGGCTTTTTCAGCACAAGACAGCTTATTCTGTCTTCTACAGCCATGAGGGGAAGGCAAAATTACTCCCTTTCTCTTTATGGGGAAAATAAACTCTTGATAGAGCAGTATCTCTCAAGCCGCACTGATTAAAGTGTTACATGACAGCAGTGTATGCAAGACTTCAGAACCAAGCAAGGGGAGACCTGGGAATTGGTGGATCATGGTCTGTGAAATAACCCCTTCCTTTTGACAGAAAGGCAGTCCTGGAACACAATGACAACAGACAAATAAATGAAAGCACTAACACCATTTGAGATGAACATCATTGAATGAATGTCTTAACATTTTTATTTTAATGTTAATACGTCTCTTGTTTCTTTATTATTTTGCAGTTTTGGATTGCATGAGATATATGTCTTTTCCTTCAACTGTTTTTAAAAGCTTTCAATTGCTAGGATGATAAACTCCAAATGACTAAGATTTTTGCATCTGTGTTCTCTCTAAATCATTAATTTCTTTTGTATCCTTGTTCTTTCTGTTTACATATTTTATCTGTTTTTTCCTTCACCATGTTTCTATTCCATTTATCATCAACTCTCCATTTCTGATGTCACACTGTTTGGTTATGGGTTCTTCACATAGGCTGTCAAGGTGAGAAAATGCAGTGTAGCATAAAAGCTCATGGACTAACAACCTAGCTTTCAATGCTACAAGAATTGCATTGACTGTAGGTGATACCCCTTATTATTTCTAATCAAATCAGAAGGCAAGGAACCATTGTAGTGAGAATGCTCAGATGGCATCAAAGTTTGAAGCCCAGAAGGAATTCCTTAAATTCATACATTTTAAGCATACATTTTCGCTTTCTTCCTAAAGAAAGTAGCTGTTCCACCTTGCTCTTAAAAAATATTTATATATTTTGTGAAGTATAACTTAAAATGTCCTGGATACAACAGAGCTCATATATTCAGTACTACTGATAAACATGCCAGAAGCCACTGGCTTTTCTTTCTCTCTTCCTCACTTTGAATCTGAGCATTCTGTTTCCAATGGTTTGAGCATTTAGTTAAAATTTAGTTAAACAGTTATAAATGCACCTAGATACATTTTGAATCTTTCAGGGGAAAAACTGTATCCACATGGTGTTGGTTTTATGACAGCACGATCAGAAGCTTGTTCTCTTACTAAGCAATTCGCTTTTGCGAAATGTTTTAACTACAGAGGCAGAAAAGAAACTGTTTTTTTTAAAAAAAAAAAAAAGCCTCTCCAATTGATCTCTCTGGTTCAGCCAGAGAATGTGGTAGGTAGTGGAAGTTGGCATTAATGATACTCCCCATCCTGGTTTGTCTGCCTGGATGATAAAGGTAAGACATGGTGCTCTACACCTAAGGATCTGGTAAAGGAGAGAAAAAGCATCATCATAAGGGGTTTCACTCTTGCCAGTTGTGTAGTGATGTAGGCAGTAACCCTCCTCATAGGTATTTTATTATTAGATGACTAATGCTTTTGCAGTTCTAAACTTTCTGCCTTAGTAGGCTGCATGTGCCTTACAGTCCATTTGTCACATTAAAAACAATGCTGTGCTTAAAGAGTTTGGAAAAAAAGAAAAGCCCGCAAAAGTCTCCCAGTGTTTGTTTGAGATAGTCTATTAAATTCTTGTTTATATTGATTCAGGACTTCCTGGAGTCAAAGGACTGGCTGGAGATATAGGTCCACAAGGCCCTGCTGGGATGAAAGGCTTCCCAGGTCCCGATGGTGCTCCAGGATCTCCTGGGGAACAAGGATTCTCAGGTCCACCTGGACCTTTTGGTCATGATGGACGTCCAGGGTTCTCTGGGCCAAAAGGTATGAGTATCCATATCCATTAGGAGAACATATTATCATGCCCATAAATCTTATCATGTCCATAAGAAATAACAGTTAGCATAGATTTTAGTCCCTGCTTGTCAGAAGTGACAAACTCCCAAGAGTAGTTGGGGTGCCTTTGTTTCACTACTGAATGTGGATTATTAATAATGGATTTAACTGCTAGGTCATGATTATGGCTGTCCTTATGAGGAAAGTATTATGAAAATCAAGATAGAAAGACTAGAGTATTGAAGAAATGAGACATGGGGAATGAAAATGATGAAGTAAAGGGAATAGCATGAGCAGGAGAGAATGTAGTATGAACCAGATGGGAAGTAAAACTTTACAATATGTACAGCTATTCAGCACCCAATACAACAGTTGGTTATTTTGTGTTATTTTGAGGGAGAGCAATAGACCTGTGTAATTGGATGTCATTCTTTTGGAAATCAATTGAGTTTTGCACTCCAGTGGGAACAGGACTTTGCTCTTGATGATGGTACTGACAGGCAGTATCATGAGAGAAGGCCCCCAACAGCAGTGGCTGTGCTGTGCTTGCATCCTCAAGGTTTTTTTGCCCAGATTTGAGTGGGTCTCCAGATCCATTTTTGCCTCTGCCTGGCAGCTGGGTGGATATGCAGAGTACCAGAAGAGACTGATTTTCTCTTTTGTTTCTCATCCTTTCTGTACAGGTGAGAAAGGATCTCCTGGCCTCCTTGGTTTTCCTGGCATGCCAGGCCTGCCTGGTGTCCCTGGGGTGAATGGATTTAAAGGAACCACTGGCACAGCTGGAGGAAGAGGAAGCCCTGGGATTCTGGGACTCCAAGGACAAAAAGGTAAGAAATAGCTGAACAAAAATTGCTGACTCTGTAGCAGACGGATTAGGAGGCTCCTTTGAAATGTATACATGTTTAATGTTTTCTTCTATATGCTGTTTTATGTTTTCCCCTGTGAAAATATAATGGTGCTGGGCATCAGTTGATTATCTGAGACTCTGATATCTGGAGACATAAAAGATGCTCAGTAGTTCTGGTTTTGTCTGCCAGCTTCTAATGTTATACACTTTCTCTGTTAGGCAATCTTATTGCATCTGACTTTATTTCTTCAGGTGACAGAGGTGATGTGGGTCCCCCTGGCATCACTGTTCTTAGGCCTTCAGAACAGGCACTGCAATTCAAAGGCGATAAAGGGGAGCCTGGATTAGCTGGACTTGCAGGATTCCCTGGACCTAGAGGTATTTAATAGCTTTGTATCAAGTTGCCCATATTAACTATTTAGAAGCTGTGCTCACTCTCAGTGAAAAGCGGTCTGTCATTTTGATAGAGCCTGTTTTCCGTTCTGTCTTTCACATTTCAACAAGTTTTGCATTTGGCAACTCTGAGCCTTGAGAAAACAGTTGTTGTTTGATGTTTTCATCTGCGAAGGTAATGCCATTTCCACCTTCTCTTTAAAAGGAGCTTTGCATACAAAGTTAATTGGCCAAATGATCCACATATCTGCATTATGAAGTGGAATCAAATTGTTTTATGTATTTATGCAGGTGACAAAGGATTTCCAGGCAGCCATGGACAGCCTGGTCTCCCCGGTCCAGCTGGGTCACCAAGCAGAGAGAGTGGTTCTCCTGGTGACCCAGGTTTCCCTGGTCCATCTGGACGTCTTGGGCTGCCAGGACAGAAGGGTGCAACTGGCATCCTAGGATTCCCAGGAATGCCGGGAGAGAGGGTAAGCATGTCTCATCCTCTCTAAACTTACTTAGGAAAATCCTGTGCTTCAGTATCAGAGTCACAGAAGTTGGTAGGGTTCTTTTCTTATAAAACTTCCTAATAAATTTGCTTTTGCTTGTCTTATACTAATGAATGACTGTTTGGGTTTGGATAACCTTCCCTGCATCTTTGCTGTCTGTTATCTCACATGACCAAGCTTGGGACAAGGAGGAACAATAAGCAAAAGCTAGTCTTGGATTTTTAATTTCAGGGTTCAGATGGCATCGTAGGAACACCTGGATTCCCAGGAACTATTGGCCTTCCAGGTCCAAAGGGTAAGAAATCTTCCACAGTTTTTGTGTGCTTTCAGTATACACAGTCCTACGATTTATGGCTAAAATGAATACATAGTCCTCTAGAAATGTATGTTCCTCTCCAGTGACTGGCTCAGAAATAGATGTCTCCCTATTAGGTCTATAATTCAGATGAAACTGATCCCAAGACAAGTGCCTAAAGTGCCATGTTCCTTTGAAATCTTGGCCACAACATGATGTGAGAGATATCAAACAGTACAAGAGGGACCTTCTCTGTGATGCGCTTGCATCAGAAGTACAAATGCCAGGATGCTGTGAAATCACCTTACAACCACCTTGTCTTCTTACGTCCTGTGTACGTTTGTGTCCATTGCTATTTAAAGGCATTTCTAAACTCAGGCACATTATTTACTTTTGTCTTTGTTTACTCCATGGATTTGAAGTGCAGTGAAAGTGTGTTATACTGAGCAGCTCTGAAAGCTGCACGCCGCAATCGATTGTGGAATGGCCTTCTTATTCTTCCTTTCTTTATATGTTTTTTTTTTTTTTTTTCCATAGGTGACCGGGGAGATTCTGTTGGTATTCCTGGCAGTGCTGGAGCAAAGGGAGAGCGAGGGGACCCTGGGTTTCCAGGTGAAGTAGCCCTTGATAGCTCACTTTAGGAATGCAGAATTGTAGGAATCAAGCTACGATGGCATTGCCCAGTTTGAGGTGGTTGTTAGTCTGTAAATAGAAACATTTTAGTCCTGTCCTTTAATTAAGATTTGAAGAGTCTGTGCTCCAGACAGCACAAATCTGGGTGGTAATTAACATGTCTTACAACAGCTCAATTGTAGCGCTGAGTCCCACTTCACTTCTTGGCCAGGAACTTAGTACTGGCAATGGTGTTTGGCATCAGGGAAACCTGGTCCACAATTCAGACCATGGTAGAGCTGCAGCCTGGGATTAAAGAGTTTTTCATCAGGCCTACCTTCAGTTTCTCTCTAGCATACTGTATGCTTTTATGCTGTATGCTTTTATCTTTACAGGAGAGAGAGGGAGAGAAGGGCCCAAAGGTGAACCAGGATACCCAGGAAGCAGTGGAGTGAATGGACTCAAAGGTGGCCCAGGAGATCTTGGCCAAGAAGGACCAGCAGGTACTGGATTAGGCAGTTAAGTCCTGCAGTTCATGCTGTGGAATAGCCTTGTCATTTCATTAGCTTTGATCAGCCTGTCTCAACTGAAGCTTAAATAAGAAGATTGGCACTGCATTTTCAATCCTGTGTGTCAGTTGTTAGTGAATCCTGCATACTCCAAACGCAAAGAAATTCCTCTAAAAAATAAGACCTAAGACAAGGAATAGCAACTTCTCTGCAGCTGTGAACCAGGCTGCAGAGAAATCATCTATTGTAAAACACTTCAATTTGTTTCCTCTCTAAACCTAAACCTACCTGGAAGGACAACTACTAGCATCTTGGGTAGTGGTGTAACTAGTAGGCAAATTAAAGTTGAAAAAACAGCAAAAAAAATCTATTGTAATATTTTATTTGGAAATCAGTTGATATAATTATTCAACATGTGAACTGTTCCAGTCTGTCACTTGGTGGGTGATGGAGAATGTCAATCAGAAGCTGCAAGTTCGAGCTGTGAGCTGTTCCAACTTGGATGCGCTGTACAGCAACATTTTACTGCTTATTTTTAGGAATCCCTGGAAATGCTGGATCAAGAGGAATTGCTGGGCCACCAGGACCTCCAGGGCAGCCAGGATCTGCTGGATTCCCTGGAGCTCGTGGAACAGCAGGACCCAAAGGTATATCTGGAGTCTGCACATGGGAGGAAAATTTGGGTCAAAAAAGCAGTGTTTTGGCCAAGTGTATCACAGCAGGCAGGCAGCACACTATGTGTGGGCCAGCTGTGCGTGGGAAATCGGCTCATTTCTTGGCAAAGCTAGTGCAGGCACCAGCTGCTAAAAATGAGCAGAGGAGTGTTTGGAACATGGAGAGGCTATCACTAGATTTGGATCACTAGAGGCTTTTCACTGAGGGTAAAACCAGTGAGAGCAGGATGAAGAGTTTCCATGAATTGGCCCCTGTGAAGGAAGATATTACATACTATGTTCCCCTGTGCACCAGGATTCTAACACATGGTGTAGTCTGCATGAAATATCTCAGCCATTTCACCTAATGAGATTATTTGCTTATTTGTTCACTTATGTAAGTGTTCCCAATGTTTCTTCAGGGTTTCCTGGATTTCCGGGCCTAAATGGTCTGAATGGCCTGCCAGGCACAAAAGGGTCTCCTGGAACACCAGGTAAAAGAGATACGCAGTGGAGGGGTCATAGTGGGGGATATGCATGCAGTGGTCTGTCGTGAGAACAGCATTCCTCACAAAATTTCTTCATTTCACCCAGTTCTGGATTTAATTAAAATATGAAGAAAAATCAGGATACTGGATATGTGTGACCAAGTTCTTCTTTAATGTCAGTAGGAACAGGATGTGGCCCACGAATAGAAGGGTTTTTTCTGGTGCTGGTGGTTCTTGAATTTCTGAAGGATAAATCACTGCCGGAAATCTGATTGGATGAGATCATGAGTCTTCAATTTCTAAAGGATATTTGATTTTAAGGGGACTGCATCAAAGGTTATCTTTGAGTTGAACCTAAGAATGGCGTGTTCCCATATTACTGTCCATAACTCTCATATTGCTGTCCATGGCATAGATAGCATAAAAACCGTGACAGGATTTTTATGTATGACAGTGGTAGTTTCTTATTGTACAAACAAAAAAAAATGAAGAATGGTTTTTGTTCACTAGACTAAATAATTTTGGTTTGTAAAAGTGAAATGATACCCGTGTTTTCTTTATTTCAAACGTTGCCTTTAGGAAGGTAATGATTCAGAGTATAGACATTCTCCACACTTTTCCTGCCTGGGATTGATTAGTATTTGCTCTTACCAGGTGCCATGCTGAACATCTCCCTGCAGCCCTTGCCTGCAGCCTCTGTCCTGTGCTGCTCAGGTCTCAGTGTGGTCCTTCCGCTGTTTCAAGATCTTGCCCTCTTGAAACACAAAGCCCACTAGATTATTAAAAGACCAGAGGCCTGATTCAATGTTCTGCTTTCATGAGAGGCGCAGTACGCAGAGTGGCTGACAAATCCTGTCATGAGGGAATTTATATTCACATCCTTGTGCAAGATGTGAAGACTTCCCCTGCAGGAAGACTTAACAGTAATATACCTCTCTCTCACCAGCTTACAACCAGGTTGTTTAAATTTACTGTTCACAACCAGAGTATCACAAGAGCTCTTTCTGGTGCTCTGCTGAAAACAGCAGAGGGAGTGGTGAATAGCTAATTTCATATTTCAGCTCAGTTTGTAGAAGATTTTAACTTACATTAGCCAGTTTGAGTAGGCTCTCTTACCTTCTTTAACTATGTGTAATTAGGTCTCAGTGAACCTGGACTGAAAGGTCCTGCAGGTCTCCCAGGTCCAAAGGGTGAAGAAGGTTCTCCAGGCTTTGGCAGAGGAGCTCTGGGATTCCCTGGACCAAAAGGATCATCAGGAGACATGGGTAAATATCAGTGTTCTGGAAGCCTCATGGGAGTTCGTGGTAGTGGGTTGCACAGTCAGCATAGGTACCAGAGAGCACTCGTGAAGCCACAGAGATGGTCAGGTAAATGTTGAGTGATGTAGCTATGAATCTAGAAATAGATCATTATACAGTTCTTACAGTGTCAGTACTTCTTCCAGACAGCAGAATGTAGTATTTTATGTATTAACTTTTTCCCTCCTGGATAGTGGAGTGGCTTTTTATTGTTTGAATCTCTTTATTATTTTCAATATAAATACCACTCAGCCACCAGCAGTTCTGTCCACATCTCGAAGATCATTGCAGAGCTCACTTTATATTTCTGATTCTAGGTCCCCCTGGTCCTATAGGATTGCCTGGCTTGCCAGGAACACCTGGAATTTCTCTTACTTCTGATATACCTGGGAGACCTGGAGATACAGGCCACCCAGGAGTTGATGGAAGTTCAGGTATGGAAAGAGAGGCATTTTAAGGAGTGTGGAGTATCTAAGGCGATTCGTGTTGATTTCTGTGTTTCCTTTGAAGACCTCTGGGTTGGGAAATGTATAGTGATATTTTAATCATCTGTGGTACTTTAGATCAGGGCCGGAGCATTGGGGATTTGGTTTCTATTCCTGCTATTGAATCCTGATTTGGTTCAAGCCTGTTATTAAAGATCTCTGATCCACATTCAAATCCTCTACTGTGAGTTTTAAGACAGACTAAAGGCAGATACTTAGGTCCAGTATATTATGTCTGATTTTGAATCCCAACTCCATTTTGGACATTTTTTTAAGGGCACCTGCCCTAAGTCTGATACCAAGTATAGTTGGAGAGATTTGTTTTGGTGACTTTGGTGCTCATTCATTACCTACAGCCCTGTGCAGGAGGTTGGGACTCTAGGACTTTCCTTGGCCTGACGCTAGATTTTAGGCTAGTACCAGGTGTGACTCACAGCTCAGGCTAATAACTTGAAGCAAAGGGAGAGTAGTCAGAAGTACTTAAAGGTTTCTGGGACCTAACTGGATATAAGCAACTGGGGACATGGTTTCCTCCCTGTTGGGGTAAGATGACCTTGAAAATACAGACGCCCAAATGATGCCTGTCAGCTAGAATGACAAACTGGGGATAGCAGCAGCATTTGCTTTGCTCAGGAACTGATTGTGCTAATTATTGCTGTTTATCTAGGTGTCCCAGGTCCTCCAGGTCCACGAGGGGCCCCTGGCCCAGCTTCTGATCAAGGTGACACAGGCAATCCAGGCTTTGCTGGTGTTCCTGGCTTACGAGGCATTAAGGGCGACATGGGACCTCCTGGTCCAGTTGGGCTCCCTGGAGCATTTGGATTCAAAGGTACTCTGGTCTTGAAAGGGTCTAGTTGTGCTTTGGAAGCTGTCATGATTCTTCCACCTTGGACTTGAAATGCTGTTCCTACTGTCACTGTGTTTCTCAGAGCTCCAGTTGTGGGTCAGAATCAGGACCCCATGCTCAGCCTCTGAGGTGTTTTGCTGTGTATTTTTGCAGGTATAAGGGGTGAGCCTGGCCTTATGGGGATGCCGGGTAAAGATGGGCCTCCGGGGGACCCTGGTTACCTTGGGCTGAAAGGTGAAATGGGTCGTCGAGGTGAGTACCAGAGGATTTGAACAGCTGTACAAATGGTTCATGCTGGGGCAAATAATGTCCTGTGGTGGGCTTATCTGGAGAAATCTTGGGTTCCTAGAGATGGAAATAAATTGATAAGAGCTTGACACAGCACTTACAGAAAGATTCCCAGTCTGATGTATTAAGGTAATCTTAATTCAGCATGCTTCTCCTTTGTGTCATTATTGTAATCAAAGCTGTGAGTATTATGAGGAGTACTTATGCTGTCATTTATTTTAGGTCTCCCTGGCCAGCCAGGAGCTCCAGGTATAACCCCACAGCCAGAAAAAGTCACAGCTCCTGCAGGCTTACCTGGTCTGCCAGGGATCGATGGGGTCCTTGGCTTTGATGGAGATCCTGGATTCCAGGGTCCAGTTGGGAAACCAGGTAAAGAACACCTCATTCAGAACATCTGAAATGCTGGGGGATTTCTAAATGGGGAATGCTACTTTATCAAATCTACTAGGAAGGTTTACAGGTATTTCTAATTATGGAAAATAATTTCATCAAAGTGCATACAATCAGCATGTTTTATTTATTAGAATATGATGGCTATATTATTTTCTTGTCATTCCATAGTGATTTTCATTAGGTATCTAAATTAAGAGCAGCAGCCTGTACTGTAACTAGTGTGATACCAGCTTAAGAACAGGCAGATGGAGTGGTCCTAAGAATCATTCACTGCTTGGAATGGCTTGAATTGGCAATGAAATCTTGTAACCAGAGAAGTGCTGAGAACTTCAGTTTGCACCACTGCAGTTTACATTTCTTTGCCAGTGACTTAGTGGTTACAGCATCAGATCCTGCAGCAGTAGGATCCACTAAGCCCAGTAAATCTCAATGAATCCTTTCCTGGTGCACAATTTAGGTAGTTATTAAATGTTAGTATTCTCTTTCATTCATGAAAACTCCCATAGAGAATCCCTCACTTAGCATCAGTCTGTGGTGAAGGGAGCTGTAGTGGTGCCTGGCTCTCAGGTCTTACAGTGAATGAAGATGCGGGGAGTCAAACCTGAGAGAGTCTTTATAAACACCACCAGCCAGGCGATCAGGTCAGAGACACTGTGGAACAGTGTGAAGAGAGAAGGTCACTGGGAAGTCTTATTGTGTCCTTTTACACTATTTTTAATGCTTAATCATTACAGAAGCATTTTGTAATGTAAATGTACACCCACATGTTTCTCAATTGCATGTTTCTCTGTACTGACATTAGCCTTCCATGTTACTGTCTGCTTATTAAATATCCAACCCTGGGCAACTGCATAACCCATTCTGTCTCTATACAATCTACTATAGTGTTTTTTAATTTACTCACGCATTTCCAAACCCTTACTTTATCTGTGATTCTTGGCTTTTCCATACCAAACCTTTCTGGTTTGAGAAGACAATCTTGAGTGGATTTTAAGTGTTCCTAGCCAGGCACCTTCTGTGATCTCCCACTAAAATCTAAGCCTCTGTATTTTTAGCATCCTTCCCTACCCTGAGATTTTTCTAAGATTTGTCAGTCAAGTGCTCATAATTGAATTTTGGGCTGAAGAAAAAGGGGAGCATAATTCAAGTTAGAGGCTCTAATTTTAATGTAACATTAAGGCTGAATATCGTTGAAGCCAATTTCTTAGTTTACAAAAGGGTGAAAACAAGCAAAAGGAGTGACTTCAAGTCAACCAGGGCATAGGGAAGGTAGCCACTTTTCTTCTGCTTGCAGCAGCCTGCAGCAGACTGTTTCCACTGTGGCAGAACTCTTGTGAAGCAGAAGTGAGAAGAGTTCCACAGCCATCCCTGTAGCCTTCCCCTGAGCTCAGTGCTGCATTTTCAGCTTTATTGCATTTTCATCTTGATCATTTAACTGTCAGAACATGTGGATTGCCTATATAGAATTAGTTGTGTGTAACTACAGCTGTTAAGTTCTTAGCATGGCTGCTCCCAACATATTCCTATTCTGATAGGAGGTGTGAGGAGAATGAGGAGACAATGATGGTAATGATTGTATTTAATTTTAGGTGCAAAAGGTCTGCCAGGCAGATCGGGTTTGAAAGGACGCGATGGTTTAACTGGATCACCTGGCATAGTTGGGGATCCGGGACCTTTGGGTGCTCCAGGACCACAGGGATTTGAAGGTAATTTTATTATTTAGACATTAGGTACAGAGACAGCTGATGTCCATGCTGCCTATTACTAAGTCAGTGACTCCTCTTCTGTCTTCTAGGTGTTGCTGGAAAGCCGGGCTCCCTCGGTTTGCCAGGAATGCCTGGTCGGAGCGTGGGCGTTGGATACACTTTGGTGAAGCACAGCCAGTCAGAGCAAATCCCACCATGTCCCATAGGAATGAACAAGCTCTGGGATGGCTACAGCTTATTGTATGTGGAGGGGCAGGAAAAGTCACATAACCAGGATCTTGGTGAGTTGGCAGAATTCTCTTGGGCACAAACAATGCAGGCCAAAATCTTCTTTCTAAAGAACAACCGTTACTGGTACCACGGGCAGTTGTGGAGGATGTGGAGGAATTCTACTTGGCCAGAATCCATAACATTTGTGGTTTACTTGTACTATACGCTCTGCCATTCATGTCTGAGTGTTTGCCAGGTGCTTGGGTCAACCATTTCGTCAATTCTTGCAGGTTTTGCTGGCTCCTGTTTGCCTCGCTTCAGCACCATGCCCTTCATTTACTGCAACATCAATGAAGTGTGCTATTACGCCAGCCGAAATGACAAGTCCTACTGGCTCTCCACCACGGCGCCTATCCCCATGATGCCCGTGGCGAGCATACAGATCTCCCAGTACATCAGCCGGTGCTCGGTGTGCGAAGCACCTTCCCAAGCTGTGGCAGTGCACAGCCAGGATATCACCATCCCACAGTGTCCTGCTGGTTGGCGTAGCCTATGGATTGGATACTCTTTCCTTATGGTAAGAAAACTATTGCTTACGCAAAGACAACTTTAAGCATTTCTAGATCTCCTGTTTATTTGGGCTATTGAAACTGATGCCCCTGAATTTGCTTTTAGGAAACTAGAGTGCTATAGTTTCTTGCTTTAATGTGTTTCTTCATCGGCTGGCTTATATAAGCTGAGTTTGTTGCCATTTAGTTTCTCACTTGTACTGCTCAAGCTGAACAGTAACAGTGAAGCAGTAGTTCCTTTCCGCCAAAGAAAGATACTCACTGTTCTGCAAACCTTTAAATGGAGAAACACTAACTGAGCTTGAGCATGGTCTTAATTCCCCATCTGAAATGTTTTCTCCATTACACTCTATGCAACCCAAGTACAGTCCTGCACTTCACCTCTAGCCTGAATTCACCTCAAGGTGTGTTTTGGTTCCCTTGTTTTTCCTCTTTCAACAAAGGAACTCAAGGACTTCCCTGTATGACTGCCCGTTCTGTTCCTTTGAGGCCATTTAAATATACATCTTTCTTTCAGCACACTGCGGCTGGGGCTGAAGGTGGAGGTCAGTCCCTTGTCTCACCTGGCTCTTGCCTGGAGGATTTCCGTGCTACTCCATTCATTGAATGCAATGGTGCTAGGGGATCTTGCCACTACTTTGCAAACAAATACAGCTTCTGGCTGACAACAGTGGAACAGTCGCAGCAATTTCTCAGTGCACCTCCCTCAGAAACTCTGAAAGCAGGACAGCTTCGAACGCGGGTCAGCCGTTGCCAAGTGTGCATGAAGAACTTATAGGAATGAAAGTGCAAAGATCAATAGATGTGTTTACTATGTAAGAGTTTAGACATAACTGATTTGAGGAAAGATAAATATATAAACTTGTTTTGTGCATGGTTGATGAATGAATCAAGATGACCAGAATTCTACCAAAATCAGGTGTCCACTCCAGGAATTTGACTTCACTATGAGGCGAGAGAAACCAGTTCTCTGAAACCTCTATTTTATGAAACATGGTGCTATGCTTTTACTTTTTATGTTTTGTTTTGTTTTCCATTTGTGGCTACCTCAGAAAGTCTCTTTGAGTTTCGTACTCAGATCGAAGAGTAACTATAATGTCCATTATATGATTCACCTGTCCCAGGTGCATGTTAATTGTCAACAGAGAGACTTTTTTCAAAAGCTATGTTTTACTTGGAGTCTTTGCAAAAAGTATTTGGTCCAGTGTAAAGGAACGCAGATTCACTTTTCTACAAAATGCAGACTAGCTAAAATTAATTAAAGCATCACAGGTGACTTAGAAATGCAATACATTAGGGATAACTGACTTCTGTAGGAAGACTCAAAGATGAATTTGTTCTGCTTTGCATAATAAGCAGAGGTACCAGCCTTTAGCTCCACTGATATGTGATCAGTTCTAACTCAGAGTCATGTCCCTTGTCCCTAAAGAGCCACCCCAGTTAAAACTGCAATGCTCAATGCGACGATGAGTTCAAAGCCTCTCTCATGCTTGTTGGAGCTTTCAGTTGGAATACATTGTAAGTAAAAGGACTGCCTCAAGGTCTATGCTTATCTTCCTGCACTCAGATTAGCTGCAGCCACACAATACATGTAATTACAATGAGTATCAGCCAGCTTTCTGAGGTAGCCCTGGCACAGTTATTTTGTAATTATCAAAGCTGTCTATATTTAAAAAGTAGGGTCTTTACTAGATAGCATGCAAGTTTATGCAAACATAGAAACAGCAGTTATAGGATGTACATTTTTTACTTCTAAAATACTTCTAAAGTATGATGTATTCTTTTTTGGACTTTAACTCTGTTAAGTTTAAAAAAAAAAAAGAGGAAAAATTTTTTTTCTAATGCACTGTCACATTGTCATACTCCCTTGGGGCATTATCAAAGAGAAGTGCCCCAGTTGTATTTTCCTAGTATATTTTCAGAGAGAGACGTGAAAAAGTATGCTAATATTATGAATTATTTCAGTTAACCTGAAGTTATTATTATCAACTTGTATTTCTAGAGAAGCATATGAATTTTTTTATAGGAACATTCCAAGACCTTTGAAAAACAAAAAGTGCCTTGCAAACCCACTATCACCTTGCTTTAGTTCTAGGGGTCACTCTCTATCTAGAGAAGTACTTTAAAAACTTGCTCCTTTTAAGCAGCTAATGTAATGTTTTTATTTTTAACAATTATTTACATGCATTTTATAACAGTAACTTCCTGAATCAGGGTTGGCACTCTGCATGTACTAGACTTGAGCCACAGTAGAGACAAGCAGAGAATCTGTGAAGAACAGTTCAGTCTTTCATTTCTTTCTACTTGCAAAAGATCTTCAATCATTTGCATGTATTTTGCGAATATCTTTAAGTTATATTAATGCTACAGAGTGACAATGCATTTATGCTGGGCATCAAATCTGCCTTTTAGCTGTCCCTGCACAGAAAGATCCTACTGCATTTACAGCTTGGGGTTATGCAAGTGCAACTTTAAATCGGTCAGCACCATTAAGGTTGCTGCTTTCTCAAAATCTGCACAAATAACTGGCTGAAAAAAATCACTGTACTTCCTACACTGTGCTCCCTTGTGCCATCAGAAGAGCTGTCAATCATGTATTATGTTAACAGGGACCTGGAATAATTTTTTGAGCTTGGATACAGGGAAATACAAGTTTATATTCTTTCCAGAGAAATTTCCTTGAGAATTGAATGAGACTTCCCTTATGCATTTCAAGTGTTCCTCTTCTCTACGGAATTGCTTCTAGTGTAATATCCTGGCTTCCCTGATACCAGCGCGCAAGCTTCCATAAAGTTCAACACATTTAGCCTCTTTTCCACCCTGTTTACCCATAGGCCTTTCTCACTCACATACTGAGTGTGATAGACTCCCATCTCCAGCTACTCTTCCATATGGCCAGAGGGTTCATCTGCATTTCTGGCTAAAAGGGAGGAGCAGTAATTCGGCCTGTTACATGAACAACAGGTAAGGAGTAAAGCTGAGAGAGAGAAGAAAAAAAAAAGTAGCTAATCCCTGAAGAGGAGAAAAAAAATACATATTTTGTGAGTGTTTAGTTTCCAACTGTGATTAATAAACAGTGATGGCAAAACAGATGTTACCTGTGGTCTGCTTAACTGTTTTCTTTGTAATCATCCTAGCCCTGGTCAGGAGGTGCGAGTGAGAGGAGACAGCATTCAGTGTTTCTCGATGTTGTCATTTATTGGTGAAGACAAAACTTTGTGATTCATTTTCATTACACTAACATGACAAAACTGACCATAATGGGGACTGCTGGATAGTAAATACTTCAGAATGGCTTAAAAGATCTTTGCCCTTAACATGGCTACTAGAGAGAGACTCTGCCTTAGAAATGAAACTGCAAATGCTGTTCTGTTAAACCTGGAGAATTAAGGCACTTTTACCAAAACAGATTTCAAAAGGCAACAAGTCAAAAAGCAAATGTGTATCTATATATTAAATTTCAAGATAACCTGGTTTATATTTATTTCACACAAACGACTTAACAAAATATAGCAGCATACCACCTATGAAAAGCTTAAGAAATTTATTAGATGCACAGATAAAGTGCTGTAACAGAGAAACTTGTGTAAATCTATTTTAAAATAAATAATGTACAGTTAAACCACTTTTGACTCATTTTAGCTCTGAAAGAAAAATCAAACTAAGTTTTAATTATTTGAATCTTAAGGTCAAGATGAAATATAACTCTAGCAGTGGTTGTGATGTACAGCAACTATTTGAGTCTCCTGTTCTTCTTGAGGTCTCCCAGAAACAGGAAGGCTATTGCAAAATGTATACATTAGATATAGTTCCTTTTACAGAAACATTTTTGTAATAAAGTGTGGTTGCTCAAATACATGTTAAAATATTTAACAAGGAAACAATTTTCTCCTGATCCAGACGATCTTTTAAACAAGACGATGTATTTTTCCTATGATGCAACCCACAGGAGGGAACAGAAGTAAACATCCTCCTTAACTTGAGATTGTTTTAAGAACTAAACTATTGCATTATTATATGAGAGCAAGAAATATCCTTTTGGGTTATCCCTTTCTCCAACCACAGAGCCTAACAATACACTGTTTTTCTGCCTTAATCTCAAAGGTCCATTGGTCTTCAAGAAAGACACGCATTAAAAAGAGATTCCCTTTAAGTGTCTTATTACAAGATCTTTTACTGTCTTTCCCTCCAGGGAAGCTCCTGTTAAACTGCCACTGTCAGAGTTCTGGACACTACTAGGCTTTTGTGCTCTGTCACCCATAATTTCAGGCACTTTGGGGCTAACATGGCTGTTTGCTTTAACTCAATGCAATAATATTACCAATATATTAAACACACAGAAGAGTCACACAGTTGCCTTCATACACTCAGGATCTCAAATTCTTCTTCCAATTCAAATAGTTTATCTGTAGATTCAATGAGTTCTGCAAAAAGAACAACAAAAACAATTCTGATTTTTTTTTAACTGAAAGAAAGAGAAACTTTGAAGTTTCCTTTGAAGGAAACTTTTGGGAATAGTATTTGATAAGAGTTAAAAAAAAATCTGTGCTAGCAATCATGTACGGCTGCTTGCAGAACCAATCCTCTGTAAAAATAAATCTAATCTCATGCTGACTGCTTGACACTGAGCAAACCATAGTTATTCCGTCCAGAATTATTCTTCTGTTTCACCAGTGAGGGACATACTGCTGCACAATTGTATTTTCAAATGAGTGCTGTACCTGCTCCTGTCGTCGTCACTTCTGGTTTTGTTGGAGGTATGAAAGGAGGCCAGTGTGGTGGGTGCTTCTGGACTAACTCAAACATCCGTAGACTCTGTTGTTTTAAAATCTCCTGAGGATGGGATACTCTCATTTTAAAAGATGCCTCAAAAAACCTTCAAATCCTAAGTGTCTGCTTAATTAAAAACATTTTTTTAATTAAAACACTTTTAAATTATGTATGTTTATCAGAGAACTGAGGCTTTATGCAGAAGTACAGTGAAATCCTGTTACACTTAAATTACCTGCCATTATGAATCAGCACTTCATAGATTCTGTAATGTAATTTTTTCCATCTCAAGGAAACCGAAAGACTGATTTTTTTTACATTTGCCAGAAGTTATCAGTGTGTTGCAAAACACCACTTATTTTTTTTGCAAACAGGCACCAAAAATGTACAATATTTTTAACCTTTTAATATCATGTGTCTGTGACTATGCTTTTTTGCCACTGGTCAATGGGAACACAAGAATAATCTATCAGCTCTACAAAATGACAGATTTTGAAGAACAGGTTCTGATCAAGAGAAGCCGTCTTTCACTCCAATCATATGACTTTCTTCAATTTCTATACTTCAGGGATTTAGAAAGTGTTTTTACTCAAGATACTGTTACCTATTCAGTGTTCTGTTGGGGTTTTTTGTTAAGGTTTTTTGTCCAATAAATGCCATTAGAGGTTGATGTTACTTGACTTTCAAACTTCTCTTGCTTAGTATGCCAACTGAATAGGGCAATGACTAATAAACTGCCTGTCTCAAGTGCTTAATCTCTGGCAGAAAGCACTTCCCCAGATCACCAGAAGCTGTGAGGATTCTGCATGTAACAGAATCAGATGTTTATAGGACCAGGAACTTATGTTCATTATTAGAACAATAATAATATGTATAACAATAAAAAAGTATTATGAAGCAAAACAATCACTAGAGGATGGCAGTTAAAATGGTAGTAATTTAGTGAGGAGTAGTGAGTAGTAAATTTTTAAGCAAATTTCAGCTTGCTGAAATCAAGCTGAAACTTGCTTAAAGTTTCACTAAAGAAATAGTGTTAAAAAAGTCTTTTTAAGGGTGGATATTTATACCCATTTTCCAGCTGGCAGAGTATGTGGTGTCAAAGTGCCAAACAACCTTTTTTTTTAGCATTTCAGTGGCTGCTGCACTAATGCATTCTTCTGTATGGCTCATTTAATTAGCAAACAGGGAAAGATCTAATGAGAATTTCCACTTGACATTAAAAAAAATCCCACGGTTTTATATAAAGCCAATAGAGATAGTAAGATTCCATTATTACCTTTTGTACAAGACTACACCAGTTATCAAAATCACATTCTTCTTTGCAAAAGAAGCCCTGTGAAAAAAAAGAATTAGGTACTTTTTAATCTTGTGAGTTATGAGACACTAGCAAGCGCCTAATTTCACCATTTTTTTTGTTAAGAGCTCATACGAACATTAGCATAAGAGCCAAAATATATTGCAGCTCTAGGGAGAGGTCCCAAGAGTGGAACAAGGCCCTTTCAAAATAAAGTTAATGCACAAATACCAATATCCTTGTGTGCTCCTCCCTGGAGCCACAGCCCGTTTCAACAACTCGGGGGATCAGCAGAAGTTGACACCACCTACGAGATGAACTGCTGCCTAATACCTACTAAAGCTACTGAAGGATCCAAATTCATGATCTTCATTCTGTGTGGGGCTTGCTGGCAGTGGAAGCTCTGGTCATCAACTGTGCCATTTTCTTCTGAATCTACAAAGCTTTGAGTGGTGTGAGGGTCCAAGTAGATCAGCTCATTACCTGCATGGGTGGAATCAGTTTGCTGATTATATTCAAGTGAATGATATGCACTTTGCACAGTGCAATACCAGGTACATTGTCATTACAGTCAACATTATTCAGACTTTCTAGGTAGCTATTTAATAAGAAAATCAGAAAGATCAGACACAAATTTCACATAGTGTATTTGGTATAATTTTCTCTTGTTAAGTATTACTGGTTTTGGTAGTTCTATCTTTAACGTGTACTTTCTTTTTTCTATGTGAGATTCAATACTTTTTAAAAATATCTTAGATGTTGTAATCCCTAGCACTGCACATATCAAAAAGTACAGGATGGCCACAAATGAAAGCTCTAATCTTATTAGTTTATTTCAGTCAGAAAATCAGTCCAGATTTTTTTTAAAAAAAGATCCATAAACTTATGGGTCAAACTGGGGTGAGAGCTGAAAAAAAGACTGACTCTAGTATGAAATATTACTGTAAGTAATAAAGGAAGACATGCAAGAACTGGTAAAAAAGAAACTGCTCTAAGAACCAATTTGAAATACAAGAAAATCATTTGAGAAAACTGTGAAGCAAAAGAATAAAACGAGAGACAATTCATTACGAAGCAATTCAAGATTAGGAATTGTAATAAGATTTTTGTCCTTACCTAAAAATCCTATGAAATAATAGGCATTATTTGGTTTCCCTCCTAATGCTCCCAAAGACTGTGGCATCTTAAAGCATTCCTACATGTTAAAAGGGAGGAAAAGGAAATTGTAGTTGATTTGTACACTGATACTTACAGATACCTAATTTGATACAACAATGACAAGCAATTCACTGAGGGAAAAAAATGAAAAAAAAAAAAAGCCAACTTACTTTAAATGCATCAATATATACTGGATTTATGTGATTTATCCCTAGTCGTAGAGGTATAATAAGTAATAGAGGTTTCCAGACAGCACAGAACCCTGCTGTGTTCTTGTTTCGGCCAAGGGCACTTCTATGCAAATGTGTGCTACTGTGGGCAGCACTGCTGCTCTGAAGAGGGGACCAGCACATTTTTTCTGTGGGAATACAAAAGAAATCGATCAGTGCACAGATGAACACAGGGATATTCCTTCTCCCAATAATAAACTATGTTACTTTGCTAGAGATCTTTTTTGTTGCAACAGAAAAGGAGCAGGCATAGAAGTTGCAAGTACTGAGCAGAAGTAATCACAGCATATGCTGGCACATGACAATGAGCTATTAGCTGAATGACTGGGAGCTGAAAATTTAAGGCTAAAATTACAGCTACTGTTAGCATTATTAATACTGTAAAACTTGGCTTGTTAAGTGTCAGGGAAATTAAATGACAGAGATGATAACGTTAGAAGCTCCTCAGGAACCTCTTTGTGTGTAATGATGTGAGCAGGAAATTAATATTCTATGGGACTAAAGCAGAAGTAGATGTTGGCTAAATATCACTTGTAAACCCACCTTTCTTGTAACTGAAAACAAAGACTGACCCTGTGTTTCTAAGTGTTGGCATCTGCTACTGGTTTCTCTTTTGCCTGACAAAAGCATATCCCTCAGCAAACTGCATTAAAAACAATTCCTTTTATTTCTACATGCTGCAATCTCATTCCACTTCTGGAGTAAGCGGTTAGATAGTACACAGCAAACTCAATATTCCCCCAAATTGTAGAGTATGCACCACCAAACAGCTGTCCACTGAAAATGCCCACACCACTTTGTTCTAGCTTTACTCTTGGACAAAACTTGGGATTGCATTTTTTTCATTTCTTGATGTCGGAACAAATAAAGCTAATCCATGCTGACCTAAAAGTGTCATTTTGCTCATGTTTAGACATGGGAAAAATGGTAGCAAATCAGAAACTCTTGATTAGAGGACAGATGTTTCACTTACTGATGTCTTCAATGACCACCGTGTTATCCATAGATACATAAACCGCTAATGAATTCCATTCATCAAATAAAGCAAGCTTCCTAGAAAACAATAAGGCAATAATTATTATAAATTATTTAGGACCAAGAGAGTAGCTTTGCACTCAGGACAATTTGATGGCTCTTGAATAAAGCCAAACTATTTCTTAGGCAGAATATACTTGATGGATTTTGGGGCATCCCAGTGATATTAAAATATAGGTTTAAATATATTTAAAAATATAAACACTAGATATTACCAGGAGAAGAACAGACACCATGTGCAAACTGCTTTGTCCCATTGCCTATTATTACATTAACAGCTCAGATATATAATAAAGTTTATTACTTTTTATAGCACTTAAGAGCATCAGCAGTGGGAACTTTCACATTGTGTTTGGCATTGCACAGAGAAGGAAAATATTCCTGCTCCAGAACTTTCTATCATTTTCCACATTCTTTTTCCATAAGAAGTTCCACGAAGTTCAGTGAAACTATTTCTGTGCATTCTGGACAGTAGAACAGGGCACTAAAAGCACGATCAGCTGAAGGTTTTGGGCACTTAGCAATTAGGAGGGACATATTATAGCACAGACATGTCTGTCCACGTATGCGAAATCCAAAACTGCGGAAGGCACTCCGCTGCCTAAGCTGCACAGGCAGAGTTAGGTGTCTAAAATAAGCCAGAAAATCCTGTATGTGAAGCTATGAAGAACTTGTCAGTGAACAGAGCTGGAGGCCAGGGCATGTTTTAGCTCCTTTATCTAGAATGTGCACCTGACTCCAAGTTGCAAACACGCTGCTGACCACTCGGGACCTGGAGCTGAGGTTAGGCACCTCTAAACCATCCTTCAGAGAACTGTGCAAAGTCGACCCTATTCTCTTCAACATAGGCCCCTGTCTTCTATACAGCTGCCTTGTTAGGCCAGAGAGCTATTGAGAAAGTGAGAAATGCAAGTTCCCTCCTCGGCCTCTCTAGCTTCATTCTCATGTTTCATACCAGCACTCTAATGTGAGTTGTAGCATTCGCCCACTGTGCTACAGGGCTACAGTCTTCACCCCCTGGGTAACCGCACGCTACACATGTATGTTCTGAGGCAAGTGCAGCCCCTCAACGATACTCAGTCTCACCCCGGCTACGCGGTGCAGGGCAAGTATGTTCTGAAAAAGCCAGTAAGATTTGACTTACTTTAGTACTTGAGCAACTGTATTTGGTCCAAACCATTCTCCAATTGATTTCCCCTCTCCAACACCCATCTGCGCTGTTTTTATGAGGGTAAAAGCACACACATAGGCACACACACAGAAAAAAGGACCACAAAGAGTCTGGTAACTATGTATATTAAAGAGTGTTGTCATACAGCAATTGCAAACTCTATTTAGCAATAATTACTTTCTCAATCTATTCTCTTTTTAAGACTTCATGACTGCTAGTTCCTCTAACAAACAAACAGCTTATAAACTGGATAAAAATTACAAATATTAATGATATTTGTAATAATATTACAAAATGCAGCTGTAACATACAAGAATGTCTATTTTAGTATTAGAGTTTGGTATCCATGATTTATATACTTTATCAAGAGTTAGTATATGGCTTTATTTATATCTTGGAGAATAAAATGTATGGTTTATTTTACTTTCTACTCATTTGCATGCATTTTCACTTTTATATAAACTTGTATATACTTAATAATCACAATTTTAAAATTATGAATTAATGTATTATAAAACTAGTAAGTTTCAACATTAGAAATTTCAGTGGCAAAAAAAGGTGATACGTATTCTTACCCATCTGGTGGATAGAATAACAGCAATCCTTCCTATCTAAAAAGCATCGTAAGATTCTGTGATATTCTTCTGGTTGTTTTTTGTGTTTCTCCCACTGCCAATCTTATGGGAAAAAAGTAATGCAGATTAAAAAATAATAATGCTTCCATCTCTTCTATCAAAATTGTCAGAGAGCAGTGGAAAACCATATAGTGAGATATCAAAAGATTCATATACAATTTATTCTAGGAAATTATTTATTATTCCTAGAATTCATGGCTTGTCTATTCAAAAGTTCATCCAGTAGCAGCACTCACCTCTTCCTAAATGTCTGCAGATCAGTGCTTGTGCCAGCATCATTTGTCCACATCGCAGCATACATCCCCAGCCAGCATCAGATGAAGGACCAGTGCCCCCTGGTAAGAAAAGTTCATTACCATATGGTCTTTAAATTGAATGTAGCATCCCAGAGAAAGTTTTGGAATGCTAGAATCCAACTAACCAGCTGGCAATCTCCAGGAACTGTCCTATGGATAAAAGGCACTGCGCAAGACCCTCACTGTTGGTCTAACTTCTAATTTCTAAATTGCACAAGTAATCCCATTTAATTTATTCCTTGTACAGGTGACTTAGTTTTCATTCTTAAAGTAACTGTTTACTGCTTGCTACAGAAAGACCTGACTATCTACAGCTACTGTAAATGTGGTTTTAATATGATTAATACTCAAAATGCTTTAGCATTGTAAAAATCATTTTTTCAGTGCATGAATCCCACAATGCAGTTTTTAACAAGGCAGCAGTTCTGCAGTATACTCACCAATAGGTGAAAATTTTCTTCTATACGTAAACCAGAGACGAGCACTAATATCCAACAATAATTTAGATTTGTCTGCAACATTTTAAAAGGGAAAGAAATTATTAAAAACTTTCTAAGACTGAAAAAGAAACAAACTTCTCATATATATTCAATATACAGAGAGCATAGAAGATTCCTGTTAGCTTTTCCATTTAAAATCCTTTAATACTTAAAAATTGCTTTTAGCCATTTTAATACTGAAAGAACTTTTAGAAAGTTAATTAAAGTTAAATTATTAAGGAAGCAATAACTATTAGCCAGTGCAAACTTTTAAAGGTGTTTGGAATTAAGTATGCTGAGATTGAATGAAACAACCATGGAGAACTATGTCCTCTGGAAAGAACCAGTATAGCAAGTTAAGAAAGCTAAATAATTTCTACGTGCAAAGAAACATGAAATTACACATTACTCTGAACCCAATATATAATTTTTAGAAAATGTTAATAATAAATCTAATTAAATCCACCCCTTTTTAAAAATATAAACTGTCAGAATTCTCTCAAAGGCTCTCAAGAATTCTTAAGGATCTAATGTACTGCATCTTCTCTTAAGTGTGGATCTGACCAACTGACTTCTCAGAAGCCTATCTTCAATACCTTGCCTGGCTGACAGACACTGTCTTTGACATGGGCACAAGATGATGTCCTCAAGGGAAGGGACAGGCCATAGTCAGCACTCCTCAGAGGAAAATAACACTAGTTAAACCGAATTTTCTACGAGACTTATTCCTTTTTTTTTTCTGAAGCAACTGATGACTGGAAGTAAGCTGTCTTATGACAGCCTTTGTCACATGAGCAATCTCTTTGCATAAACCGCTACAGAAAGCCTTTGGGAAAAATTCTGGTTTCCTATTAGGATGAATATCACTGTTTATATTGTGTTTCTTGTTTACAGAGAAAAACAGATTCCTTTAATAACACATTCAGTGAACAGAAGATAAAAGGAGCTGCTGAGGCATGTGAATTTATGAATGCTCTATGGATTTTACTGAGGTGTTTTCATTTTAAAGGATACCTGCTTTTAGGTGGTGTTGCCTTCCCAGAATCCAAACTGGCTCATCGGTTTCTGGAAACTCTTCTAAGTAGTCTGATAAAATAGTGATCTGGTTTTCATACCTAGACAAAACTGAACAGGAATACACAAAATTCAAACTCCCTTTTGTCTCATGCACGATACTCAAGACTGAACTTGCTCTGGCTGAACTTTCCAGTCTTTAGGTCTTCTGAACCATTCTACCAGCTGCATTTACTCATTTCCTTTAATAATGTGTTACACAGAACACCTAATGAAATACCTAATGGTTTGGTTGTTGTTTTTTTCCCCGATCCTCAGCGAATTCCAAGAGAATAATATTGCTGACCTGATGTGAAGCATGTGAAAAGTGTTAGCAAGATCCTGGTTTACTTTCCTAAGTGGGAATGTGAAACACTTCAGAAAAAAAAAATTATTAATGTTATTATTCAACCTATTAGACCTATTTACAGTAAAACAGTAAATGACAGTACAGCAGTTGATGACAGTTCAATTAATTACATAATTAGGGCAGGGTTTGCTGAAAGTGAAACAAGCCTTCAGTTGTAAAAATGAACATAAAATCATTTAATTCTTTTAATTAACATAAGCTAAGGAAATACACTGCCAAAGAACTAGGAATTGGATGCAAAACCAAGTACCATTGTCTTTTACTACTTAACTAAATGCAAAACCAGACAGTATAAAGCGCACATAAATCACGAGCTAAATATACAAAAGGCCCCAACTTTTGCTAAAAATATCCACGATGACAACCGAGTGAAATCCAGGCACGCTCCCTCGGACGGGAGCACCCAGGGCCCCGCGAGCCAGGGCAGCGCCGGCGCCTCCGTGCTGGCCCCAACCCGGAGAGCTGCAGTTGCCCGGGGAGGGAGGGAGGGCAGCGCGGCCCCCGCAGCCCGGCCCGGGGACAGAGCTGCGGCCTCTCCCGGGCTGCGGAGCCGCGGGCCCGGGATCCCGCAGAGCCGCCGCCGCCCCGCTTCCCGCGCTGTCACCCCCCGCCCCAACGGCCACAACGGCC
>VWPW01013329.1:469645-506753 GCA_013389825.1 Crypturellus undulatus
CCCCTCGCCGCCGGCCCCGCGCCGCCGCCCCTCACCGGACTCCATCCTCCCGCTGTCACCATCCTCCTGCTCGCCCGGCGCGGGGCGCGGGGCGCGCTGGGAGCCGTAGTCCCACGGGCACCACCTCCCGCCGTGCTGCGCATCGGGCGGACTGCAGATCCCAGCGTGCCGCGGGGCCGCAGCGGACGCGCGACGCCCATTGGCCGGCACGGAGCAGTGGTGCGGCCGCGATTGGCTGGCGGGGAGTCGACGGCTCCGCCCCTGTCGGCAGGGTGAGGAGGAGGCGGCAAGATGGAGGGCTCCGTGTCGGACGTGGAGGTCTGTAACTTGGCCTATGCCGGGCGCCTGGACGAGCTGCGCGACTGTCTGCAGCGCGACCGCGCGCTGGCCACGCGCGCCGACCAGGTGAGCGCGTCGACGGGCAGCGCGGGGCGGCCCCATCGCGCGTCTCCCCTTCCCGGGCGGGCGCCCGTCGCCTCACGGCGCTCTCCCTCCTGCTTAGGACCGTCGCACCGCGCTGCACTGGGCCTGCTCCGCCGGACACAGCGCCGTCGCCGACCTTCTGCTTGGCCTCGGCGTGCCCGTGGGCGACAAGGACGACGTGAGTGGCTAATCGTTACTGGCGACCTGGGCGCCGGCTGGGCCGTGTGGGGAGGGTGCTGGGGCCCCATGCTGCTCTCCTTCTGAAACGCCAGGTGTGGATAGCCTGTTTTAGGATAATCTCTGGCTAATCTGTGTCCTGCAGGCTGGCTGGACCCCGCTGCATATCGCGGCCTCGGCGGGCCGAGATGAAATTGTCAAAGCCCTCATTGATAAGGGAGCGCAGGTGAATGCTGTCAACCAGAACGGCTGCACGCCTCTGCACTACGCTGCTTCCAAAAACAAGCAGGAGGTAGGGCCTGCCTCCCTAACCCCGGAGCTGACACAGCGCTTGTAGGAAGTGCTTAACTTTTATGCCTTCTTTTCCCCTCTTTTTCTTTTCCTATGTGTTCAGATTGCAATCATGCTTTTAGAGAACGGAGCTAATCCAGATGCAACAGATCATTTTGAGTCCACTCCACTGCACAGAGCAGCAGCCAAAGGAAACCTGAAAATGATACAGATACTTCTGCGGCACAATGCATCTGTTAACATACAGGACTCGGAAGGGAATACTCCTCTGTAAGTTATTTTCGTGTCAGTTTTGATTGCTCTTTAATCTCTCTGAAACCAAAATTCCATTAGTTCAATCATTACTTCATTTGCAAGCCTTTTTTGATGTTCGTTTCCTTCAGAGTGCTCCATTACTTCATATCTCTATATAGCTAAAAAGGATTTGGGAGAATCATACTTTGTTTCGCAGAAGTGTGCGTGCTTACGTATTTTGTGTTATTGTATCTACTTAAACTTAGAACACGTTTTATAATAATTTGGATTCATTCATATGCCACCAGAGGATAGAAAACATGCTAATAAGATCAAAATTGGAGGAGCCTGGACTTGCAAGCTGGTCTGCTCAATCTTGACAGGCAAGAACTAGTTCAGAAAACTTTTCTTCATCTCCCTATGGAAAATAAGTTGAATTTAAATGCAGTTCGTTCAGTTTTTCTTATCATGTTACAAATTGGTTTGAACTTTTAGGGATGGAATCTTAGGTGTTTTGAAAGTGGTGACAGAACTATTTCTTGTTTACAGTGCAATCTATATCTAAAATACACTGTTTGATCTTACTTATGGCAAAATCTTAAGACTGGTGTTATTCTAGAACACACGGTATACTCATTCTATATCAAATGAAAAAGAAAGTTTGACATATTTTGATAATTCGTTATTTCATATTTTTATTGAGCATCATTTGATTTAGTTCATCTTTTCTAATTCACATAGTTATTACCATTTCCAGTTTCACTGTGGAATTTCACTGCTTCTTAGCTTTGTTGACAGCAGAGTGAAATCTTGATCTAGATAAATGCTTTAATTTTGTGAAGACAACAGAATGAGGAGTGTTCTTGAGTTGCCTAATGATAGCAAACTGATGGGATAATAGACTTGGAAATCTGTGGAGAGCGTTGTTTGCATATCGGTTTTGTTGCTTCATAAATCCTCTCTCTTCCCCCACCCCCAGCATTCATACTGTCATTTTGACAAGGCATGATTATTGCTCTTTTTTAAGCTTGGACTATTTAATAGTGGTTGTGGGTTTCTTCTTATTATTGCAGTCATTTAGCCTGCGATGAAGAAAGAGTGGATGAGGCAAAGCTGCTGGTGTCTCACGGTGCAAGTATTCACATTGAGAATAAAGAAGAACTGACCCCACTGAAAGTGGCCAAGGGCGGCCTGGGAGCCATACTTAAGCGAATGGTGGAAGGCTAGTGGGGACTTCTCACTTGACTCTTTCCTGTTGCACTTAAGACTGGAAGCTTCATATTTTCAGTGTTCAACTATGCTGTCATATATGAGCATCGCCATGATAATAAAACGTGTACCTCGATTTCTTCAACTCTGCTGCCCAAACAACCACTTGTGATCTGTTTAATTAACAGAAGGACTGCTTTTAAAGTATTTTTCAATACCTTGCAGTTTTTTTGATTTACATTGTGTTCTGTATAAATTAGGTCATTCCTTTTGTTTTCAGAGCCTCATGTAGGATTGTGCCTGTCGAGCAACAGGACCAAAAATGCTTTAACCTCTTAAAACTAATTTTTATTTGGGAAGCCTATTCTAGAGTTGACTTTGCTTTCCCTTAACCTCTGTGTTTGCTTATGTTTTTATAGGTACTGACTACTTTCCTTCAGATGTTTCTAAATTACTCCCTTTATAATATGCTGTTTGCTCAGGTACTTCTAGCTGTGCCTATTTTTACTCTTGTCAGTGTTTTGGGCTGAGCTCTGAGTCCTTTACACTTTTCTCTTGTTATCCCTTCTTACTTTGATTCTGCGAATCTTTTGAGTGTATTCATATAATGGAGCTCTGTGGACTGCCTGCCGAATGCAGATTTAGTTTCATAGTTACCTTTGCAAAGATTCTGCTGCATAATCATGCTCTGGAAACTTTTCAGGAATATGCTTTGCATGTTATTTTACTTCCTGTTATTCTTTCTATAAATACCTCATTCATTACTACTTGACTCTCATTGTGTAGTACTGAGACTTCTACTTGGTTTACCTTTTTATTTCATAGCAGAAGCCTATGTTAATCCTTAGTCAAGCCAAATATTGCTATTAAGCTATGAAAATTAGAGATTTTTTGACTGTAAGAAATTGATATAAAATTAGATTGTGGCCTTTGCCATAATCTTCCTATGGCTCAACCTAACAGACTCTTAGTCAAAACTTTGTTTCATTGTTGTAATGATTGTGCAGTGAAAACTTTTGCAGCAGTCACAGAAGAAATTCACACCTGCAGTCATAGTAAAACCTTCTCTTTAATCATCTTCCTGTGAATTTTCCCTGCTATTAATTTCCATCTTGTTAATGCTCTTAAAAATCTATAGGTGGAAGAAACACCTCCTAAGTATCCTAAGTTAGCTGAGAGACTGTAAGTCACAACTGTGGGGAAGCCTTTTCTCTGGAAAAATCATCTTGCTTTTGGGAGGACAGAAAAGCCCTGACCTCTAGAACTGAGTTTTCTTGAAGATGATTTTCTGCAGAAGAGAGTAAGCATCCTCTTTTGAGAATGATAAAAATGTTTTCCTGCTGTTACTGTTTCAGGCAAAGCTGTGATTTAAGAAATAAAACAGGGTTGTAAGATGACTTCCCATAAAACTCTCCGGAAACTTGTGCATGCTAATAAAATGGAAAGTAAACATCCTTATACATAGATTCTTAGCACATAATTTGGCAGAAAAAAATTTTTCTAACTCTGCTTGTATCAGCTTTTATTTGGGCAGGAGTTAAGTGGAGTTAACATTTACATTGCTTTTAATCACCGTCTCGAACACTTTCATGCATTTAGCACTTGCACATTCACCTCTTGCTTCTGTACTAGTGATTTCCAATTGAATTGGTGTGTGTGGAGGTGTTTTATGTTCTGTGTCTCTTTTTTTGTTGTTTTGTTAAAAATGGGTGTTAAGTTCAGCATTTTAACACTTATCAACATAGCTGAAAGTACTTACTGCATAAAGAAAGATCAATACCAAGTATTTCTGTGAGGTGTTTTTTTTGTTTTGTTTTGTCGAGTTCAGCTGCTGCTCTGATTTTGGTAAGATCACTTGGGGCACTCGTGGACTAGATTTTCCTCCTTTCTTTAAATGGGTAATGTAGATAAAATTCTGTGGAGTAAAAGCATTTTTCTAAACAATAGTCATTGGTGTTATAAAACTTTATTAAACTTACATGTAACAAAACCAGTATTTTCTAAATAACTCTTACGCTTGTGATAGGAGCAAGTCAGCTAAAATACTGCCATCCGTTACACTGTACAGAAACAGGGCATGTTTATCATCAACTTCAAGAAAGGTTTGAAACAGCAGATGACAGTTTCTATAGTCTGACTTGTCTACAAAGGCATTAATGTGATTTACTTCAATAAGCGAGACAGAAACTTCAAACAAACATCTTCATCAAATGCTTTAAGTCTATCCTGGAAAGAAAATGCAGGTTTAATTTCACTAAGAGTACCTGAGAACAGGGAGAAAACTTGCCTTTTGAGCTCTGGCCGTGCAGACCTTGCTTGCAGGCACTTGAATTACTAAATATTTTTTCTTACATATTATGCAAGCAGTGCTGAAGACTTGGAAAAAAGCTGAAGGCAGAATACTGTGTTGATCCTTTCTAGCTTTGGAAATCTCCTTCTCATGATGATGGTGGCTTGAATGTTGGCATAATGTTTGCTTTCCATATTAATGATCTCTACTCCCTCAGGTGGAAGTAAATGGACTGTGTAGCAAAAACTGTCAAAACATCTGAGGTAAATTCTGAAAAACACTTCTGTATCTTGCACATCTCTGCAGGGTTTTTGAGCTACACACCGTAGATCAATATCAAGTCTTATAGTGCCTTGTTAAGGTGATCAGTAGAACATGAGGAACAGGGCCTCATCATGATAAACTATGTTTTACATGAGAAACTTCATAATGAAAACAAACATCTGCCCGAAAACTTACAGAAATATTTCAGATGTTAAAAAACTTCAAGTAACTGTATTTGTTCTTTTCTGTACTTTCTGCACCACCAACAATGTGTGGTGGGAGTTTTTCTTTTTTGTGTGTGTGTTTTTTTTTTTTTTTTTTAATAATAATATCTATTACAAGATTGTGGCTGGAAGTGCAAGAGGAACTGTTAGTCATGCACTGCCATTTAGTTTCTTTTATGTAAGAGCACTAACATGGTTTTGGCAATTCTCTCTATTTTTCTTTTTTTCTTTTTCTTTCTTTTTCTTTTTTTTTTTTCTAGGAACATCTAACTGTATAAGCTGTAGAAGGTAACTACTTCTTCACTGGCCACAGGCTTTGGCTTACTAAGTTGTATAAGGAATGTGTGCGGAGAAATTTTTGGAGGTGAAATTAAGGATGATGGTGACCACATATTACTTTCCCTTCCTCCCTTTGTCCAAGATAATACTGTTTCAGGGGCCTCAAGATTGGAAAGTTGTCATGGATATAAAAATGTAATTAAGACATATTTATATGAGGAGTTTTAGAAGAAATAACTACAGCAATGTTATGAAGAGAATTGTACATGTTTTCCATGACGGATCAGAGCAACAATTACTCAAAATTAGTAACACTACCAGGCAGGCAGTGGGCCCCCTTGGCCCAATAATTAGCTCAAATTACTTCATTAGGAAACACCTTTGAAAAGAAATGGCAGCCCAGCAGGAGTAGGCTGTGCTTCCTCTTTCCCTGCTGCTACTGAGCCTAGTTAGAGTGGCAGGACTATCATGCTTACAAAAGTGTAGCTCAGGTTAGTTGTGCAGTGAGTAGGACAATTCCCTGGGAATAGATTATCTAAACCAAAAGGGAGGAATATACGTGAATGTGTTGCAGCAGGCAGTAGTAATACTCCTTTCCAAGTTCTGAAAGCAGTTGTACCTTCTATTGATTCCTGAAGTGCAACATCAGATCTTTGAGCACTGTCAGTTGTGATGGTAGTTCTCACGGCACAGGGAACAAGACATTGGCCAGCACTGTTTCTGGAGGAGGTTGCTGTGGTTCCGAACTTTATGGATACACACAGCATCACAAATAGTTGATTGGAAAGCTCTTACTTTGTCCAAGCCATGTTATAACTATATGCAAATAGGTTGGATGAGTGGGGATGATAGTGTTTTTAGACTTATATTTTTATATTACTAAATAACAAATGAAAATCGGTTAAATTTAAAGGTAATTTGCTAATTGAATGTTTGCTCTTCACAAACTGTGTATGTAACAGATTCTTTTCAATCTCTCACTCAGTGGTTCACAATACTAGTGCAGGTTTAAATTTTGGTCATGCTGCTTGCTAATTCAGTCACTTTTTTTTCTTTTTTTTTAAATAAAGGGGTCCAAAGCCAACAAGTCAAAGAAAACCATATTAAAACTCTAGGCTAGTTCCTCTTTTTCCACTTCTTGCTTCTCATTGTTTTCAGGTGCCCCAGGTGCTGCTGTTTCTTCAACGTTAGGATATTCATTTGTTGCATTGCTTGGTGGAACTGCGGTTGCAGATATGTTTTCTTCAGTAGGTACCTGAGCGTACTCTGCATTGGGTTGTTTCTGAGTCATTACTCTGCAGGAAGACAGGATGAGGATTGTGATTTCATGTGTTGGTATCCTACCTATGCTACAGTCTTTCAAAAGAATGCGTCTTCATAGTTTTGCTTAAATGGTAACCCCCATACTGTTACGATTCTTTTACTGTAGTACCTGAAAGCCCTCACAGCCTATAAAATCACATTGCTAAGACACAGAGATTGACAGTGTGTTAAGTAACAAGATTGATCTGCACCATCGGGTTAGCTGATCTCACGAGAATAAAATAGATTTTAATATGCCTCAGTGCAAGGTCACAGGAGCAGAATGGGAAACTATATTGGCTGTGACTGAGAAGTTATTAAAAAAACAAAATGCTGGTCTTGAAGTTGCTGGGAAATTGCATGCAGATCTGGTATGCCATTCAAATATATAAATAATACAGTGAAGTGAGAAAAGTGCTATAAAAATTAACTGAAATCTAGAAAATATTTTTTAGAATGGATATGAATTGTATGTAGCCTGTCAAAGCAATAGTAAATCAATTCTTGATGTTTAAGTAGTTTCACATCTACAAAATATCACATGCTAGTAGATTAATTCAATGCGGTAAGGTTGGTCAGGATCCAAGGATAAGAATGTTGAAACTGTGTCAGTTCATTGCAGAAATCAGGTATGTGAGTGTTTGGCCACTGGTCTGGATTAACAGAATTCCACATTAGGAAAACTTGGACCTGAGCTGTGGGGAAATGTCCAGAGGATATAATATATTTTCTGTCCTCAACTGCATGTATTAATTTATCATTAACATCATGGGGCTAACTGTGGCGTGCATGTAGCATACAAGATTATCCCTATCCTGATGATGTGGCAATTTAAAAGATAAGTGAGCAAACAAAGCATGGAGGAGGTCACTTTGCCAGAGCAACATCACAGTGGATGTTCTGGCTCTGTTCTGTTTCCTAAATTTCAGTGTCCCCTGCCTTTTGAGATATTTTAGGGTATTAGACCTGTCTTTCAGCTGTCACTTTAGAAGAGCACAGGTGTGCTCTTCATTAACAGGTGTCCCGTGTCTTTTGTCACATCTGCCAGTTCAGTTTTGGACACCATGTAGTATTTCTCGTAGTACTGAATTTACTAAGGTCTCTGTATTTAAATGCCACTCATGTGCAATTTGAGTATAAATGCTGAGTGAACCTTTAGCTGCAGTCCCTTTTTTACTTCCTCTGTGTGCCATTAACTGTCACCATTAACTTTTAAATGCTTCTAAATCACTACGTATAACAATTCTAAGTCACTTTTTCATTGTGTTGTTTAAAAATCATTTATTTGCTATTATAGCGAAATTTTAGTGGTGACTGCATGTAAATATGAATCCAATGGCAATGGCAGCTTTTGTTACATGAGCTACAGTTTCTCACACACATAAATATTCCGAAATTTTATCAAATCTTATGTTACTTACTCCTCCTTAAACATATACAGTAAACATATTTCAATTCAGTTCTGGTTTATCATCATTGCTTTACAGAAATTAATGTCTTAAAATCAAGCGAACAACTTCTTACTGCATTTCATTACTCGACGACTTCTTTTTCTTTCTCTTTTCTCTCCTGGTTAAGAACCAGACAATAACACAAATAATAACACCTGCCACAATTGCTCCGATTAATGCTCCGGCAACAATACCGCCATCTGAATCTGTAACGAAAAGAAAGTATGTGTATATATATATATATATATATATATATATATATNAAAAACAAAGTGTATATATATAAAAAAAGGTATTAATGCAGCAAAATGCCATGGGAGTTTAGAAGAGAGGTTGTTAGCAGAACAAATTCACTAGGTTCAAAGTACAAAAGCCTAAAATCCAAGAGGGGCTAAGGATTCTCTAGGAGAGAGAGAATTGTGCTTTTATGATCAACTAATGCCATGTTTGTGACTGCCATAGTTAAACGTCCTTGCCAATCCGTTTTAAAATTCAGCTTGCCTGTATCTCCTGATTTCAGCTCAAATGTAAAGAGAGTGTTCTGGCCAGTTGTGAACCTTAAAAAACTACTGTTTCCACTAGTACAGCTACTAGCTCTGGTCTACAGTTTTCATTTTTTAGACGACTGAGTAATTGCGTAACAAGGGCAGGGACACATTTTGTGGCTGGCTATACAATGTATGCTTGGCTCCTCTTAGATTTTTACTGGTAACCTGAAGAGTTGGCATGCAGGTGTGGTTGGCCCCTGCCTGACATTAGTCAGGATAAGGCCTCTGCTGTCACAGCAGTTCAGTTCCTACTGGTTGATGAGAAGAGAAGCTGGAGGTGTAAAATGAGTTGCCAAGTCAGGATGAACCCTGGGCACAGCTGGATGAAAACTACCCAATGGCAATACTGTTCTTATTTCAAACAATCTATGTTTTAAGCCTGCTACAGCATTTTTTGTCCACAAACAGATTGTGCCATACATCAGGTATGTGATTACTTTCATACATTAGACTTACGCTTTATAGTCAGGTCAAGCTCACAGCTACTGTTCCCCAGGATGTTGCTGGCTATGCAGCGGTAATATCCCGTTTCAAAGGTGGTGAGGTTGCCAATGAAAAGAACTCCGGTTTTTGGATCTGTGAGAAACAGAACATGTACACGGTCACTGATTGTGTGCTGTATAGGCAATGGGTTTTCTTTAGCTAGTAATACTGAGAGCTGTTAAAAGATGAAAATCAGTACAAGCTAAAAGCTTTTCCTATTATTCATTTCTTTGTTTTCATTTGGAAGAATATAAAAAAAGACTTTCTTTCAATTTGATGTTATTTCAGTTGAAATTCTTTAAGAAATTTACTTTCCTTAAAAGTTGTTACAGAGAATTTTGTATGTGTTTATTACAACATGAGAAGTAGACACCTACCCTGCAACTACATCTTTAGTATTACTGTCAATGTAAACTCACAAATAAAAATGTAATCAGGTACTGAAGTATTTCTAGAATGGAGGTCAGCCATTGTATGGTAAATTGAGTTATTCTGAGAATAAATGCAGTCATAATCTCAAGTGAAGGGAGGTGAAAAGGCATAATCTTTTCTCCCATTTAAATGATTTAAGGTAATGTTATAGATGAGACAATAGCATACTGCATAAAACAGACCTCCCCAAAATCCTGTGTTTATGTGACAGCTGTCATACAATTTGAGTAAGTGAAGATACCGGTTAGTGATGTTGAGCATCAAAAGAAGTTTTGACTACCCTGTATGGTACAAAGGGTTTGAAATCAATGGCTGATGCTATTAAACTGCAGATCTTGACTATTACCTGGTGGTCCTTATTATACATACCAAATTGCTCAGTCACAGGTTTGAGGGTGTCCTCGTCTAATCTATACCAGCGGTAAGTGGGCTGAGGCATTCCTACTTGGCAGTGGCATGAGAGAGAGATAAGATGGCCCTTCTCAGCAGTTCCTTCTACTTTGCAGAAAGGTGTTGATGGCTTCACTTTAAAATAACAAGAGAGAATAGATCTGAGAACACAGGAAGGCTGAAGGCTTCTATATCAATTTCTGTTCTTGTGCTGCTATAAGTAAAGAATTAAGCCCCAGTTACAGAGTTCCATTTCAGAACAGAGTCTTGTTTGTGGATCTGACCAAAGGTTCTCCATAAAGGTTTAAGAAATTTTAAGCAAATATATACACATACATCTGTATATACGTATATATGGTCCAGGATACATTTTTATTCTTTTCTTGCATTTACAATGTAAATGCTATTATGACGAGATGCTAGACTGGAAGATTATCAATTACTTTAATTATAATGGGCTAATCACTATTTATCATGGATCATTTTCTGCCACATATGTGGCAGTGCCTTTCTTCAGGGGTATGAGGTATTTTCCACATTAGGACAAAGGATCAAGGCCTTATTCTTCAATATCTTGCAGTAATGACATCAGCTGTGAATATGACCCAGTTTTGTGTGTGTGAGTGAACAACCTTTCTTGTGTTTTGTGTGAAAATTACAATCTCTTACTTAACTGTTCTAAGAACTCTTTGGGGATTTTAGCTGAGAATTAATATTTATGTTTTGACAATGTGACTTTTCAGGGGGTGTATTTATACATCTTTTTTTCTTTTTTTTTTTATCCCTGACAGATGGACAAATGATATGACTGGAATCACTTCCTCATACACCTTTGACCTGTTGCTCTGACCAGGTATGAATTCTTTATTTAAATATAGTGATTGGATGGAGTTAATACAAACATTCTTTTTTATTTTGCAAGTAAACTATTTCATTCCACTCTTTTCATATATTTTGTCTGGCTGTCTGTCATGGTTGAGCAATTGCTTTTTTCCACCCAACTCTGTACTACTTCTAAAACAGACTTGGATTGTGCAGTTTCTAGAAAGTGGGAGTGAGACAGAATTCTTGCACTGTACTGCAGCTTCTCCCTCCATTTACTGTGATCTTCATGCAGGTGCCTGTGAGTGTCAGTAAATTTTTGGCCTTTACGGGGCTTGGGCTGTGCTAGTTGTTATGGGTCCAGAGAGTAACCGATGCTGCCAACTAGGATTTTTCAATCAGATACCAATTTGTGATGTTGAACATCAAAAGAGGAGTAAAAGTTTTGACTACCCTATACAGTACAAAGAATTTGAAGTCAGTGGCTGATACTGTTAAACAGCAGGTCTTGACTATCACCTGCCACTTTAATGCCACTTTTTGTATTTGTGTGTGTGTGTGTCCTAGTGACACTGAGTAGTTCCAGCTACACACTTGAGGTAGCTGGAACTACTACATGAGGTAGGTGTTTGAAATACCAAAGTGAACCTGAACATAGATTGTCATAGGACAAACAGATGTGATTGCTAAGACCAGGTAGGGCTTGCTTTGTCTGGAAGCTAGAGGGCACCATGAGCCCTGTTTCGCGTCAGAGCCTTTGGAAAAGGTTTCCTCTGTGTTGATTTATTTTTCTGCTTCATGGGTCTTGTGCATCACAGATGTATTAATTTCTCTAGCCCTATATATTTTGGGACCTGAATTCAGTATTTTATAATAAAACAGGAAAACTGCAGTGACACAGGACAGAAGAAAAGCACGTACCTAGCACATTGACAATCATTGATTTTTGACCCTGTCCAGCATCTTGTAGACTGAGAACTTCACAGGTGTAAGAACCAGTTTCTGAGGGCTGCATGTTGGAGATTGTTATTGAAGCATTCCCTGGATTTGTCGCGGCTATGATCCTGTTCTGAAATCCTGCGGAGGAATGACCCTGTCCTCCTGAAGAATAATAAATCTGTGACACAAAATCAGTTGTAAGATTGATAACAAAGGATTCAATTGTCCCTTTTTTTTTTTTTTCCCATAACTGGCATAGTTGAGTCTGAACAAGCCAAGCAAGCTGAGCAAGTCCCTTTCTTGCCCCTTTATCCCAAAACACTGAGATGAAAAAATGGATATGTTTGAATATATGTTTCTAATGGTCCTTAGAGGTTAGGGTTTTTTGACAGTGTAAAGGACAGTAACTAAGCAGATACTCCAAGTGCCTTTGAAAAAACAAAGGATGAGACCATTAACTGTCATATAATAAATCTGTGTAATAATGCTAAGTCATGCATAATTAACAGTGGCACTAATTGAAGACCAGATAGTTTGTGATATATTAATTGTAAACTCAATAGAAGTTGAGTTTACAGGACTAGGACAGACCTGGCATTGCATGAAGTGGGTGGCTGCAGAGCTTTCCAAATATAGAAGCTAGCAAACAGAGGTGAAAGGAATCCCCAATGCATAGTAGGCCTAAGCAAACAGGGCATCTTATCTGCTTGAAGTAAATTGGGAAGCAGTAAAAATGCTGCACAAGAGCACCAGCAGAATCATCACACATGCAGTTAAAGCAACCATGCTGCTCTTGTTTGTGTAATCAGAATCAGTCATGGACATCTTGTTGTTTTTCCTAATTTCTACCAGAAATAGAAGAGCTGTTGTCCTTCCTGCTTTGATGGACATCTGTTGGGGATCTTGCTTGTCTCTGCAGAATGCAACATTTCATCACAGATAAAAATTCACAAGTCTACACTGACTTAAGTAGCACTATTTGTGATTAGCAGCATTGTGAGACTAGAATTTGTTCACTTAACACATAACTACCGTAAGCCCAAACCTGCTGTCTGTTGGCACAAAGGACAGGTAGAATTGAGTTCACTGCAGAGACTGGCTCATAGTTTGAGACTTGGGGCTTGAGTTTGCTTAGAAGCTGTAATAGCTCCCTTTGGGATGCATCTCAATAGGTCTCAAGAGTATGTATACTTTGTCCTGTCTATTTCTGCCATGAAACTGAGATCTGAAAGAACAGGTTAATGTGGAAAACTATGGAATGCTAATTATTTTTCTCAGACTTTTTATAATAGTATCTCAAATGTGACTCAAATCATAGTATTTGGGATAGGCAAAATGATCCCTAGTTTCCACATGCACAAACTCCATCATAGAATCATAGAATCACAGAATGCCTAAGGTTGGAAGGGACCTCTAGAGGTCGTCTAGTCCAACCCCCCTGCACACGCAGGGCCACCTAGAGCACGTGGCACAGGGCTGCATCCAAGCGGGTCTTGAAGATCTCCAGAGAAGGAGACTATCTAGGATCATCTAGGCAAAGTGACCAGTTCCAGCATCTTCAGTGATTTTTTTCATGCTGGGTGGGGAGTGGTAACTGTATGGAATTACAGATTGAGACCCAGCTATGTCTACTACCTTTCCTACTGACAGAGTTTCAGAGTCAGCGATGTAAATATATATATTGAGGGTGAACTGACAGTTTGTTTTTAATGGAATAGTCAGAAAACATTTGTAGGAAAAAGAAAAAGCTTCATAAATGGAAATAATGTCATTCAATTCCTGTTGGTTTCAAATTTCCTTTTGGTCCGAGTTTCCTCCCTTTAGGGACACTGCAAATCCTCAGGCAAGAAGTATAATTTGCTTTACTTTGGAAATCAACTGCTTGCACTAAGAATGTTCATTCTTAACTCCACTTATCCACCCTGATACAGTGTTGACTGAAGTCTTTAAGCAATGTTATCTAAAAGCCTTTGTTAGCTTAAGTTGAGCTACACCCCAGAACTGCCAGAGCACAGCTGGTTTATGCAGTGATAAGGTTCTGAAATGAAGGGCAGAACCCAGATTGCACAGAAGCTCCAGTACTGCAGCTTGGCCTTGTCTCAAGCGCAACAGGGTCTGCTTTCCAAGCAGACTTTACTTTTCCCGACACCATGGTTGCAAACGCTGGGTACAGTTGATGCAGAGACCCGAATGCCAGAGCTACGCAGCTACAGTGCAAATGCCTGAGAGGCTGGTGTTGCGCCGAGGATGTGCGAGAGGTCTAATGTTGGTATGGTGGCAGACTAGGTCAGAGAGTCTGCAAACCAGCTGGAGAGGCTCTCCAGTTTCCTTTTCTTTTTGAACTACTTTTTTTTCAACTACTTTGAATTTTATTGCTGGTACATATATTTTAAAAGTGCATATATATGTTGCCATCATCTACAGATGAATCTCTACTGCAAAACTAGTGTCTCAATGCCTGCCCTTATATTCCGCAAGTGCATGGGGCTGTTCAAAACAAGGAACTTGTTTTAATACTCTCTCATGAAAATGGATAAATTGAATTCTCTAACTGTAATTACAAAAGTGTGCCAGCTATACTCGTCTCATCCTGCGTGTATCCTAGTGTAAGCAACAACAAAATTTCATACACTGCTTTCTACAAGAATCTGAAGTTACAAAAGCTGATATCTGACTTTACACTGAGGTTGCTCTGTAGCTCTCAGTGGTGATAGTCTAGATATGCATCTCCTCTCAGTCAGTAGCATAATGTCCATTTGTGTGGGGACGAGCTGCCATCAGCTATTCACACTAATGTGAAATTAAGTACAGTGGCTCAAGTGAACTCATGCTGACTTCCAGCAGCTTAAGAGGGGAGGCAGATCCCTTATATCCTGCTAAAAGGCCTTATTACTGAAAAGGGGGCTAATTTCTACTCTGCATCTATCTCGGAGGGATTTGGGATTGATGCGATGAGTGCCGACTCAGCGTACATCTCTGCATGTTCCTCAGATACAGATCTGGCATTGCAGTGAGCTTTAGAGGCAGTCAAGACATGCCAGTAAACAGAACAGAAGAGCAAGCGTGCTGCCTGGATGCAGTTTACTTGGTCTGGAGTCAGGGTAAATTATGTATCTCAGCCTCATTTAATGCTCCGAAAAATGAATTCCGTGTGTTCTTTCTTTCTTTTTAAATGTACGCAGAGAAAATATGTTGCGTACACTGTTAAACCTGAGACAGCTGTCAATATGACATAGAGTACTTGTTCTGTTTATTTAAACAAAGTCTTTCTGCTTTTTATATACATATATATACATATACATACTATGAGCATATAAATGCAGTGGAACATCGTAAGGAAATACATTCATATCCTCTGCAGGCTCCAGGCTATTCTGTATTCTTCTGCTCCTGTATGATACTTATCTCTGTGTCTCTGGAGTTTATTGCCTAAAGGAAGGTGGTAAATACCACAAGGGCTGAATAATGTGATTAATTACTGAGTGTGTGTCTTGTCTCAGAGGTATGACTGGATTGTGTACACAGGAAATTTCATTTAAGAGGAATATGTTTCACAGAATTGGCTGTGAATTCATAGTCTCTTTGAAACAATATGCTGAAAACAGATATTTTAAACCTTTGTATAGAGGATTATTTCTATACTATCTTTGAAAAATGCACATTTGTACTTTACAAAAAGCTGAAATCAGTATCCTTGCAAAAATGTCTATATTTGATTGACTATTGAGTCAAAAAGCTATTTTCTGTTGAAGACACACCATCTTTTTTTTTAGCAACTGACAACTATTGTCCCGTGCCAGAAACACAGATTTAATTGACATTTCTTTCCATTTTACCAAAAATGTCCCTAAGATAGTTATATGGGATAACTGTAAATTTGATCAGACTTTTGCTCGAGGCATATTTAATTTGATGTAATAAATATATTTAAAGTCTAGTATCTTGAATATAAAAAAGAAAAATCTGCCATACTTTTCTGAAAATATACACTTTATGCCCTCAAGCAAATCAAGAGCAGCTCTAATGAAGTTGTTGATTTACCAGTGTAGAAACCATGTTGAAGACACAGTAATGGCTACAACTTCTAATTATCAGCTAGCTTTGCTCATGCAAACTTTTCTATAATGATGCCTTTCACATTTCATGGGAACAGCTGTCTGGGATGACTAATCAAATAACTAACAAAAAAAAAAACCTGCCATGTTATCACTCCTAAAAATGTTGATCCTAATAATGCCCAATCTGATACACTCATTTCTAGAAAACAGACAAGTTGCCCAGTAATGTCTCTCTGACTGGAGAAGGAGTTGCATGAAATCACAGGCCCATTGCTTCTCCTTCCCCCTGACCATGGGAAAGCTGCTCTCCTTGTGTTATGAATGATGAGAAAAATATTGCCAGAAGAGAAAGTGGTAGGTAAAGCTGATGCCACAATGGGATTTTCAGAAGCTTCCAGATGTTTGGCAGAGAATGAGAAATCTACCTGCAGGTTTTCCTTATACCCATGGAAAGTTCTTTCATGGAGGATGAGAGGGGTATATGAAAAAGCAGGCAGTAAAATAGAAGAGACATCCCTCCATCTGCTGTTTCTCCCTTCTTGGGACAGGACAAATATAGAATTTGTGTAGATACATGTCTTTCAAATGGTTTTGGATGGAGTAATACATAATTTCTGGGTCAGTATTTCTCCTACTTCCATCTCCTGTTGTTATTACATTGCTGTTTAGCCTCGTACATCTAGATATAAAATCTGTAATATGAGATGTACTCAGAGATGCATTTCATAATGTCCGACTTAACCTCCATGGTTGTGTCAAATTCCTGTCTGGGGACATGACTCCTTCTCAAATACCTGTCTTCCCTCCTCCAGCCCCTTCTCACTTTCCTCCACTGTCAGTCTCAGAGCTGCAGCATCCTGTCTAGAGAGATTTCTGCAAGCTGATGCATTCACCATGTGAGTCTGATCCACAGTGTGAATTGTCCCGCAGAGCTGCACAGCTCAGGCATTCAGAGGGCCCCGTTACTGGGCGTTAACTGTTTGGCATTTTCTCATACTAATAGAAAAAGAACTATGAAAGGCTGAAGATAAATGCAAATGGGAATGCTAACAGCTTTACCAGTTTGATAACATCTCTTCCTGAATTCTGAGTACATGCAGAATTTATAAAATAATGACAAGGGAAAGAATGTGTGTACATCAGTCCCTGAAACATTTTCTTGTCTAATTGGAGAGCAAATGCAGCACACTGAAAGTGTTAATTAAAGCCTAAAGCCTGGTTTTGAACTCAGCCAGATAAGGAAGCACGTGCCTTGGTTTCTGTGGCTTGTGTCATGTGGCTGAGTCTGGCCCCAGCTGCCTTTTTTTCCACCTGGGGCTTCTTTTCACCCATTTTTGTTCAAACTGCTCTGACAGACTATAGCAGAAATATTTATGCCCTGCAGTACTGGCACTGGGATTTTTGCATGGGCAATTGAAGATGTTAATAATGACTAGAAGCCTCTTGTCACAGTTGAGCATCAATGGAAGGAGAAAGGGAAGAAGTCAGAAGCTTTTAGAGAACTCATCATTCAGCAGCTTCCTGTGCAGTCTGCTTTTGAGGATCGTCTCTTTTACCTTCTCACAGTGCTGTCCTTGTGGCTGGGCTATTAGTGAGTAATTTCTACAGCACATCAAGCTGAAACTGTCTTTCTTGGTGCATTTGGTAAAGCTGCTCCATAGAAGTAGGGTCAACCTTTACTTGAGCTGTACCCTACTTAGTGTAGAGACAAGAATCCCACTAAAATCAAGATTTTGAATGGTTGGGACAGTGGTCAACTCGCAGCTGAGAGGAAACCAATGTGGAGTCACCTTTGACTTTCTCTGTATCCATCACATATCAAAATGCTGTATTCTAGAAACAGGATCCAGGATGAGTATTTTTTTGCATGTAAATATCTACCCTGAAAATTTGGGTTACTCAGACTTGCTCACATCCACAGCCAGAGGCTGCTGCTGTGGGGACATGCCTTTCAGATACCCTTTGGGGAGAAATGCCAAAAGCTTCAAGCGTTCAGCCACCTAGAATAGCTGTGGGAAAGGACAGCAGCCATATTCAAATTATTTTGTTTGTGGAAAATGCAGTAAAATATAGGGCAAGATAAAAATTCCAATTCAGCTCATTTCAGTCCATGTGCTTGTTTTAGGATTTGAATCCCGAACAAGATTTCATTTCTCATAGCAGCATATATCTAGCAGAAGCTATTTAGCTCTTGTTTTTTCCTTAAGATTGTCGGTATTATTTTTCTTACCTTGTGTGTCCAGCTACATCTTCCCCGCGCATCTGTCACATACACCATCTTTTGACAATGACTGACTGACTTTTCATCCATACTGTGAATATAGGCACACGGGGAATGCTGTATTTGAGTAGAAATGCGCTTGTCTGAGAGTTGAATGAAACTTTAAATGTTCCCCCAAAGCCAAGAGCCCGCTCTGCACAGCTCCCCTGAAGTGAGGACAGGGTGCCTCATGTTCAGGGATGTTGCAGAAGATGCAGAAGATGTTCAGAAAGAGCATGAGGATGCAGTGCAATCTTATTTCAAAGTTTTATCTAAAGTTACACAACTAAGACCATAATGTAATATTTGCTCCAAACACACCAGCTCCAACCTGATCGCTTTCTGCTCTTTTCCACTTTCCTTGCATCCTCTCTCGTCTGCTTCAGTGTAACAGTGTATTTGACTATCTGCAGATCAGTGCTAGGAGATTCCAACAGGCAATGGACAGTAATTTCCTGCTCAGCATGTGCTGGTATCTCTGGAAAGCTTGGCCATTACCGTTATCATGTAGGGAAGCATTTGTTCTTCCACTGATTTTTAGGGGAACCCTGCACTGTCTTATAGGACTGCTTGGCCTGTGGCGCCTTGTCCTATGGCAGGCAGCAGAGCTATGCTGGTTTGGGGACTGTTGGTAATCTGGATTAATCAAGCTCAGGGTTCCAGGTGAAAAGAACATAGAGGGCTGTGCTCCGGTCACTTTCCTCATCTCTTTTCAAACTAAGTTCTCCATCATGACTGTTCCTCAGGACTCCCATCGTCTCCCCTCTTCCTGAGCTGCAGAGCACAAGCTGGCTCCTTCCTGTGAAGATTTTGGAAAGTGGTCAGGTCTTAAAGCCTAGTTAGAAAGATTCAATGTCCCTCTCTTTGGGGAAAAGCTCTATGTGGCCCTGGTTTGTGTTTTCCAGTGAACAAGACCCTCCTTCCCTCTGGAAGCTGTGTGATACTTGCTTGAATAGTATAGCTAGGGGAAAAATGCAGGGCTCTTTCAGGATGAAAGCTACTTTATAAATTAAATAGAAGATATTATTGCTGTTGCATACAGTTAACACTCTTTCCCTTCCAGCTGTCCATCAGTGACTTTACCAAAGCAGTGTCGAGATCACCATGTGTAGAGAACATTTTTGTGACAGGCCTGTCAATAATTAGGTTCTCCTACAAATGGTAGTACTTGATTTCCTTGACTTGTATAGCATTTAATCCAAAACTTCCATTGGGAATACGGCCCAGGGCACATTTTGGCTGCCCGCATAGTCCTGGGGTATTTCCCTTGCTGTCACTGGGGACGCCAGGCTGGGCTCTGCCCGGTGTGGGGAGCCGTGTTTAGCTTTGCACGGCTGTGGCAGCGCAGGGCAGCCTCCCGAGCCCTCCGCTGTGAACTTTCTGCTCCAGTCAGCCAAGCGACTCGCGGTGAATAAAATGAAGCACAGATGTAGACCTTGGTAGGGCTTGGGACTCCAGCTTGTGAGTCAAGCCAGGCTGAGATGTACTGCGGTACCTGGCAGAAAACAAGCAACTGGTTTTTGCCTCAGTTTGTCTGTAGGTAAAATGGGGATTGTTCAGTATTTGGAAAGCTCGCAAGATCCTCGGCTGGGAGTTGTTATTTAAAAATAAAATATACTTATTGAAAAGACACATTGCTACGGAGTAAATGGGAAGAAGGAAAGATTAAAAATACACATGGCATTCTACTTTCCATTTGCTGATATTTACAATATTTGTTTCAGATAAGGGAAAGGGAGAAACTTCTCGGGATGAGAAGCTGGGCTCCCCTTAGTAGAGATGTGCTACACACATGTATGCGCATACCGTATCTAGCTGCACAGAGCGCAGGCTGCTGCCTCATGCCTCATCACCCGCTCTGCGAACAGCTGCTCTGTGCTATTTTGTCTTCTCCTTTGTAACTGTCAGTGCTTTTAACTGCTGAGCACCTGCCCCGGCACTGTGAAAGGTGGGCACAGAAGCCCAGGATCTGAAAACACCAGAACAAACAGCAAAGAGCACCCTCCAGCTGCACAAAACCAGGACTGGAAACGGGTGCTGCATCTGGCCTGTGAACTGATGAGCTGCCCTGCCTGACCTTGAAGCAAGGTAAGTACTGTTACTGAAAACCCTGGGGCATTAAATTAATGCTGGCACCTCCTCTGATTGTCGTCTCATTAATTTCACTCAAGTCAGGATTGTATACTGTGATGGTGTAAAGTCCTGTGACACTCTTTTTGGAAAGGATATCTATGGCCTCTGTGTTTCATGCCTTAAAACCTAGTAATTTAAGGCTCATTTTCAGTAGTGCTTCGGCTTAAAGCATTTTAATGACATAAATAGGCCTTAATTAATCCTAACAGCTTGCACTGTTATTTGCTGCCTCTGTAGAGAAAAAGGGCAGTATTCCCAATTCTGTAAATAAATGTTTTTCATTAAAAGCAAAATTTTCTCTATTATAGGGAACATCTCCTCCTTAATCATATTGCTGCAGTCATACCTGTCACCTGAATAACAAGTCATTGAGACAGGTGGAATAAGTATTTCTTGCTTTCCTTTTTTTTTAATCTAAGTTTCATCCTCTCTTCAAAATACTGGGCAGACATTTTCTGCTGAAAATATGAAAGCTGAAAACATTATATGTTTAGCTGTTGCAAAAAAAGGCAAATTATGAACAAAACTAGGATTTTCAATCTTTTCAGGGAAATATAGACTACATATAAGAGAATATTTATGTATTTAATTTCTTTTAGGAAACAATAAGTAATAAAATAATTTTCATCAACCTAAAATGCAAGCTACTGTTCAGTATTTAGAAGACTTATAACAGTTTATTCAATTCAGATGCTTTTGTCAGCTAATCAGTATCTTAAATATATTTTTGATTTGCCATTTTAATATTCTTTAGACAATATGAGCCATAGTAGGCGGTCTCCAGCATTGCCATGCATTTTTAGGCCTGGATTTCCCGCTTGGAACAAAACAGGAAACTTCAGCTTCATGCCAAAGAACCAAGGCAAGGCCAGGTTTGTAGAAAGATGCTTTTTGGTTAAAGCTCCTGGCAGAAAAAACAGACATGCTTTCACCCGCTCCATCCTTTCTGAAGGCCAGAAAAGCCACCCGCCTGGAATGGAAATAGCAACCTCCGATTGCTCTGTGTTTGAAGAGAGGTTGAATATCCGATCTCATGTTCAACTATATTGAATAATTTCCTCACATGGCTCTTTTCCACAGGCAGGCCCTGGCCTTTCTCAGTGTTTGTACGAATGCGGTGAGGAGCCGCCGTGCTGGAAGCCAATGAGGGCTACGTGCCACGGGGGCTGCAGGGCCCGCAGTGCTTTGGAAGGGGCAGCGGCGGGTGCTGCCGGTGGGGCTGTCCGTGGGGCCGTGGTGCCCGCCGCGCTCCCACAGCCCCACGCACCTCTGCCCTCTGACTGCGCAGGGAGCAGCCTTAGTTGCTCCCTCACGGCCTTTGCAGGCTGAGTTGGCTTTATTCAATGAAAACATGAGCCATCCATTACAAATGCCCACGTGTCGTGGTGAGAAAGTGCATTTAGCCTGAAATTAGTTTCACGTGGCAATTTTCCCCCATAGGGTTTGCTGCAGCCTTTCCGGGCACAACCTTCCCATTGGCCTCTGTGGGAGCTGTAGCTGAGGGCGAGTGCTGAAGGGATTGATGCATAACATTTCCCTGATGTTTAGTTAGTCCTTGCTGAACATACTCTGAACCACCCATGGTGTTTTAAGCTTAAACTCCCCACAGAGTGTTTTCTCATCACTGGTCACAGTTTACAAATAGTTTTCCCCTCCTGGATCTCTTGGTTCTCCCTCCAAGTTGTCTTGCAACTGCAACTTGCTCTGCCTGCTCATCTGATACATCTGTTCTGTAAACAGAAGATGTATTTTATTTACTTGCTTGCATCATGGAAAATTTGGTGCGAGTAAAACAGAGAGAGCCTAAGCAAATCTGTAGAAGATAGGCTCAATCCTCTCCCCAGGCCACTCTTCCTACCTGAATGAGTGATTAGAATTTATGATACAACACAGTGGACCAAAATTAGTCATGTTATACTATATGATATAAGAATAATAGTGTAATTATATTGAACTATGTACAACAATTAGAAAATCTGAAGCTACGACCCTTTCATGAATATTTCACTATGAAAATAGTTTTGACTTGAAAAAAACCAACTATATGAGTAACGACTATTCATACAATTAATCAGGCAAGGCGTCTGTGTATCAGACCAGCATTCAGTTAGAGTCAGGTCCAGGGTGGGCCCACAGTGTGCACTTGTCAGGGATACAGTCCTTAGCAAGGGCTCCGATATGCTGCACTTGAGTGAGCCTGTGAGCCTTTAATCTGTTAAATTGATATTTCTAACATTTTGGCTGTTTCTGTCTGATGCTGAAGACATTTTGTATTGTACATTCCGCAAATTACAGTCTCATCGTACTGTCATTAATAAACCAAATCAAAGGTATGAATCTGTGAGTGACAGCAAACCGCCTAATGTAATATCATTAGGAAGTTGTTATCCTGACAGGAATATCATCTGTGTGGAGCATACCATAGGTCTAAGTTATTCTGATTTGTTTATACCAATTCTCAGGGTAACGTCAAGCAGAAGCTTGAGCTTTCCAAAGAAAAGTGTTAGCTGCAGTGGAAACTAGGAGAGAAAAGGGAGGGATGGCCTGTCTGAACAACACCAGCCAACACTAGGGCGTTGAAAAAAATCACAGTCATCTTGAAGGATGTAGTAACACTTCTAATCAGCATTTCTCCTTGCAGAGGAAGGGTGGTGCTGATTGCTCAGCACCTTTCGGGCCTGCTGACATAGCCTGCATATCGCCCTTGAGGTGAGATTCAGGGATTCGTTTCACCACAAAAAACATGGGATGAACTGATATCTTTTCAAATCTGGGCACCAGAGTGAGTATGTTCTCTAGGAAGTTGCACAGCCCATCCTGATTCCTCCCAGACGGGCCCAGGCTGCTCTTTACAGCCCCAGGCACCACTTAAGGTATGTAACTCTCGAGTGTTCGGTGCCCATCAGAGCAGGGTGCCATCTCTGTGCTAAGCTCCATCCTACTTCACGGTCCTTTAGTGCCGCGGGGCATATCTACCGCAGTGCTACCCATGGGGCTGCTACAAGCGCTAACGCAAGTTTGCTGTGACTGGTTTCCTGGTAGGTCACATTTCTGGAGAGTCTGTTGTTACATGCTGTCCCTGTCACTGAGCTGTGCAATGTCGATGGTAATGGCTGAGCCAGGGAGTTCATATTTGACCCTTAAATGAGGATTGTACTGTCAAGGCAAGAGTGTTTTACCCGGGAAGTGATCTTGGCCATAGAGGAGTTATCTCCTGGGCAAGAGAAAAAGGAGCTGACTGGAGCTGGTCAGAGAACAAACATGGGCTTTGGGTACCTGCTCTTTGCTGCACTCCAAGTTTCCTGCATGACTTGGAGCAAGATATCTGGGCATCTAAATCCTCTGGTAGATGTGGCTGTACCTTCTCATAAGTTTCTGTAGGAGTTCAGGTATGCCAGGAGCTGAGATACTTTGTGCATCAATAATTTCATCATCCCTGGTCTTTAAGGTGGGAATACGAACGTTACCTGCCTCCCAGGTCTGTAGTGAGGAAAACTCTATTAAATGTAACAATATTCTTGGCAAAGGTAATATAAAGCAGGCCCTTATAAAGACTTATGGGATATGTTAAATATATCTTCATATCAATAATAAATATCTTACTAAATGCAGTTGGCTCTCTTTGGCGCTGTAAAAACTCCACTGAATTAAGACGCTTCCCTGTGGCTCATAGCCCGTGAACGTGCAGAGGAGAGTTACGTTGCCGCCTGCAGTGACATTCACCGACTGCTGTGGAACAGTCACCACGATGCTGCTGACACCAAGACCTGCCAAAACAAGGATAGGGGAGAAGCATCAGCGGGGCTGCCCCGTCAGCCGGGCTGAGCTTTCTCACACTCTGTTGCGGGAGAGAAACCTGTACGTGTCCAGTGCTGGTCTGTTCAGAACGGTTGGCCTTGGGCTTTGTGTGGAAATTTAGGTGATAACAAACTGGGAGTGAGTAAAAGCTAACAAAGAAATAAATCTCCAGGAACTCCTGACCCCTTAAAACAAATAAGATTTCAAAAAAAAGAGTCCCTAAAAGATACTCGTTCTTACCTGCAGAGACTTGTATTTCTCACTAAGAGCCTGCAGCTAAACCAGACCTTCCTTCCACACTCCTAGTGTGCTTCTGAACTTCACACTGATATTTGCAGCTGTCTCTAACCCTCTTTTACACCTTTCTCACCTGTTTTCACAGCTATCCTTTGAGGTCTCATCTTCTGGGTCCCTATCTGCTGCAGCCATCTACTTGCCTTCCTGTGTCCCACCTCTCAGTGATCAGCACTGCCGCGTTCCCCTAGTCTGGGATTCTGCAGCTTTCCCTCTTTCCCTTCGCTGTTTACTTTGCTTTTGTTTAGGCTTCTTAGTGCTCATATCATAAGTCTTTCTCTTCTGATGCCTTTGTATTGCAAATCTCAGGCTAAACTTTTGGAACTGCTTTTACTGTGCAGGTTATGGGAAATTCGAGGGGAATCTGATTGGCCCTTTCTAGGGTGCTCTGAACATAAAGGGAGCAAACGCATAGTGCTCTGATCAGTCCAGCCTACAGAGCCATGTCAGTGACAGGAATTGCGCATTAGTCCCTTTCTGTCCTCCACTTATGTTAAGAGAAATGGTTGCATGACTCAGGGAAAGTCTGGTGTTGAGTCCAGTTTTAAAGCTACTGTCAAAAGATGCTGAAGGTGAAAATACTTGATGTTGGAAAATATAAGTCTTTGGGAACTTTCTGTGGTAAAATATAATAAGTGAGGTCAGAACGTCGTGTTAGGTAAGTTCCCGTGGATGGATGAACGACAGAGGCAAAACATGCAAAATGTTCTTATCGTAATGGAATATCTGTGCCTCTTAAGGCACTGCCTTGAGAGCTGCTGATGAAGCTTGAGAGCTTCAGCAGAACCTTCAGTAACATCAAAAAGCATATTTTGCTCAGATTATCAGCCATATGAGAGGAAACATTGTTTACAAAAGAAACACTAATTATTTCATTTTAAGCATTTCCATTGTAGTCTTTTAATCATCTAAATATTCCAGATTCATTAGCTCCTAAAAGAGGTAAATCTGTGTCTTTGGGACAGAAGCCTGTTTTCCTTGTTTTATGGCTCAAATATAGAGGGGATAGAAGGGAATATTTCAGTTTCCGTGACTGTGGTGGCTAGGCTGAGAACTAGTGAGCTCAAACTGCAGCGAGTAAGCTTCAAGATACACATAAAATTAGTCTCATGGGAATGGCTGCAGGCTGGTCTAATTTTGTATTGATTTGCCTTGGAAAGGAAGATGTCAGTGCTGCTGACGGAGGTCGTGCCTGTCCTGTGAGTTCGCAGCAGCTTACTCCTTCCTGTTGTCTAATACAATATTCATGTCGTACTGTTGCAGGTGTCATTCTTCACTGTTCTCCTCAACTTTAACAGTTATTGCTGCTGGAGGATGGTAGTTTCTTGCCACAATAATACTTCCAGGCTTACTGGAAGTATTTGTTTTCTGTTCTTCATTGAAATAAAGCTGTGGTCTTTCAGTACAGTGACATTCTAGTAAAACCATTCGTTTTTCAGTCATTTGCATCATATATTTCCTTCATCTTTCTATGTTTCTGAAGACAGGAATGCCACAGAGCCTGGACATTGCAAGCTTTTCCCATGGAAAATAATTTTAATGTGACTCCACAAAACATGTGAGATACTGTGAAGCTGTATATTGGAATAAAATACATTTAGTTGGAATAGGCATAGTTTTGCTCAGCTGTAGTGAAACTGTAAAAGTGTCTTTGTCCAGCGAGGCTGTTGAACGCTCTCCCCAGCAGTAAGGAAGTGCTTTTGGCTGCACTGAGAGCAGAATGGACCTGCCTGCCTGTTCCTACACTGATGAAGCTAGTGGGAGTTTTCCTTTGTGTTTAATTCACTGTTTGCAGCTTCAGACTAATAATCCCATCTCATACATACTGTCCTGTTGACTTAAAGGAGAGAAAGTGCAGGACTAAGAAACAGCTTAGGGAAAAAGCTAATTTGAACAGGACTTAAACTACTGTTAAAAATAGTTGATCTATCTCCTCATTCTTCGGTGTTACCGTAAAGCTGTTGCTCACTACAGGGAAAGTCATTACAGGGTTCTAATGCTAGCAGAGTAAATATGAATTTAGTGACCTTTTGCTGCAAAATCCCTAGTTTGTGGTTCCGCTCATTATGGGTGCAGTGTTAGTGTTAAATCCAGAGCTTTAAAATTAGAGGTTGCTGTTTGTCAAGTATCTGTACTAACACTGAATTCCTTTTCATTTCTAAGGCAAAAATCTATGGGTTTTGTGTTTGTGTGTGTGAGAGAGAGATCATGCAAAGCACAGGAAGAAGTTAAAAATATTTCTAAGAAATTCCAAACAGAAAATTCCCTCTTGAAGAGAAAGTGTGGAAACCAACTTCCATTTCCTTTAGTGGCTACAGAGGCCGTTCACCTTGTACCATTAGACTTGAAATGTCTATTTCTGTTCATATTAAAATAGAGGCTTAACACAGAGAAATGCCCTCAAAAGAATGAATAGTGTATAATCACCACAGAAATCTTTGATTTATATGATTTGTAATACGCCATCTAAATGCTCGCTTCCACAGTGCGTTATGTCCTTGCTTAACTTCATTGAAATCCAATAGATTATTTTCATGCTAATATTTAAGCAGTCTGTAATTTTTGATGAGAGGCATCTTATCAAAAGGCACCATCACCAAGGCATCATTTCCCATGATTATTATCAAAAAAAAAAAAGTGAGAAATCATAACCTTGAAACACTTGCAAAAGAGTTTAAGCCTAGGCATGAGCTCTAGAGCCAGGAAGAGGCCATTAATTTACCATAAGCAAAGCTCAAACCATATTCCTGAGCAAAAAATGCATCAGTGCGGGATAATCTTCTTCATTTCCACGAGATGGAATAGCATTATAGCCATAATTTTCATTCCCTCTAGAAATAAACATTGAATGTCCTTCTGGTTTGCCAATCAGGTTTGCCTGCTCCCTAATTTTGACCCGTTCCTTGAGTGTTTTCTTACCTGCAAGGGTGGTTAGAATGAGGAGTATCTTCAGCATTGTTGCAAACATCTTGAAGTCTGGAAAGAAAACGGACTAGATGCTGCTTCTGACTTAGCTGCTTCTGACTTTGATTGGAACTCAACTATTGGGTTTTTTTTTAAGTAGGTTTTGTTTTCCTTATCAGGCATGTATCAACACGTCAGTAAGCTTTTTCATTCTCTTTATCACATGTGTGCTTTTCTCTAAGTAGTGGTTTGACTGTTCAGCTGAAACCATTTTGTGGGGTGTGAGTAACTGAGTGTTTTGTTAATAATAAACCTTGGAATCAGAGAAACCTAGATTCTCCACCTCTAGCTAGGTTATATTTGCCTGTCTTAGTTCTTCCACTGTGCTTCCAATACAACAAAAGCATTTGTGGAGCAACTTACCAGTCAAACTGATTACCAGTGTTGGAGTCAGGCCTAGCATGAATAAGGAATAATCTTTATTTCCTATTAATTCAATTGTTTTCTTTTTAAAAATGGGCATGTGGAGATAACTGTTAGTAGATTTCTATTTTAAAGCATATTTCTCATGAGCTTTATACAGAATGATTACATTGAACTCTTAAGTGTCTTGAAGTGTCTGTACTGAACTCCCCGGTAAGATAAACATAATATAATGCGCATAGGAAACTTCCTCATCCAAACTCATGAAACAGACGGTTTTATTCAGTTTTAATCCATATATCTGGATGCTACTAATACAAAAATGCAGTGTGAATTTATTGATTTTTATTCAAATGCTAGTACTCGATTTATTTTATGTAGAAGGAGTGAGTGAAGTGTAGAACTTGGAAAACTAATTCTGGTCTTGCCTACAGTAGGAAAAAAGTATGCTAAAAACACAGAGTGTTTTTATTAACTTGCAGGAGATTAGTTTGTCCTTAATGAATGCAGAAGACCCTCTCTACATCAGCAAAGCTAGAAACCAAAGGTGCTCAGCTTAATGTAGGCCCCGATTTTGCTTTCTTTATTCTGTGTCGTTATTCTGAAGTGCTCCAGCTAGAGCTGGAGAGCTGAGGGTAGCTGGCTCAGCACATGCAGTGGTGTATGAATAGCTGAAGGGCACTGTTGCTGGTCAGGTGTGCGCCTGTATCTACGAACAGCATCATGAAAAGGGCCTTTTTCCCCACCTGGTGTAAAGATTAGTCTAGTTCAAAGCTGATGATCTAGTCTCTCTAGTGGCAGGCAGCCTCCTTCCATGGCTGGGGCCGTGAAGGAGCTCGGGAAGACTTTTGCGATATGAGGCTCAACACCTGGCCATATACAATGGGAAGGGAGAGGGATTTCCAGACTGTGCTCACCTTCAGTGTGATGTGGTTGGTTCTTCAGAACAAACATGCTGAGTTGCTGCTTGGGTCAGTTAATGTTGAGTTCATGTAAAGGACTTAAGTGGACTTTATTTTGTGGTTGGTATTTCAGTGGATAGCAAATGCCCAAGTAATCTCTGTGTGGGTGTCAGGGTTTGATACTATCATATGAACCATCTCCAAAAGCAGCCGACAGAGCATTAATCCTTGCAAAAGCCAGTAGTTTACAAGAAGATGCAAAAAGTGTTGTCATCCCCATCTGCAGGTGACCACACACCTGCATGGTCCTGTATCTTTACCACAAGATCGGCGTTTACTCTAATTCCCTCTCATTTATCAACCATGAAATCCTTTCTCTGTTTGATACTTAAGGCATCCTTAGCCCATATATATTGTCTCTGTTCTGATCATGTTTTGTTATTTTAGTGCTTTGGAAGATCACAGAACTACATTCTTAGAGGGCAAAATGCTCGGTTTGACCAAAGAGTAGGGCTGGTCACACAACTCTTCACTAGTATGGACCCATTTAAGCCTGAAATGCTGGGCTGAGGTTCCCGATTATGGAGTGGATGTTTCTCATAGTGGGTGATTACAACCATCAGTCCTGTTTTATGAAAACTGTCAAAGACCAGTAGCATTAACTTTGGCTATTAAAAGCCTGAGGCTCATTTCACACCAGCAAGCTAGAAGTGTGTATCCTAATGCTGATCTTCCAAGCCATCCAAGGTTATTCTCCTATGTAGGTGATAAATGGTACCTGTCACTTGCTATTACATTTCTAGCTCATTGCTTCTAGAGAGCAGCACCAAAGTCACCTTAGAAAGAGAACTAAACTCAGAAAGCAAAATCTGGCTTATCGTGGGGAGAGAGTTAAGCATGGCAAGGAAGCTCTAGCTTACTCTGCAGCCCTGCAGCCTTCAAGAAGATGGGGGAAGAGCCCAGCGACATCAGCAGCCGTCGCTTTGCCCCAGGTGGAGCGGGAACTCTTATCTCCAGATAAAACGGCAGAGGCCGGTACCAGGAACTGTATGTTAACAGACGTTGTGACTCAAAGGTACGTACACCCAAGCATGGTCAGGCAGGTTCCCGTCCAAACAACTTCCTTCTGTTCGCTGTATAAATAGAGGTGGCCCACAGGCACCCTCCGAGGCTGCATGGCCAGGACAAGCGCTTCGGTGATACTTAGAGGTTGCTTCTGTCTCCTTGAAACCTAATTAAAAGACTTCCTGTACAAGTCTGCATTTAACGGGACTAAGCTCAGCAGCAGTTAAAGCCCTCTGTGTTTCTGAAGCACACTAAATGTGTGATTGTTCCAAAGACACCAAACCCAGGTGCTAAGTGCTTTTCTTGCCTGAGACACATGTAGGGTGTTGCTGAAGAGTAGCAGCACATACAGCTGGCTGCACAATGGGGTGAGGAAGGCAACTTTTGGGGGGTACTTTGGTTCTGTATCAATCACTACGTTATACATCAGCATTAGTCAGCCCAGATTTGTCAGTACTGCTCTCCCAGCAGGCTGTGAAGCGAGGCCACCTTGGACAACCCTGAATTTTCAGGGGTCCCTCAGTCCCTCCCACACAGCCCTCTGCTTCCTGGCCTTTCCTTGGCAGAAGCCACAGGCTTTGCAAGCCAGACAGAGGCAGGATTCATGGGCAACGAGGGAGACTGAGCTCCTGCCCCTGCACCATGTCCCACAGTCCCAATCTCACAGGCCCAGCACAATGTCCCACGGATCCCAGTCATGCAACCCACCCCCAGGACCACGGCTGCATTCACCACCTCCCAAATCATAGAATCATAGAATCACAGAATGCTTAAGGTTGGAAGGGACCTCTAGAGGTCATCTAGTCCAGCCCCCCTGCACACGCAGGGCCACCTAGAGCACGTGGCACAGGACTGCATCCAAGCAGGTCTTGAAGATCTCCAGAGAAGGAGACTCCACAACCTCTCTGGGCAGCCTGTTCCAGGGCTCTGTCACCCTCACTGCCAGGAATTTTTTCATTAAGTTCCTGTGGAACTTTTGATGCTTCAGTTTCTGGCTGTTTCCTCTAGTTCTGTTGGTGGCCACCACTGAAAAGAGGCCAGCCCCATCCTCCTCACTGCCTCCCTTGAGGCACTTATAGACACAGATCAGGTCTCCTCTCAGCCTTCTCTTCTCCAGGCTGAACAAGCCCAGCTCCCTCAGCCTCTCCTCACAGGGCAGATGTTCCAGGCCCTGATCATCCTCGTGGCCCTGCGCTGGACTCTCTCCAGCAGCTCCACGTCCCTCTTGTACTGGGGGGCCCAGAACTGGGCACAGTGCTCCAGATGTGGCCTTACCAGGGCTGAGTAGAGGGGCAGGATCCCCTCCCTTGACCTGCTGGAGATGCTCTTCTTAATGCACCCCAGGATGCCATTGACTCATGTAGTGCTCATGGTAGGAATTACTGCAGCAATTATTGCTGTCCGCAACTGCCCGTGGAAAGACATTTCTAAGGTCTTTTTGTGGAGACGTACCCTGCAAGTTTTAGGGAAAATGAGCTATCATGTTCCCATCTGTCTTCCTCCTCCTCCTGGCCAAGGAGGAGCAGCGGGCTGCAAACCTGAGGCTTGTGTGTCCCTCCAGCTGTGAACAAGCAGGCAGCTGAGCCAGATGCAAGCTCAAACCAAACAGGGACTTTTTCATCAAAGAAAACCATCAGCGTTAACAAATATAAGGTTTGTCCTGCCAGACAACCTTCACCTTCAAAAGGGAACAAAAGGAAAGGAAAGCAGCGTGGGGCAGGCACTGAAAAGCCATTGTAAGAATAACTTAGAAGTGGAAACAAAGCGACTCACAGCAGGCCGGAGCCTTAATGATGTGCAATAAAGGTTGCGTGAAAAAAGCTAAGAACATTTTCTTCTCTTGTGGAGATGGTTGCATCCTTGTAAAAACTGCACCTGCTAACTACTACCCAGCTGCAAAAGTACAGATTTGTACAGCCATCATGGCATTGGTATAACTGAGATGGTCTCCCCACCGGCAGGTAAATGGTGCATTGAGAGGGTGATGCAGGCTGAAGAACAACTTTCTGTCACAAAGGACCTGCATGAAAGGGAGCTCTTTGCATGTAGTGTCTCAGGTGCAGAAACTGGGGCAGGCTCTCGACCTAGAGATACATCACAGTGAATGATCCCGTCTCTATAACGTTTGCTGTTTCCTGAAATGTGCATCAGCTGCATAACCTGCTTGCTGCATGTGACTAACTCTGCTTGTTAGGCCTTTTTTTTTCTTGTTCTTTCTCCTGTGTTTTTAAAACTGAAATTAATTTGTCAAAACAACATGGAAAACTCACAGTGGGAAACTAGAGATTGAACTGTCTGTCAATACTACCTAAGGGAAAGGTCTTTCTCGTAATCATCTTTAGCATTTGCACACGTCAAGAATTTCAGAAACTGTTCAGTGATACTCTTCCTTGAGTTTGGCAGTACTTGTTGTACATATGTAAAATGAAACATACCTTTGGCTTAGAAGCAAATATAGCTAAATCATTGATGAGACATCTGCATGCCTAAACAAGTACAGTAATGTGTAGTTTTAGGGTTACCTGGTCAAATTAAAGCCTAGCATAGATTAGATGTAGTTGCATTGTACTCTGTGATTTCCACCTTCTTCTACCATCTCTGAAATAGAGTTTTATCTTGAGAGATGTTAAAACTCTCCATGCAAGGCAGGAGCTGGTCCTGAGGCAGAAGTTTGGTGGAAATGGAGTTGTGCTCCCACAGCAGCCTCCGCATCGTTCTTTACACAGCTGCAACATAACTTCATGTGCCAGCTCTGCTGCTAGCCATCAGCTTCCTGCTGCTGCTCCACCCCGGCACCGGCTCCGGCAAAGTGGCAGGAGACAGGATTTGCCTTGGGAGACTCCAGAACTGAACTGGACGACACCTCAGAAATTATGCAATACATTGAGGTGAACAGACTCATGCGTGGCCAGCTGAGAGCTTTGGCTTGCTTACTGCTTGTAGTGAAATAAGATTGCTTGCTTAGGTGTTTTTAATTCTCCTGAGAAGAATGCTTTGATGTTTCCAAATCTGCTTTGTTAATCTTCTCATTACGATTGTTTTAATATTCTGTTTACACCAAGTGTGACAGTGCGACAGTGTCACTAAGCAAAAGATCAGCTATGCTGAATAAGAAACTATGATCAGCTAAAATAAACCTGAGCATATTTTTGACTTGCTTGTGGTGGGCAGCCCAAGCACCTTATTCATCAACCGCTCTGGCTGTTGGCTGCTGGCAGCCCAGCAGATGTGTTACACTGTGTATTAGTAGTTCAGATTCTTTGGAAGCATTTGTTCTTAAGTGCTCATGTTGGCAGTAAGTTTGCAAATTGTAGGGAATTAATGGAAAATGAAATTGTCAGCAGCCCATATGTCATGGGAGTAGCTGGGAAAATGATCTATTGGATGACTTAATCTGAAAAACACATACGTCTTAATGGCACAGAGGGTGTAACCTTTGAAGAACGACTGTATAATCCAGTTGTACACAGCAGTGTGATTGAAATGGTCTGGTAAAAGCAGTGGGACAGCCCAGCCTGGCGCAGCCATATCCCTCGTGTGCCTTCATGAGCAGCAGCAGGGTTTTGCAGTTTTGGTGCAGAAATCCAAGACTGTAGCTGAGGCTTCTAGGTCAAAGAAGTAAAACTGCTTCTGGGTGGCCTTTCCCGAGTTAAGCAGTACGTTAAACGAAGCATTCTTGGAGCCCATTTGAAATTTGGAAAAGCTTCCATTTCTGCAAGCAGGCATCCCCTGGGAAGAACAAATGGCTAAAAATCTGTCTCACAGATTTATTTTATCTGCACCCCTGATGCTGTTGGTGTTGAATTGGTGCTAGCTCTTCATTGTTCCCCAGAAATGCAGGTTAGCAGGAATGCTGCACTCAGCATCAGTCATAGTCACCGTCTTTGCATCTCTGTGAAATGTTGTTTCTCATGTACTGTGATTTTGGGGAGTCAGGACACCCCCCAGTTGGCCACTGATGTGCAACAGATGGATCAGGGTGCTTGTACCTTGCTAGCAGTAATTACAGGTAATTAAAATGCTTTTGTAGGGTAGCAAGACCCTGCCCTTGCAAGCTGTGGTTTGAGTCCCATGGCAATAGTGAGACCACTGCTAATACTCTACATAGAAGAGATTTGAGTTAAGATGTGTCAGTATTGTCAAATTTTGTAATTTCTTGTGAGCTGTGTAGTGGTGTTTATCTTTAAACTGCTGGTGCTGAGGGAGAAAGAAACAGTGACATGAAACGTCAGTTTACATTTTCTTTAAGGAAGGGATGTTTCTATCATTTTCATTGAATGGAATAATCTTAAGAACCTTAAGTCCCAAATCTACTTTAACAGAACAGAAAACAGAGGACAAATTAGGTATCTAATTTTTGTTTAAAAGACAGGTTTTTTAATATATTGTTCATAGTTTTGAATATTTTTAGTTGGCCCTTGTTAAGCATACAGCTACCATGACTATTTCATAATATGACTCTAGGATGGCTTAATACAGAAGAGCAACCTTTTGCAATTTTTTGCAATTTTTTGCAATTTTAAACTCTGGCAGTTCATACCTCCTTTTCTGCAGTATAAAACCTTTGTCCGCATTAGTGACTGCAAGCCTCACTGTATCCTTTTGGGACAGGAATACTCACAGAGAACATCTCCTTGCTTGGCTTGGCAGAGGCAGTAAGGGAAAACAGGAGGGATTTCGGTTCTGCAGTAGGGGGACCAAAAAAAAAGATCTCATCTTTAGTACTGAAAAAAGAATTATCTTCAAACTAGTGGTAGTTTTTTTATATATATAATTGTTTTTCCTTACTCTAAATTTATATTGAGACGGTAAATGCCAAATGCATTTTGTCCTTTAAAATTCTGGTTTCAAGCAGTTTCGAAACCCATTAGCTCTTGAAAAAAAATCTTGGTGCTATCAGTTCTCACACTGATGTTTGGCAGCTCAGTGGTATTTCTCTCAAGATGAAGATTTATTTCTGGTACTTAAAACCCAGAGGGAAAATGCAGAATTTTAGTCTAAAATGAGTATATTATTACGAGAAGGATCCCCGTTAGAAAATACTAGTTTTTACAGCACACAAGGGTTGTGCTCATCTCTAGAAAAGTTAACCCCAAGGATGTTGCATAAACCCATTCCGTGGGTGATGCACAGACTGAGATTTTGAACTGTGCATGCAGTGAATTCATTCTGAAACGCTACGTGTGTGCATCACTAAACAGGGAGGAACAAGGGCTCACGGAGCTGGCGGTGCTGTGGCCCGCAGCGTCGCTGCGCTGAGCCTGGTGCTGCAGCACAGTCGCGTGTTGCTAAGCAGCGTGTCCGATTCGATTTCCTATTTTATGTGACTGAGCACACATGTGAATTTTATTTATGAGCAAAGCCTGCTTTGGCTCCCATCCAGGCAGGACGGTAGGGATGAGGTTGGCAGAGTCGAGCTCTCCGGGAGCAGGTACCTGACATTGGCAGCTGGCGTCCGAGCTTTCTCACCAGAGAGGATTTTCATCTATTTCTTTATTCCAGCGTGCTGTAAACTAAAATTTTAACAATCGTAAACCAAATCGAGAAACAGTTTGTGATAAGACAGTGGGCAGTGAGAAGCATCTAGAAGTGCCCTGTGTTTTTCTTGGTGATCCCATTATTTTTTGCTCTGCTGAACGTAGCAAATGTAGCTGCAGAGGAAAGGTACAGAGATCCCCTGGAGTAGCAAATGTCTCCATGAAATAGCTGCCAGCGATTCTGTCACACTTTCACATTTGGATTCTCCGTGCAGTGCGTCACAAAGCTTGTTGCTGCCTTTTGAAAGTCACAGCTAAAAATACTGAAAACCCTCTAGGTTTGAAGGGGTTGGGGTTGCTGCACATGGGCTGTGGAGGAGTTGCCAGCGGGTGGCAAGAGGTGCTTGGTGGCTGCCAAGGGCGGGCAGCAATCCGCATTCACCAGAGGAAGCAGAAAATCTCACCGCGTTTCAGGGTGAATAGCCCAAACCTTAGGCATGAATGAGCAGTGTGTCACAGGATCCAGATCATGCAAGCTCAAATAGAGATCCGTAAGTTCACATTTCCCCAGCTCTGCCTACTGTTTTGGTGGTTTATGTAGCTGCTGCTGATTGTTCTCTTAAGGACATTAGAAAAAAAAAATAGTTGAGAAAAGCATTGGAGTAGCTGGCTGTAGTAATAACATGAATTTCGTGTTTTTATGAGCTGCTGTAAAGTTGTTCCCACGTGGCTGTATTTACTCACTTGCCAGTCACATTATTCTGTGTAACTGATCGGGAGCAGCCAGAAATAAAGCCTTTCCTGAACTGTAGCTCCTTCTTCCACTTATTGCAGAATAACTGGCTTTTCGGCACCCAGAAGTTCAAATTCATAGTAATGTCTGGATGATTTGTATATACTATGGCTTCTGAAGTTTATTGCATGCTGCAGGGTTGTTATTTTATTTTATTGTTTTATTGTCCATTATAGGGAGCAAGCTATAATGGCTTGGGTTTAAGGCAGCTGACAGAAATGTGAAAGCAGAGGGTGGGAATCTAAGCTGTATTTTACACTGTTGAATCATTGCATCAAGTATTTCTTCCCACAGTTGACAAATCCAGTTTGCACTGATTAATTTGGTGCCGAAACTCCAAAACAGACTCTGAGCATCCAAGCCAAGACAGAATAATAATATTCTGCTTTTACTCCCTGATCTCCAGGTGCTTTCATACTGTTGCCATTGGCTGAAGCTGAAATACAGAAAAGTTAAGTAATGACACGGCATGAATGTAATGGTAGGGTCAGGAGTAAGACTTGGGCTATTTGCCTTCGAAACCTTCCCTCGAGGCTTATCGCAGCTACTGAGCTCACCGGAGTGACTCTGCTTTACTACGGCTGGAAATCAGTGTTTACAGTGGGAAAGCAAATACTCCAAGTGCAAATATTCTCATGTTCTGAAGTCTTATCGCCCCTCTTTAAAAAAAAAAAAAAAAGAGAGAGAGAAAATAAATCCCATTGTACAGAGGCTGGGTCTTGAGGAGATATATGAGGACTGCCAAGGAAATGGCAGCATTTTATCGGGCAAACTGGTGAGTTCTGTCACCTGGCTGGAACTCGTGGGATAGTCAGTGCTTTGGTTGGTGAAAACTGGGGCAGGTTGCTTCACCCTGTGCCCTCCGTTTCCAGCTCAGGGGCTGCTCAAGAGAGCCCCCGTGTCGAGACATCAGCAGCCTGTGCAGCTCTGATGCTCGGGGCGTTCGGGGGTTTTGGTTTGCACTGAAATTTTAGGTCTATTTTCCTGAGTGTGTGTGCATGTCACTAGGTGCTGCTGTGTGGGACGTTCTGGAGCTCCCTGGAGACACTCCAGCCCCAACTCCCCCGCCGCTCCCCTCCACCCATCTGCCCCAGACGCCCTCCCTGCTCCACCCCGCTCCGAGATCCAGGCCGGGTTTGCCGCGGCGCCGCCTCCCCGACCGGGCGGGCGCGGCCCCGCCCTCCTGCATGCTCGGCCCCGCCTCCAGGCCTGGCCCCGCCCCCGAAGTGCGCCTCGCCCCGCC
>VWPW01013329.1:506793-545538 GCA_013389825.1 Crypturellus undulatus
TACGGGCCGGGCCGGGGACTGCGGGGGGACCGGGGCGGTTCGGGCAGCGGCGGGGGCGAGACCGAGCCCAGCGCGGCCCTCGGTGCCGGCGGGGTGCGCCCCGGCCCGGCAACAGCTCTGCAGGGCTCCGGCACCGCCGCGAGCCTTGTCTGAGCCCAGCCCGAACCGTACGCGCCGCGGGCGGCCACGTGCCACGGCGAGGTGGCTGAGGTGGGCGTGTGTAAAGGTGAGGTGGGCAAGTCGAGCGGGACACGGTGGTGGCGTGTCAAGGTGAGACAGCGGTGCACTAAGGCAAGGTGGGCAAGGGGAGGTGGATGAGGTGCATTAAGGCGAGGGGACCAAGTCAAGGTGGCCAAGGTGATGACGTGCCAAGGCAAGGTGGCCGTGCATCAAGGCAAGCTGGCCAAGGTGAGATGGACATGGTGACAGTGTGCCAAGGAGAGGTGAACGAGGCAGCCATGTGTCCAGGTGGGATGGGGGCCATGCACCCTGCTGGCCCTGCTGCTGTCCAAGCCCTGTCCCACCACAGATCACCACCACCAGCCTCTGCCCTGCCATCCCTGAGCAGTCCCGCAGGATGCCAGAGTGGCCGTGCAGCTGGGTGGAGGAGAAGGCCCGTCTGCCTCGGGAGTCCTGCTGAAGATGCGTGCTCCTCGTGCCCCCAGACCCAGCCGTCATTCCCTAGGAATGCCCTGCACTGCTGCTCCCCCGCTTGGTGTTGCAGAGTGAAAACCTGCACCTTGAAGGATCACTTGCTGGTGACTCCTGCCCTTCTGTGTGTGTGTCTGTGGGTCCTCCCTCCATCCTGCTCTTACTCCCTTGCTCAGCTTGTTGTGCCTCATGTTGGCATAGCTACACGGGCAGTGTTGATTCAGTTTGCAGCTCCCCTATGTGATTGATGTTGTTACATAAGCTACAGTGCCCACTGCTTCTTGGTTTATTATGTCTTTCTTACACTCCTTAGACAGTGGATTAGTTTTAAATAAAGCAGTTTGCAGCTACGGTTTTCCTCTCCACTGCACCTTAGACCTCTCCTCCCAGCAACCATGGGTTGTCACGTCTGTGCAGGGGCCCCAGTTATGGTGAGGGCCACCAGCATCTGGTGCAGCTACCGTTGTGACACGTTGTGAGTGTGTCAGCTGCGATGCCCCACTACGCATGGCAAGTGAGAGATGAAGTCTGCTGTAGCAGTGTCACTCTGTACCCACCATGGATTCTTGGAAGTTTCCCTGAATATGGGGGCCTTTACTCTCCTCCCCTCTTCCCAGCCCTGCTCTGCTCTTGGCAGGATATCTAAGGAGCTCTGTGTGGGCAACCTTACCATGTTTCCGCTCTCCTGCACCGCTCTGTAATTGAAGTGCAAACTTGTTTTTCCTCCTAAACTAATAGATCATGTCCCTGTAGGGAGCCTGCATCGCTGGAAAGTGGCCGCCCTCAGCCACAGCGTGGCACGGTGTGGACAAAGCGCTCCTTGTGCAGCACGGCCACCTGGCATTCAGATCAATAGCTTATCTGCACTTCAGACATGGTAGGGGGGAGAGCAGTAGCAAATGCCTGCCCCAAAGTGAGTAAAGGGCTGTACTGGGGGTGGCAGTGGCTGCAGACCCGCAGGGAGAAGTTGGTGCTCTTCAGCAACTGTTGAATCAAAATCAAGCTACATTTTTGCAAGGCAAACCTAAAGGAACAGCTCATCTTGGAGGGGAGAAAAGAGCAGGGAGCCACACAGCAGTTCCACAGAGTTTACCCCAGATGATGTTGTACCCAGCTGGCAACTGCTCTGGTTTGTTATTATATGTGCAAGCTCGAGCTTGAATAACCTCTCCTCGTTTCCGAGCGCTCAGCCTGGGCCGTCGCATTCGCGCGGCCGTGCGGCTGCAGATCGAGATTAGTGCCGCGGTGCAGAGCGACGGGTGAGCAGCAGCCCTGCAGGCCGTTAGGCTCGCACAGAATTGCAGTTACTGCTGCTCGGATAAAAAGCTTCTAAACCTTGGTGAGCCTCGGCACCCAGTATGAGGCAACACCATTGCGCAGCACTGGCGGGTCTGTTATTTTTGTGCATAGAGCCTCTTCCCCACCGCCCTGTGAGGTTTGTTAGTATCCGTGGAGATGCACAGATGGTAGAAGCACCTTATCTGCCCAAGAAAAGGATGCCAGATGATCATCTTAGGCTGATTTTTATTTTTAGGGTTTTAATTAAATTGGTGCAATCTGTGTCTGAAATTTTCACTTTAGTTTACCTAAACTTTTTATTGAGCTTTAACTTGAGCTAAGCTAAATGATGGTCAATGTCCACACATCCTTGTGCTGGTTCAAGTACATCTGTCTGTAACCAGGCCTATAGTTAATTACTCTGTGGTGGCTTTCGCATGTGGAGAAAACCTAGTGGGTGAACTGTGCTTTTGCTGTGAAATTAGTATGGCATCGAATTTTTATTATTACTCTTTTGAATTTGGATGGGCCACTGGGATGGGAGTGAGTATTAATCTCCGTAGCTTCGGGTATGTTGTATACCAGCCTTCTCTTGGAGGCCTGAAACACAGGGACATTTCACACAACACCGGGCACTGTAGAGGGTAGAGAAGTGGGATCAAGTACTTGGTTTTGCTTATTATAGGTAACAAGTGCTGCCAGAAATATCTCCCACTCAAGTCATCCAACTCCTAGAGCAAATAAAATGGTTTCACTGGAAAGCTGTATTATTCCTGCAGGAAAAGTTGCCAGTTTGTTTAAAAACATTTGCATGTATGAATTTGTTTTCTCATGGAAGAAAAGTCTCTGAAGATGAAGCCATAGCTAATGGGATTACGTTCTGTGGTGTTTCCATTTGCTGTATCGCAAGATGGCAAAAAAAACTTTAGAATTGTAACATAGTGCATGCCTGTACTTAAACCAGACCAGTCTATGTCAATCCAGTGCCTGGAAATGAGAGAAGAAGGGAGAGGAATCCTAAATCAGGTGTTGGCAGAGCTTCATTTATTTTCCCCTTTTACAATGTGAGGGCTGAGCCCAGGCTCTGGATATAGCTCCTCTGTGTTTTGGCATCAAGAACTAGAAATTGCAGGTCAGGAGATTCTTTGTTAAGAAGTTTCTGAAATTTCCCTTCTCCCAGATGCCGGAGGGACATGTGCCTTCCAAATGTGGCTTTTTAAACAACGGCAAGATGTACCCCACTGTTTTACAGTTACCTTCCTTCTGTTCTTTTAAGATACTTCAGCATCACCCAGTTGTGGCTGAGGCTTAAAAATAATCATTGACGCAGAAGGAAAGAATCCCGCAGTATTTGAAGTTTCCTGCACAAACAGCCCTTGCTTCCCGTGGGCTTTAGCAATGCGCTCTGCCTCCCTCTGCTCAGCAGGCAGAGGGGTGCAAAAATATTTATCCCCACATATTCTTGGCCTCTGAGCTGCTGACATGTTATCTTTAATTTCTTTTTTTTTTTCAACAAAAATGGATTCTAATTGTGAGGTTCTGCGCTCAGCACTGCGTCCTGCTGCTGGGAGAGCTCGGCGGGGTGAGTCACCCACCGGCCCCGGTGGAAGTTTATGGAGCGCCGGGTTCTAGCTGCTGCGTGCTTTAGTAGCAAGGGGGATGTAACGCAGCCCCGGCTGCCCGGCAGGTGTTGTGAGCCCAGTGTCACTGGGGCAGAACAAGCAGGGTCAGGAAAGCGATTTATGGCCTCTCACAAATGGAAGCAAACATGGGGAAATCATGCTTGAAGGGAAGCAAAGTTGAGGTCAGCAAGTATTTTTCAGGGTCAGAAATAAAAGCCAAGAGTTAGCATGGTGGTTGCTTTCTTCTTCATCTTCCAGTCCTGCACTTTCTTTATTTGAATGTGGCTGAAACTTAACTTTATTTATTTTTTAATTTATTATTCTATTAAAAGATTGAATGTTATGAGTTTGAGTGAGTGATAAACAGGGACAGGGAGATGAGATGATTTGTCTAAATATATAATCTTCTAAATATATCATTTGCCTAGCTTTAATATAAAAAGCCTAGCTTTAAATTCCTCACTTGCATCTCTCTTTTAATTATTTGTTGCTTTTTTCCAGTGTCTTTGTCACAGCTGTCTCAGCTGTCTCCACAGCTGTCAGGAGTAACACTAGCAGCATTTGGCTCCTGAAGAAAGGACTGCAGACAGGACAGTTAGGCTCTGCAGGGGTGCTGGAACATGACTGCTCTCCCGTGCTTGGTATGGACAAGAGGGTGTTTCTTTAGTGGAAATGTCAGTGGAACAGAAATGCAGCAGTGTGGTGGGAGAAGCTGAAAACCGGTTGAGCTAAGGGGTGGTGACAAAGGCTTCTTGCAAATCATTAACAGAGAATTGCAAGGAGGTGAAACAGTGGCTTTTTTTGTTAATTTGTTTTTTAACTCCCTTATTTTAGAACGCAGTTCTGATCTCTGCAGAGCCTGTGCCCCAGCCCACGGTGAAGGGCACCGTGGTCATGGTGTGAACACGCTGCCTTCCAGACTCCCCAAAACCCTTGCGCAGGCCAGGGCCGAGCGGAGGCTGTGTGATAGTCATGGCCAGTTGTCTAAACTGGTGGCATCCTCCCCTGCAGCTGAGACACTGCCACCCATGTGGCCCATGGGATATTGGAGGTTTGCTCAGTGTCCCTGGTTTTATACTTGTTTATTTGTGTTCTGGCAATCTGCAGAATTACAATGAGCTACATCCTGCAAGATGTGCAAATAGTCACCACCTCTGAAGTAAACAAAAGTCTCAAATATTTAAATTGAAGTGTTGGATTACCAGTTTATCACCAGGAAAAAGCTTTTATTGATCTCTCAGAGCCTGAATCACGCTTTTCCTCTGGTGGGACTTCCTTTTTAGTGATGCTGGCTCTGTGAGTTAACGATCAAGACTGAGAAGCTCAGACTTTTGTTTACCATGGGTAGGATGATTCATTTAAATAGAAATGGATAACAGAAAGTGTATGCAATGCAAATTTCACCTCCGCAATTCCTTGCTAGAAGGGAAAGGGGAAAGTGTGGTGCAAGGTGATTACTTAGGTGACAGTTACACTGGGTTAGGTAGAAGTGTGTAAGGGATAGAAATCCTTCTGCATCGTCCTTTACATAAGGAAACTGAAGCCTTAACAAGCTCTTTTGTAATAGTGCGGATCTGGTGCCTTATTCAGAAGCAGTGATATTTCTGAGGGTAAGTTAGGTAAGCAGAGTCCACGTACTTACCATGTGGTCAGTAGAGCATTGCCCCTGTCTGGCTCTCCCCACATACACTAAAGAGGGGAGGTTTTCTGCTTCGCATTGATTTGCTGCTCCAAAACAGCAGCAGGTGCTGTCTTGCTCTGATAAATTCCTGTGAGCATAAGAGCATCTCATTGTCATTTTAAATCTGTGGATATCTTTAATTAAAGCTGCTCAGAGGGAAGAGGAAATAAAGGTTTTAACAAAACAGCTGGGATTCTGCATTGTGATGGATATTGTTAGCAAATGTAATCTGAGACAATCACCAAAACGGAGGAAAAACACCCAAGGCCACTGCACTCCTGATAACAGAGCAGTGTCTTTTGCTCTGATATTGTCAAGGCTGGGGTTCACATGGGAGTGAAAAGCCATGGATAGGGCCAACCTGCCATGCGGGGCATACCGAAGCTGCTTGCTTCTGTCTTCAGTGACAGGTATTCATCCTTACCTCTAGGTGGAAGGGACAGCTTCTGTCACGAACAGCCCTCTCTGCATAGAGCAAGCCATGTAAAATCTGTGATAGATGTGATAGATGGGCTTGAGTTAATAATTTGCTGCTAGGTTTCCTCTTGACAATGAGTGACACGAACAATTGCATCGTTCACAGAACTGCCTGGGAAAGGTGAAGTGTTGCTGCAATTTGGCCTTGACTTTCTCTCCACGATGGTAAAATGCCTTTCTCTGAGGACTGCTCGGGGAAGCCGCGGTTGCCTGCTTCCTTTGAAGATATTCTTCTTCACACCAGGTTACTCTTCATACCACCTTCCCTGTATCTGAAAGTCGTGACACTTCACGACAGTGAGGGGGCCAGAGAGGCAGAAAGGTTAGTGGCATGACCAAGAACACGAGCAGAATATACCTAGAGAGAGATTTCAGCTATTCACCTAGGTGATTTTTCAGCAGGAGGCGGTCGGCTGCGTTAGCAGCACCTGCGTTTTGCAGTTTTGAAGTTTATGTGCTTGCTGCTATCCAGCAGTTGGATATTTTGAGAGGGAAGTTAGTAGGTTTATGCAATGCTGTTCATACCTGTATTGTTGCCCTTTTAGGGTTTTTTCATGTGAAAGGGCTAGCATTTTCATCAGAAGGTCTTCCAAAGTCCAAATAAGTCGGTTTTGTGTGTGAACCTCATGTATCTGGCTTTCTTCTGTTTGAGTTGTAAAACAGTGATAGCAATATGACATGAGTATTTCATGGTCCAAACAACAGAGTCAATAACATGGGAGGAAGTGTGGAGCTGGCTCCTGCAGCGTGCCACAGAGAGAGGCACAAGGCTCATCATGGACTGCACACGTGTAGCTGTTTTGCCATTGAGTGTTTCTGGTATACAGCAGCATATGGGAACTACGGCATGGCCATGGTGTCAGGACCATGTTCGTCATGATTACAATGCTCCTTCTGTTTTTGTCTTGCCCTACAACAGCTGTGCTGGCTAATGTGGGTGCTGGGAAGCATCCATAGATTGTAAAACATGCGGAGGTTATTTCCTTGCATTGTGATGGGGTAGGTGATGAAGAGGTATGGAGTGAGACAGGCAGCCTTGCCTTCATGCCATGCTTTCCATCCGACTGTGAATAGCCTGGTGAGAGCAGTGTTATCTGCTCCGGGTTTTGTTATGTGTTGGATAAGGATGTTTTTGTATCTTTATTATATGGACCTATGTGCAGATCCAGCTGTCAACAGGTGAGGTGGGTCTGGAGGGTCCTACCTTTCTCTAGGAGATGAAATTAAGGAGTTAAATAATCTGTCATCTCACCTGGGTCTGGACTACCAGATTGGCAGATTAAAATTTCTAAATTCATGCTCTTCCTTTGCATGTAAAGCAGCATCTAGTCAGTGAGATCTGCTGGGGCCCTGGTGTGTGTGAGTAACCTGTGCTCACTCCAGCACTGAGAGGACGTGCAGTGTCCGAAAGGAGAGATCCCACCTGGGACTGGAGCGCCCTGTACAAAATCTGGCTACAGTTGGTGTGTGGGAGCTGACAGCCAAGGCACTGATCTGAGCTAAGAGCATTAGCATAGTTCTGTTTTGTGCTGGACCAAGTTAAGTCTCCCAGAAATATAATGAAAATGCAGCACAAAAAGGGGGTGCTCAAGGAGCTGCTGCCCTTACCGAAAGGGGCTGTGTTTCAAGCCTACACGTTTATTTTTTTCCCAGTAAAAATATCTGAAGAGGAGTTACCTAAAAAAAACAAAACAAAAAAACAGCAACAAAACCCTAAAACTGGAACACTGTCTGTTAGTTGCAGGTACCTCTGTATCTCTGTGAGACAGGACCCCCACTCAGCCTCCAGTGATGCAGCTCCGCTGGGAAGCAGGTAGGGTGGCTGGCAGGGCTCATCCAGCTGCCTTTGACTGCCAGCTGTATTTGAACCTATCCCAGTAAGATAACACATGTCGTGGCGAGGGAAGAAGGCCATTTGAAAGAAGTAGCTTTTATTATTTTTCTCATTTTCTCTTACATTGATGAATAAATATGAGCCTCTGCTGAAAATGTTTTCTGAAATAATTTCAGCCCATATGTCATAGTTTTGTTAAAAATAAATAAAAGTTCTAGAAAAGCAAACATTGAGAGGAACGTGTCCTTAGACACCTTTGAAAAAGAAAATCTGTCTAAAATTTATCTAAATTTATCTAAATCTGTCATTGCTGAAGTAAGATTGTGCCTGAGAGGCAGAAAGGGTAGGTGGCAGGAACTAAAAGTGTAACTGAGCAGTTGTATTTCCAAGGTGAAGGAAATGTGGATTAAAACTGCAGAAATTCATCAAGATTTTTTTATTGCTATTTCAGTTTGAACTGTTCTGTAATGATAGAATATACTGATAAATGCATTATTTCTCAGGTGACAAAAGCTATAATTGCAGTATGGCAATGATTGCCTCTAAGAAATGTGAAATGTTGTGTCCTTTCCTCCAAAAATTATTTTGCAATAATTGCAGAGTTTTAATGATCATGTTTGTTATTTCTTAGTATTTAGTCCTTGTATTTTGTGGTTTGTAATGTTTCTTTGTAAGCGCGAAGGTTGGATACTTAATCTTTCTTTGGCATGTTGTCAGAATGTTGTAAAAAAAGCAGATGTTTGGAGTGTATTCTCCTCAACGTGGCGTAAATCTGCAAGGTGTTGTAAAATAAGCAAAGTTTAGGAGAAATGTTTGTGCGCAGATTTGGATATGCCAGTTCAAGGAAGATTTCTGTTATGTGGAGACAGTCCAAAGAAGAGCGACAAAATGATGAAAAGCGCAACTGAGGAAGAGCTGAAGGAGCTGGAGTAGTGACATCTAGACAGGACTGGAGGAAGATCCTGTGGGGCTGGAACTAGGCAGAGAGGGCTGCAGAGAAGGATGGTGGGGGCAGATTAGGCAGACCACTCAGGTGACACAGGCCTTGATGCTAGGGAGGGGACTAGGTGGCCTTCAAATGATGTTTACCATGAAAACTGTGATTTACTCATTTTTAATGATCTACTCCCAAGGCTGTGGCTCTCGGAGAAAAAGCCAAGTATGATGAAACTCTCAGTCATGTGAGACAGGGCCAGGAAACCCTGGAAAAATCCCATCTGGAGCGCCAGAAACTGCTCACCTGGACGGGACAGAAAATCTCCTCCCTCGGAGGTGTGTTGTGTGGCTGGGAGAGAGGAAGAGAGGCAGAGCCCTTCCTCCACGCCCCGCAGCCTCTGGCCATTTTGGTGCCTGTTGAAATGCTGCATGATCTGCACCCAAATACCAGAGTTGTGGTACATACAGCAAAGTTGTGGACACGTTAGGAAAGAACCTCTGCTACTTTTTAGCCTAAAATGCAGTGACAGTGCTTGCAGGTTGCTATTTGGATTGCTGTTTTCCGATTGCTTTAAAAAGACGGGCTGCTTATCCTTGGCCTCATTCAACACAGGAAAAAGTGAAGAAAAGAAGCAGGGACATAAAAAGAAGGCAAGTGATTTCATAATTTATATGCATAATTTGCTTGCAGCAGGCTGAGGCAACTGTTTGCCTGTTAGGAGGAAGATGGCTAAAATAAAATATTTTCACAGTTAGGCTAATACCGTGTAAGGAACTGTAGGAGACGGGGAGAAAACTAGGGCAGCTTGTTTTGGAACTTGTGCTGAAGAGCAAATAAAAACCCCCAATGTACACACTCGGTTACCATATGTCGTGCTTATCATAAAAGGCATCTCAGTGCTATTTCTTTGCAGGGATGCTTGAGTGACACGGAAGCAGCCTGCGCCGCTGAGGAAAGCGCCTGCCAGAGGTTCTGGGGTTGCCGTTTGCGAGACGTCCTTCGTGCCCGGCGAGGCGGCGAAGGCGGCTGGTCAGCTCGCTCCTTCCCTGGCTTGCCTGCTTGATTGACGTTGGCTCCCAGATTGCTGCAGCCGTGCCTGAAGAAAAGGCAAAGGAGCCTAATTTTTCTGCAAGAATTTTCCTGGCACAGGGAGGCATGCAGTGTGGAGAAATGTGCCAGGGAAGAGCCGCTTAGTGCCTGGAAGTGCAAGCCCAGATGCGAACACAACTCCCATCCAAGCCATGCTGTTGTGAAGTCCTTTTTTTTTTTTTTTTTTTTTTTCCTTCCTCTCTCCAGCCTCTTCTCGCTCAGCACACGAGGCGGTCTGTGCTGGAGGCTCCCATGGCACTGCTGTAGGCTGTGCTGAATTAGTTGCTGCTCTGTTGTTGCTTCAGTTGTCTGAAGAGCTCTGAAGGGAAGATGTTGGACTTAAGCTTCCTGACTGAGGAGGAGTATGAGAAGCTAATGCAGGTTCTGCAGAGGGATGCAGAGCTGAAGAAGAAGGATGGGGATCGCATCAGGTGAGAGAGCACTCTGCAGCAGCAGGCTCTGAGCTCCCAGTGCTTAGAGCAGATTCTGCAGCTTCTTTTAGAGAGCTGGAGTGTGTATCTGTGTGTGTGTGTGTGCCTGTGTGTCTGTGCACGTGCAGGGAGAAGTGCAGCCCGCGGCAGTGCTGTCCCTTCATGTTCACACCTGAAGGGTGTTTCTAGTTACCCTCTGGCTTTTTCAGCCTTTCTACTGTTGCTGCCATCCATTCTCTGCTGGGCTGTGGGGCTAGACTGTCCTTCGAGTTAATGAGTAGCTCTGAGAGAGTGGAGGGGCATCCACCCCTTCCCAGCTGTGGGGAGCAACAGGCTGATTTCTGAGTGCCCGAGGTCACAGTAGAGGAGGAGCTGCTGCCTTGTTTTCCTCGACAGGTAGCATCAAAGTCCCTTAGAGTGTTTTTTAAATGAGACTTTTCATCCCCATCTCTTCTGAAGATCCCTGTGGTGTTCTTTGCTGGAGGTCCATTGGCATCAGCTGCTGGGTGGGCAGCGAGAGGCTACAGCATCTGCTGGGGGCTTTGCGGGAGCTGCCGCAGAGCCAGGAAGAGCTCTCAGCTTTGCCACCAGACACCCCGGGGCTCGGTCTGGCTGAGCGGCGTTGCTTGTTGCTGCTGTCACTTTTTAAATGCCAGCTAGGAGAGCATCTGGGCTGACAGGATGCACCAGGCTTAGGAAACTGGCACCGAGCTCTCCGCTGGGATTGAGGAGAGTGCAGGTGGCTCGGTGCCTGGGCACCACAGCGAAGGATGCGAGTCTGCGATGTGCCATGGAGCTAGAAAAGAGCAAGCACCGGCATGAGGACTGCTCAGGGCTGGAGGGGACGTGATGCCTTTGCAGCAGACTCTGGGGAGTCTTCATGTAGGGGTGAGGGCTAGAGAGACCCAGAACTGATGGTGGCACAGGAGCAACTTGGGCTTGAGGTGTATGTGTCTGCAGCCTCTTCTGTCTCCCTGGAGAGTGACATAAATGACCATCCGTTTGTTTTGTTTATTTTTTTTCCTCCTGAAATGCAGCAAAAAATCTGTGGTGGAGTTTTGTAGTGAAAACAATGTTTAAATGTTTTCAGTTTTGTTTGCTCTTCTTTGGAAGCTACTGCACAAAAGACTTTTGTTTGGGAATGACATAAATTAGATCCTAAGCGATGATGGTGCCATGGGCCTCTTGCCATTACTGGTTAAACCCAGGAAGACCTTTGGTGCAAATGCAGAGGTGTCCAGCATAAATCCTGCTGGAGCCATCAACAGGTACCAGTTGGGATAAACTCCATCAAAGGCTTTACACTGATTGGGTGTCAGCAAGATTAAAATATGCTCCTAAATCTCCTCTGGGCCTTTGAGGATTCTTTGTTACTTGGATTTTTAACCCCTTCTTCCTGCTGATATTCAGGCTGAGATGGTTGATTCCTTTGGCCTGTCAGGCTTTTACAGTGGTGGAGGCAGTGCCAGCTGCAAGGAAGCTAATTGTGCAAATTTCTGTGTCAAAACAAAATAACCGGAGGCAAATTCAAAGTACAGGCTAGCAAAAAGAGCACTGACAGGTTTAGGTGCCAAAAACCAGCCCTGGGTGTGCCCAAGCTGGTTACAGTAAGAGAAGCTGTGTTCAGGAAGGAGAGCTAACTGTTTGTGTGCCAAAACCCACATGGCAGGAGGGAGAGGAGGAATGTCTAGGGAGAAGGCTACAGCGACAGTCTCATCCCCTAAAAAACATAATTATTTTGATAGTTTACATAAGATTTGGTCTAACATATTTTTCAGCTCAACAAGAGATGAATAGACAAATAAAGAGAGCAGTTTAGGATCTGTAAACAGCCTCACCCCTCTCCAGACCCTTGGGGCTACAGAACAAATGGACAAATCTCATTGCCAGGTGGCTCCATTAGGAATTTGCAAAGTTTGGAAAAGGTGAAAGCCTGTGTTTGCAAGGTGTTGTTTCCTTTCCAAGTAAAGCATGAATTAGCTCTCATTTTAAAGCAATTTTGACCCTTGTGATTTCAGAAAATATTCCCTGGATATTAGGCAGTTGAGCTGTGTGTACAATAGTCATAAAGGTAGGTCAGGGAAGTTGAAACCTTGGAGACCTTTCGGGGTTTAATATTCTTAATTGACTTTTAGGCGGATTCAGGGCTCCATCAAGGATGAAAAGAAGAAGAAATTTGTGACTGGTGAATGGTTTTCAGAAGTGAAGGCGAAACGATTTCAAGAAGACTTAGAGGGGTCAGATCTGCTTCGGGCATCAATTAGAAAGAAGAAGGGCAAACTGGAAAGTAAGTATGTTAGTGTGCGCCTTAACAAAACAAACTGATGGACTGAAAAATAGTTGTTAGATATGTAGGCCTCCCTATACAGGGAGCTAGTTGGGGACTAACTGTATGCTGCAAAATGAGAAAGTTCTCAGCTAAGTTTTCAGTACCAAAAAAAAAAAAAAAAAGCCAACTAATTATCAAAATAAAAGTCCAAGGAAAACAATTACAATGCAGTAGAGGTAACTCTTGTATACTAGCATCATGCAGTAGATACCTTTTCCCCAGCTCAAGGTTCTTTTTCCAAAATGTTCGTAAGGGGTTGCTGGAGTAATTTCTTGTTGAAGCTGCCTGAGATCCTAGGGAAAGAGATGATGTGGACCATTTCTAGCATAAAACTGATAGATCTGGCTCAAAGACCCCTTATTCCTAGACTGCTCTGATAAAAGCAGGACAACGGTCTTCTCTCACTGCCCCACTTTGAGGGCAGGACCCAGGACATCAAGGTCAGTCACATCTCTGCAAAGGCACAGTGGTGCCTCTCTTGGGCAGGAATTTTCCCTGTCCAAGAGGGGAACATTGGTACAATGGAGCATGCCTGGCTTTTCTATAAGGAAATAACTCGTAGGCACAAAACAGAGGAAATCAATTTTGATGGCTCACTGTTGTGAAAAGAATTAAAGTCCCATGTGAAATGAGCAGGACTGTGCTTTGAGCCCAAATGTAGCCAACCTTTGTGCAAAACAGAACTGGGGATGATTCACATCATGAGCACGAAGGCAGGTCAGCTGACTCAACAGCAGGACTTTGGGACTGTATCCTAATCTCGCACAACCTCCACACTGACTCTCTGTCAGGGTACTCAAATACTCACATGCCTGAGAAGTTACTGAGTGCTGCTGCTCTGGGGAAGCGTGGCTTTGATAGACAGCTCTAAGCAGTCTGCCACGGTCATTAATGTTGTAACTGACCTCTGTTCCACTGCAGTAAAGTGAGGGTTATCTTCCATCTGTTCAAAGCTCAAATGTCATCTCCATCCTGCTCACTCCAGCCCAGTTCTCTGGGTCCAGCTACACTTCCTGCCGTGGAGCTGCAGCAATAAAGATTGCTCCTTCATTTACTCAACTTCCTTGGCCAGTATCTCCCTATAACATTAGTTTCCTCCCCTCTTTAAAGCCCCAATTTAGTTGATCCCTCTTAACTCCACATTACTCAAAGCTAAACACTTGCTAGGGTCTTCAACACCTAAGAAGTGTTTTCATCTCTTTTTGTTTATTCCTGACAGCTCACATGACTGAGGATAGATTCAGTGGAGTCTTAAGTGCAGAACCAGCCCATTATATTTCACACAAATTTGCTTTTATCCTTATATTATTATTTTAGGGATTTATTTTATTATTAAATTTGCTATTTCATCATCCTTCCAGAATGTGAAAACATGTAAAGCCTTTTCAGGCTTGACAGAGTAGACTGGCCATTTCTGCAGTGGTTGCTCTGCCTTTTGAGGATGTGTATTTATGCCTACACTCTCTTTGCATGAACAGACAGATTTCTAGTTGCATGAAGAGATGGCAGCCCCTTTGCCACTTAAAGGACACCAGGTCAGGTGAATGGCCCTGCTTCTGCAACCCAGCTAATGAAGTCAGTGATGAAGGAGATTCATTTTTGCCTTGCCGGTAGCATCAGCATCTTTTGCTTGCAGCCCATTTCAGTGGAATAAAATTTGAAGTTCCTTTGGGTTTAGATTTAACTTCTACTGATGTTTACATGAGATGTGGCCTCAGGTTATCCTTTAAAATAATCTCCTTAGTAATATTGCATTAATATACAAATTATGTCTTTGCTTGTATACTTTGGGTACTTGGCTGTTTTAAAAAGGATGAAGCAAATGTTACTAAATTGCTATAGCAACTTAGCCCTCTTTCTTCCTTTTCATTTTTTTCTTTTTATTTCGCTTTGTTTATTTTCAGCCTTATTGTGTTAAATCACAGACATAGCATGATTTTTTTTTCTTTTTTCCTCTTACAAGCTGTTTTTCTTCTCCTGGAACAATTAGGTTCATCAGCGTCCTATCAAGCCTTCAAGGTGACAAAGGGGTGCATGTTCATCTAACATGAGGGGCACGTTCATGCCTGTTTTTAAGAGTGCTGGGAAATGGTGAATCGCCTAAAGTATTATACCAGCTGTAGCTATGCACACACATGCACACGCACGTGTATATATGTGTTTGTGTATTTATATATATATGCATATATACAAGTTGAACTGGTTAAACCACTACTAATTTTCAATGGAATTTGCCTCTTATTCTGTCTCATCCTAAAGTTAGCAAAGGCATTTTACTTACCTTGGTGGGTTACATAGTACTAATAAGCCATTTGTTTGTGATTAAGTCAGAGGTAGCTGCGTTAGTGCTGAAGCAGTTTGGATGGGGGTGATTTGGAGCAGAGGAGCCAAGCACCTCTTGGTGCTTCTTGCTCACTCGTGAAGTGGAAGCTCTGAGGGGGAGCTGTCAGGAGAAAACAAACACCATGCAATGCATTGAGATGAAAGAGAAGAGAGGAACATGTTTTTTAAGGCGGTCAAGCTCTTTTTAACCCTGACGGGCAGAGCGAAAACATGGGAGCCTGGTTTGGTGCTTCTGATTTCGGACCAGTTCCCTGCTGGCATCTCACACCTCAGGCTTGGTGCAGGCGGGGAGGCCGTAGCTGGCAGAACCGAGGAACGCCCCGCAGGGCTTTCCCAGGCCTGCGCCTGGCGGGTGCTGCCCACGCGTGCCATCAGCTGCAACACGGCTTTTCTGTCCCCAAACAATGTCCCCTTGTGCTCTCTGCACGGCAGTGTTTATAAGGACAAAGTGCAGCCCTTCTCCACAAAAACGTGCGGTGTAAAAACGGTAACCAGCTCTGAGCAAGGCCGCCGTGCACCTCCTCCTGCTGCCACAGGCCAGGCAAGGCCCCGGGGCCGTGCGCGAGAGAAACCCTTAGTGCATTTCTCTAACCCACCCCGTGCAAAGAGCTCCCGGGCAGCATGGAGCGGCTCTCGGGGTGGCTCTCCGGGATGGCTGGTGCCCCCCGCCCCGCCAGGCAGCACGGGAATGGCACTGGTGTTGCAGCCTGCCTCTAGGATCAGTCTGCTCAGGGGGTTGCTGCAGTTTGCTAAACGGATAACAGTGCTATATAACTTATTGTCATATATTGTTTTAAGCCTCTGATTTGATTGTATAGTGAAATCTAGGCTAAAAAGATTTGGCAGATTTTGTAACAGGTAAATTTACTCTTTAAAATAGACATAGCTGCATGTGAACAAATATGTGCTAACCTTGTGTATGCTAAATGTTTCCTCACTGTTTGAGGGTTTAATCCTTCTGTTTTTTACGGTAGCAATAAAACGTAATTGCCAGCTAAATGTCTAATGCAACAGAACAACCCAGGCAGGTTGTTCTAAAAGTTACCGTCTTCTATTGTTTTTTCTTTAGGGTCTGAGAGTGCTCAGAAGATGTAGCTAAACCCTGTGCCAGTGCCAGGAAAAATAGCAGGGATCTCCTCATTAACTGTATTGGCCTCCTCCTTTGTTTGCCAAGATCGGATGACTTTGAGTCAAAACAGGAAATAGCTGAATTTAAATCCTGGAACGGATTAACTTTATTGACAGCCACAGCAGTGTCCTGCTAAGGTTTCTTAGGATGACAGCTCCTGTCATCAGTCTGGCATGAACCAGCTCTGCTCGGGCTCTTAGGTCCATGGGACATGGAGGAACTTTTCCATGTGGGAATTGCAGGGGGACTGCCCTCATGCTGCCCATCCACAGAGCTGCAGGCAGACTCCTTTATCAGTCGCCCCATGTTAGTTCCCCAGGGCTTGCAGCGGTGGGAATCATTTGAGGAGCCCCCACTTTCACCAAGTAAGACCTTGTGGCTGTTGCAAGCTCACTTACGTGTCATTTCTCGATTGTCCCTGCTGTGTAACAGATGAGCCTAACGAGCGTGTCCGGAGCAGTCTGGATGGCAGAGCAGCCGCGAGTCCTCCTGTCCCGGAGCGCGCAGCCAGCGCGGGAGACGAGAGGTAACCCTGGCCCCGTGCCGCCCCGCTGCTCCGCCGGGCCTGGCTGCTCCTCTTGCTTCTAAGGAAAACTGAATGCAACCCTGGTCTTTTAAATGAGTTTCCAAGACCGTGTTAGTAATATGTGATACAAGGTATTTTTAAAATCCTTCTTCCAGGAATTGTCAGAATATCAATCCTCCCTCAATAACCAAGTGGTAATGTGCTTATCCCAGAAAGGTTTTTCCTGCATGATTTGATAAGGGGTTAGTAAAATGGAAGCTGTCGTTAATGTCAGGGTATTCTGGGTAGTTTTTCAAAGTAATTATGATTTTTATTTGTTTAGTTTTTGCCATGGGGCAATGTTAACAAAATTAATTGCTTTAGGAAACTGGTCATTTCCTGCCAGTACTGACCACTGTGTCCAGCATTCAACACTCTGCTTGAAGTCTTGCTAGGATTTCAAGTTGTGCTGACTGTGCAGAAACACGCAGTAAAAGCAGCTCATCAGATAAAACTTCAGACCTCACTCAAACTTATGGGCTGTGGAGAAGCCATTAAAATATACATATTTACATTTACTATGGCTTCCATCTCATTTGCAGTTTTTTATCAGCAAAATGAGGAATTGTTCTTCACAGGGAACAATTGCCCCAAGTAACTATTAAATGGAGGCCTTCACAGTGCTTCCAGACCTCGTGCGGCTGGTGAGAGGGGCTTCTTTAACAGAAATGCAAACTCAGCTTGTCCAGGATGCTCCTGCTTTCCCAGCACAGCAGTTTCCTTATCTTTTTCTTCCGTTTCAGTTTTGATTATACTCTGAAAAGCTTACTTTGTTTTCCTCAGTCAGGCTTAAACAGAAAGCATTCCTATGTCAAATCCCACCAGTCAAAATGTGACTGCCTTTATCCCTCTGGAGAGCAGCCACCACTGCACTCTTCCCAAGAAGATAGAAGTAGTCAGATAAACTGCTTGTGATATTTGTTTCTTCTATTTGTTTACCAGGTAGTTTGCAATCAACTTGTATTCCAAGCATGATTATCTATATGCCATGCCATGGTTTTGGGCTAACTGTTGTCATTGCAATTACTCCTGCTGTTTATAAATTCTCAGTCAATGTGGCTGAGCCTCTGGCCTGCACAGGAAAGGGTAGAGTCACCAGAGCTGATCCTTCTCGGGCCAGAGTCTGGAAAGTGGCATCTCCCTTCTGTGTAGCTTTGGGCTCTTTTAGCACTGCCACATGCCATGTTTTCACAGCAATTTTTCCACAAAAAGGGAAAGTCTGAATAAGCCTAAAAGTTTGCACTGTTATTTTCATTGAGCAACTTCTTTATTGACTGCAGTGGGAGACTATTCCTTAGTCTAAGTTCAAGACATTTAACATGTTCTCAGGTCATTCTAAAGATACGGAAAAAATCTATGAAGGCACCAGCTGTGGCCAGCCAGAGCGTGTGGGCTTGGTCAGCAGGTGGAAGTGGCAGCGTAACTAAGCAGAGCAGACCCCTCATTGGAGACTGCCAGATCACCTGGGCAAGGGATGCCCTCAGAGCGTGTCCTACACTGGTCTCCTTGCTGAAGTTTCTTGTCTTCCACAGATCCAATGGTGTCACGTTTGATACTGCAGAGGGGCCTAAAATCTTGCCAAAACCAAAGCCAAGACGTCCTGTCCTGCTGTATGCATCACACAAGGTAGGATGCCCGTGGCCTCCGCATTTTGTTTTGATAATCCTTGGAACTTCATGCAATCTGGGTCTGTTGGCAGGGGCTTCAGAGGCGGTGTGCCTTGGTGTCTGTGCTCAAGTAAAAGATATTTTTCCCATCTTGCCAGTTTATACACACTGATAGGATTTATTTTCCATTCAGAGATCCAGTATAGTTGATGTCTCTTCCTCAGAGAGTGACACTGGAACAAATCCATTTGTGGCTGCAACAGACAGCTTGCATTTGTCTCGGAAAGGTAAGGTTTTTGTTCAGTGAGCCATATGAGTTTTTATTATTCAGCATCAGACACCAAGAGACGAAGGAGCTGGGTTTGGTTGGGATTTTTTCCAAATGAAAAGGGGTTTGGAGGAAGGATTGGGAAAATACTGGTGATTTCTGGAAACTGCTTCCCTTTGAGAAGCTGTAGCATAAACCTCCTGGAAAAAAATACTGTGTGATACTATGGCCTGGCTTGTAAACATCTTGTTGTCGTTGTAGGTCATGGAGCATTTCCATTGCCTGCCAGTCTTTCAGAGGATGCTGTGCCTCAGCCCAGCAGTTCATCTGGAGGAGATGCAGTTAATGGAGCCACTGGCACCACAGCAGTGGCAAAAACTCCACCTGAAGAAATGTACGGTCCCAGCAAGATACCGATTAAGAAGAAACCAAGCAGAACTTTACCCAGATCAGAACAGTTCATGAATCACGTGGGCCCAGGTGAGAGCAGCCCCACCAAGAAAGAGCTGCTGGTAAGTCCCAAAGCACTCAGTGCAGAGGGAGAAAGCAGCCGGACTGTGAAGCAAGGCATGAACTATACAATCTCTTCCATGAGTAATAGAGAGGAGGATATTGGCTTAGATCGTGAACACTTCAAGAACTTGAAGAACTTTTGGGAGAAGGCAGCAGACTCCATGACAGGGGGAAATGTTTCCGAGGACTCAGTGGAGGCAAACAGCAGGCAGGTCAGGCTGAGTCGCTCACTCTCTGTCCAGTCCAGCCAAAGCCAGGACAGTGAAGAAAAATCTGTCATCTTTACCAGAACAAGAACTCCTTATAAAAGGACAATAACTTTGTCTTCTAGTGAGGAAGAACCAAGCTGCACAGCCCCTGCACGAAAGGGCTCCATTTCCTCTGGTCCTAAATCCACATATACCAAGAGCAAAGGCACGCTGGTTGCAGGAAATAACTCGCTGAGTGAAAGCAATGGGAATCTGCCTGTGCCAGAAGAAGAGAAGGCAGCACAGCGCTGCTCAAAGAAATCCAGACTGCCTGTGAGAGTGCCTTCCATCAAAATAGAGTCGCCTACCAAAGAAGCGCCTGGCAGCACATTTGAGCCAGAGACACCCACGGATGAATTTGTCATGGCAGAAGAGCACGAGCGTCAAGAGGATTCGCTGGTGAGCAGGGTGCAGATACTGATCGAGCCCACACTTGCAGATGACGAGAAAGATGATCAGAAGGAGCGAAGGTCTGACTTGGGCACTCAGAACAACATGGAAATAAATGAAGAGATACCTGAGGAAAAAATATGCAAGGCTCAAGACAACCCAACACCTGGTGAACCGGCTGGAAAGAGAGAAGTCGTGCAGGGAATGGACTCAACTGTTTACTCAGGTACCAAAGGCTATAACTATACCCTGTGAAATCCCAATGAACGTCTTCCCTAAGTCTGTTTTCCTCCCTCTCCCTTCTGCATATTGCACATTTTCTCCATTTCTACCTTTTTTTTTGAGCAAAGTTAATATGTGTGGAATGTGTTTAGCAAACAGCTCTGAAAATAAAGCCTTCTGCTTAGCTCAGTGGAAGTGTCAATGAGTGCAGTGCTGCTATCCAGTTCCCTTGCCTTTCTCCCTGCTTCGTGGTGGCCCTGATCCCTTACCTGGCAGCAAATCAGCTCGGGACAGCTCTCCCTTTCCTTAGCCTTACTTGCAGCAGCTCGTTTGAACTCATATTATTTTACTAACTGGGACGTCTGTACTTTCTTCAAGTATAGGGCTAGAGGAACTCTTTGTGGTAGTAAAAAATAAGTTATTTGCACAGCTTAGGGACACAACAGAAATAGAATGTTTTTAAACAAATATGTTGGTCATTAAGCTAGTTTGATATCCTGCATGCTTATTCTAAAATGATCAGTGTTTGATTGAAAACCTGGGCCTTTGGGTGCTCCACAAATGAATTTGGCCCAAAATGGACTGAACAAACCATCCGATCTTTCTGAGCTCTGACACCATGTTCTCAACCATGATGAGATCAATAGTATCATGACTTTATTAGCCTCTTTCTTTGCATTTGACAAATTATTGTGGCGTTTGTTAATATGAGAAAAAGTCTTGTTAACTGTGGTTTCTTTTAAATGTGACCCGTTCGCCCAGTCCTGTTCACTACCAAGCAAATATCTGGGGGAAGAGCTCCCTACCTCCAGTTTCAAAATTTCATGTCCTCCAAGAACAGGGTAAGATGTATTTGAGAGGATTTTCCATAGACTCATCTGATTTTCATTTTGAATAGTGCCATTTCCTGGCTTATTTGCTGTTCCACATAACATCTCCATGAAAATACTGAGTTGCACTCTAGACAAACACAAGTATTTCCTTTATAAACTAGATTATTCTTATATTTCTCCAGTTTCTTGCATTATTTTTACATTCATTTCAGGATGATATTAGCAGGTAGCTGTGTTGCATTGGAAAATCAGTGCAAGTGCTGGTCTGTTTTGGAGGCTGGGTTAATCTACTGTTTACATTTTCCACCATAGACTGAAAAGCTTTTTGTGAGGAAAGACATGAAAGAGAAGACAATTTAAAGCAGCCCTGTGTAATGTGTTGCAAGCAGAGCAAACAAGCCAGTGCGCACGTGCACACACACACAGAGAGATTCACACACACTTGTTGATGCACTGCCTGTTTGTGCTTATTTACCATGTTGATTTGGATTTTCCTATATTGCAGAGGAAGATGGAGATCGTTCTCCTGCTGCTCAGGCATTGGCCCGAGCAAACAATATTAATCTTGCAAAGAGCATGGTGAACATTTACACAACCACAGAGAGTGAGTAACATCTTTCTTTCTGCTTTTTGGTTTACATTCCCTGGAGGTAATATATTATGTCTGAGTTCTGCATTCTGGGTGCTTCTGTGCTTGTACCAGGCAAGGAAAATGACATATTGTTTCATCATCAAATTAGAGAGCTTATAGTGCCTGAAATTAAATTCAGAGCCAGGAAATTGCAGCTAGATAGATGGTATGTTACACAGTGTGTGCAGGAACAAGCAGGAGGGCTTCAAACACTTGGCAAAAAGCTTGTCCCTGTCTCCTCTTCCCTGCTGGTGCGCTGGGACCAGGCTGTGTGGCAGCCTGCTCAGCAGATCCATCAGGTGTGCCAGAAACCAAGAGACATTAAACAGAAGGCAAAGCAGAAAGCAGCAGCAAATCTCAAGAAACTGGGGGCTGGGAAACCTGTCTACATCACCAAGCAGGCCAAGGAAGCAGCAGTAAGGGAGAGGGCCTGGAAAAGGCAGCAGCAGTTCAGTGTCTCCATCTCCCCACTGACAGGATTTTAGGTTTATTTAGGATGCCAAACTTCACTCTAGAAAACTCACCTCTACTTCAAGTGTGCTTATTTGTTTACAGTTTAACTATAATCTGCAGAGAGGGCAAATTTAATATTGTGCTCAGGTTTAGAAATAAAAATACTGAATAGACCTCTTTGCTGTCAAAGAAGCTTTGGGCATCCCTGAGCATTGAATGCTCCATCAGCATGACTAACATGTTAAGCAGGTGTGTATATATAAATGGGTATTTATCTACATGCATCATCTAGAAACAAAACAGTTATTTTGGAATGAGGTTTGTCGTGAATAAGGTTGGAGATGGAACAAATAGGTTTTAGTTAGCCATTTAAGCAGCCCAGTAGCCTTCTTTCTAACCTGACACATTCCTGAATCTTTCACACTTTTTTCTCTTAGACATTCTCTTACTCGGCTCTTTGTCTGCCTAGCAAAATATTTGGGATGTGTATGCAATGCTGGAATTGTAGGTATAAGTATTTCATATCTCTTTTGTATGGGTAATATTGTATAGAAGAAGTGATGAAATGGAAATGTCAGCATGTTTTGTTTCCTTGACAGGGAGACAGCCTTGTATGTTTTCATTCTAAATTAAATCTACACAGATAAAAGGGTTCAAACAAATTCCATCTCTAAGCTAATAGGCATATTAAATTAGCCGCTAGAGGGAGAGTATACATTCCCACACAGTGAATGGAAACAATTTGAAAACAGCTTTAACATTTTAGCTAGTAATTCTTGTCTTGGGGAGGGCTGAGCTTCAGAGTCCAAAAACAGAGATTGGGCAAATGTATAGTACTCTGGTGCCTTCAACAAGCTGTTTTTCCTTCTGTTGCTCCTGTTTTTCCTTCTTTGGGCTCTTAAACAAGAAGGAGACTTTCTTATATTTTAATCCTTCTGACAAAATACCTTGTTGCCTTTGTTTGTTTGTTTGTGCCTACAGCATACAATAAACCTCATTTGATAACCCACCAGTTTCTTGAACCTGAAAGAGTGAAAGAGCTGAGCAGATCCTCTCCTCTCCTACTGTCTGAGGTAGGATTGAAATCATAAATTGCTGAAATAATAATCACAGCATCTCCTGAATACCAGTCCGCATGCAAGAAAATGTTTCCTGTAGATACCAGCAGTGCTTGTGCTAGAGCATGCCTCATTTAGGTCATAAATAACTGAGGAAAAAAAAAAGAAAAAACAACTCAATAATCCAGGCCAACACTTCTATCCTGTAGCAGTTTTAAGTGTTTCCCTCTGCCTCAAGCCGCACCATTACATGCTCTTCCCGAGAGCCTGGGCAGCTACGTTCAGGTCTGCTTGGAGTCAGTTAATGACGACGTTCGCTCTGCCGGTCAGAGGGACAGTCTCAGGGGAGACTCCCTGCACTTCCCTCCTCTCTCCTAACCTGCTCTCTGTTTAATGGGGCTCCGCTGAGCTGTTGTTTTGCCTCTGTAGTGTTTCGAAGTGCTCATACTGCAGAGCTTTAAGGTGCTTGTTGTTTTCTGAGCAGACTGAATCAGACACGGCTTCAGAAATCAGCTTCCAGTTTAACAAGCACAAAAAGACACCTAGCATTGGCAGCCACTCCTCCGACATGGCATCTGTCTCCTCGGTAGGTACCTAATGTGTACACCTCGGGGTTTCTTTCGCTGTTGGATGTGGTGATGCTGCATTGAAGCTAATACAGATGATGTAGCCTCCGAAGTATCCTGTTGATTTCTGCATGGTATTATTCTGCATTATTAAAGGAATGATGGTGATTAATTACTACTTTGTGTTGAAATAATGTCTTAAGGTACCATCCCAAATCAGAGCCCCACTGGGCCAGTGTTAGACAAATTGAGAGTGAGCGTTAGCCCCTGCTGCAGAGTGTGGCCACTCTGAACTCTGACAGTATGCACGTTTCCCATTTTCTAGGTGAGGAGATGAGACATGGCTATAAAGTGACTTGTTTGTGCTGCAGCTCCAGCAGAGTTAGGACTGCAGGCTGGTGCCCTCTGCAAGCGAATCCTTCCCTTTTTCAGCAAATTAGAAGAATTCAGGGCAAAACTGTAGACAAACAGCAAACTTGTGACTTGGAGCTTTGCTTCTGAGGCAAAGTTAAAAGAACTGAGTATGTTTAGTTAGGCATGAAAGAGTTCCTAAAGAGCAGTGCTTTGCCAGGACTGCTTAAAAAGTGTATTTTTGTTGAAGACAGCTCTAAAGCATGTGTGTGAGGTTTAAAGAATGTAAGTGGAGCAAGGCTTGTGGGGAGAGGTCATGAATGTAGATAAACGGTGCATAAAAACCAACCAACAAACACCTCCCCTCAAAAATAAAAATCAGATGAACTTTAGGGCATATCATTCCTTCTGGATGCCTAGAGAGTCTGGGAGCATTAAATGAGCCTTTTGTGTCCATAGTCACATGTTGCTGAATATCTCATGCTAGATTCTCTGTTGGGGTGAATATCTTAATGGAATGGTAAATGTAACTCCAAGGACTTAGAGGAGGTATTTAGTAGATTCTTGTAGCTTAAAATAGAGTAAAATTAAGAACTAAAGGAAGTAGGGAAGACAGAGAATAATTAGGTTAATTACCAGAGATGTTTTCTGATAGAATGAGCCTGACTGTATCATAGAAACACACCAAGAGGGTTAATTATTTGCTTTGCAAAAGGTAAACCTTTTATGTTTGCCCATCGGGAATGATGAACGATTGGTGGAATGGAAAATTTTCCTGTAGTTCTGAATTGTCATATTCTTTTTGCTTCATCACTTTCTACCAGTGAAGGACTTAATACTTGAAAAGGAAGCCCAAGGCCTGTGGGCAAATTTTGTTCAGGGAAAGCAGTGACTCTTGGGTGCTTAATTCCTATTTACTACCTGCAGAAACCTCATTTTTATCTACATCTGTGGTTAGCAGGCACACAGGGGCAATTGCATCTGTTGGGAGACCGACTGTTCAGAACAGGGACTGTATGTAATTCTATTTTGTACAGCTTTGTGCACATTGTGAGCAAGCGACAGGATAGTAAGAGTCAGCTTTCCATGTATGTCTATGTTCTTATTAGCCTAATTTAAAAACTGAATGTCAGTTAGGAAACTGATCTACCAGAATTAAGCAGTTTGTGTAAAGATAGTTCAAGTTCTCTCAACGTATTTCATTTTAATGATGTGACTGGGTCAGACTATCANGGCACACAGAGGCAATTGTATCTGTTGGGAGACTGACTGTTCAGGACTGGGACTGTAATTCTATTTTGTACAGCTTTGTGCACATTGTGAGCAAGCGACAGGATAGTAAGAGTCAGCTTTCCATGTATGTCTATGTTCTTATTAGCCTAATTTAAAAACTGTCAATTAGGAAACTGTATCCACCAGAATTAAGCAGTTTGTGTAAAGATAGTTCAAGTTCTCTCAACGTATTTCATTTTAATGATGTGACTGGGTCAGACTATCAGCCATTTGTACTGTAACGGTGCCAAAGGGAAATGACTTGTGCAGTGTCATTCCCCCTCCCCGCCCCCCAATTATATTGGACTCAGTTGCCTAATGCAACTGATTAGGGGTGAAAATCTTATGTGTTGGTCGAGCATTNTGGTCCCCACACATTGGGGGCTCCCCACCCCCCAATTATATTTGACTCGGTTGCCTAATGCAACTGATTAGGGATGAAAATCTTATGTGTTGGTCGAGCATTCAGAAGAGCAGACATTTACTGCTTCTTAAACCTGGTCTAGGATAACATATCCCTATGCAACCCTTCATATCCTCTTCTCATTCTCATAAATCCTGGTCCCCCAGCCCCTGCTCACACAAGTGCAGCTACAGATCTGGACTGTTACTGTGCCAAGAGCATAGAGCTGCTAAGGAACACAGTTTGCAGGCTGTTTTTCTAGGAATGCACTTTTCAGACCAACATCTTGGTCCAGAAACTAAGTCAGGAGGTTGCCTGTTTCAGTGGTGCTAACCTTGCTTTTCCCTGTGCAGGTGAGTGGCAGCGTGCTCAGCGTGTACAGCGGCGATTTTGGGAGTGTGGATGCCCAAGGTACTGTTGAGTTTGCTCTAGGCTATGATGAGAAGAACCGGGAGTTCCAGATTCATGTATCCCAGTGCAAGGACCTAGCTGTTGTGGATGAGAAGAAAGGCAGATCTGATCCGTGAGTGATGCTTCCCTTGGATGCCTTGTGACTTCTAAACTGCAGAATTTTATGTTCTGGAATATACTTTTCTCTTGTGTTTTGGCATTCATGGTTTCCATCCTGCCTCAGATTTGTGCTGTCCCCCCCAGCTTGCTGCTGCGACCTTTCCATCTGATGCCATTGGCATCAGTAAAAATGTTGCTGCAGATTAAAATCTAAATATGGCTGAAAAAGTTTTGATTGCTACAAAGATGGTTTCTCTTGTCACAAGAATATGTTTTTTCTTCATCCATGTGAACCTTGGTCTCCCTGTGACAAAAAAAAATCAGTAACACCTCTAGAGATGCAGGCACGTGTCCATGCAGAAAGCAAGCCCTGCAAGTGCCACTAGGTGACACAGTGGCAATTGTACAGAGGTTAGCGATCTCTAGTTTGGTGAGGAAGAGAAGCTCAAATTTGAATCTTGAAGAAGGGAGAGTTATTATCAGATTCCTTGAGATGTTCCTCTGCTTCTCTCCCTCTTACTTCACCCTGATTTTGAAGGCAGAGAGCTGCTGTATTATGAACATTTCTGAAAACAGATAAATGGCCATATTTAAATCCTTGCATATTTAAAGCCTAGCTGCTGGCTACAGAGCTGCCTGTTCTGAATGTTGCTGGAATCCATGCATCTCCAGTGAGACTTACATGTTCACATTCACACCAAGTTAACACCCCTAATTAGTTTTGGCTCCAGAGAGTCAACTCTGGGTCTTTTGTTCTCATAAATTCCATGTCACCATTCCAGAATCTCCCTTGCTTATTAGAGCGTGGTGATCCTGAAGAGTACCTAGCTGGAGTTGTTTGTTTTCTTTTACAGGTATGTCAAAACTTATCTGCTTCCAGACAAAGCTAGAATGGGTAAGAGGAAAACCTCTGTGAAGAAGAGAACAGTGAATCCCATTTACAATGAGGTGTTAAGGGTAAGCACAAATGCATGTTGGAAAAAATGGTGTGGCAGTAACCACCTGTACCAGACCAGTTGGGGCAAGTGCCTGTCTTTTTGGCAGGGTTACTTCACTTGCCTCTTGCTAAGAACTTTGGGGTTGTGATGCTGGTGGTGGGGGAAAGAGTGAACTTTTTCTAGACAGTGAGGAAGAGCTGGGCCTGCACAGCTCCCCGGTGCCACCTGCGTGGTGTGCATCGGGTCAGTGGCCACAGCTAAATCTCACTGTCCATCTGAGGAAGACAGGCCTACTGCGTACTGTTGAACACATTCATCAGGGTGAGGAGAACTGGAAGTAATTTAAGGGAGTGCAGAGATGATGCATTTGGCTGTGCGGAAGGTGGATGTGAGTCTTTGTGCTGTTGTACTAACTTGTTCACTGAACACTCTGGTCAGGCCAGTGAGTGTCCAGGGACTCCTCCCTGGGAAGAAGCCTGAAGCACCATCTGTGAGGTCTGGGAAGGAGAAGCTGGAATAGAAGGGAATAGCCCAAAAGTGGATTTGGGCTGTTCCTGGAAATCAGGAACCAGAGATTGAGGCAGACTGCAGAATCCTAAGAAGAAAAGAGACAGAGGAAATATGACTTCTTAATAGCTTCTGAACTACTGGAAAATTAGTATTTCATACTTGCTGACTTGACTGATGTTTTCAATCCTTTTGTAAGAACTGGAGTGTGAAAACAAGCAAACCAAATCAGGCAGGAGGTGCCTTGCTGCGTGTTAAAAGCAGGAGACGATTGTTACCAGTGCTTCTAATAACTAGACTTTCCATAAGCTGCTGTGATAGCAGGAGCTGCAGACAGTGATGTTTCAGGTTGCACTAACAGAAAAAAAGACCCCAAACTCACTACCTTCAGAACAGTGTCAGAAAGTCCTCTGATCTCACAGCTCTTAGTGTGAGTATATGGGTGCTAAAGGCTCAGAAGCAGAGTGCAAATAAAAGAAAATTCCTAAACATATTACTTGAAGTCCTACATTATGAGTCAGGCTCAGAACTTTTGATACCTGGGCTTCAGGGTTTGTTTGTTTGTTTTTGAATTCTGGAATATAGTACAAGAATTACATGGGGATGAAGGAACTTCTGAGTGCTTATGTGATAGTCTCTGCCATTTACTTCTACCTTCCCCAACTTGCAGTCGTAAAAGAGGAGACTGTTAAGACAGATCTTTTATTCTGTGATTTTATTCATTAAAGCATAGAAAATTATTTAACGATGTCAAGACCAATGTTAATAAGTCTTAAAAGAATAATTGCTTTCATCCTAAGAAGAAAAGAGCGCGTTTCCCCTGTGCTCAGCAGAAGAGCTTTATTAGGCAGGGGGTGGTATCACTGCAGTCCTAAAAAGAGATGTTCAGAGTAGAGCCAGTCCCTAAGAGCATTGGAAAGAGTTTGTGCCTCTCCGTCAGTCACAGCTAATTCAAGCTTTTGAATAGTTTATTTCCAATTCTGAAGGCAATTAGTGAAATTTTTAATTTTGAAGCTAAAAACATATGTCTTTGAACAACCTGGCTTCTCTTTCTTGCTCTAGTATAAAATAGAGAAAATGGTATTGCTGATCCAAAAGCTAAATCTCTCTGTTTGGCACAACGACCCTCTGGGACGTAACAGTTTCTTGGGAGAGATTGAAATAGACTTGGCCAGCTGGGACTGGAGCAACAGGAAGCTCAACTGGTACATGCTGAAGCCTCGGGTGAGTGCAACCCTGCTGCAGTCCTGCTTCCTAGCCCAACCACAAAGTCCTGGCTACTTGGACAGTGCTTGTCCTGCTGAGCCCCAACTGCCCCTAGGAAAAAAAACTGTGGACAGCTGCTTTGCAGTGCACTGCGGCAGTGAATTCCCTGCATGAAGGGAAGATTCCCCTGAGGTCTTTGAGGTGGACCCAAACAGTCTGAATTACACCCAGGGGAGTAAAACACCCCCCAAGCCGTTGCCATGCTAGTGCAGTATTTGCAGTGCTCTGAACACAGACCTTGGGTCTCATTTTGTGACCGCTCTCTGGGGATAATCAGATTCATTAATGTGATCTGACACTAATCAACAGAAACCCTGACATGACTCTACCTCTCTCTCCAGTTACTCAAAAATTATTCCTTAAAAAACAGACAGCAGAGTACTAGGTGATGCAATTGGACGTGACTTGAGAGGTAAATATTCAGGTGTCAGGTTTCATAAAGCCTTTACAGCACCTTGCGTAGTTCTGGGTTCTGAGGTCGGATCTGAGATCCCTTTTCAGAAAATGAAGGACATCTGGCTTTTGGGAATAAGATGTTTAGTTTTCTGAACACAAGCTGGACACATCTGGAAGGGCAATCTTGCTCTGAATCCTCAGGCTTTTGGTTCCGAGGGACAGGTTGAAAACAAAACCACAAAGTGCCTTGAGAATGGGCTGTCTCAGCCATGCAAGATTGGAGCTTATCTGTTTGTGCCCTTAAACTGAACTCAAAAACTACTTGCCCTGTGGTGTTAACACAAGCCCTTGTTTAGTTGGTCATAACTGTTTCTGTTTCAGAGTCTTTCTGCCATTAATGGTGTGGATCATCGAGGAGTGATGAATTTGTCTATTAAGTATGTCCCACCAGGAAGCCTAGGTAAAATATATTTCATAAATGAAGAGTAAGTGTTGCCTGTTTATAGGCATGCAACTTGCAATGCCTTTTCTCTCTGGCTAAAGACTAATCTCCTTAGAGCAACATCTTAGAGATCAGCAAAATGACACAACCACAGGTGCTCCATAGCACCATCTGCAGCCTGTATATGATTTGCAAAACTGAATTTTTTGGGGAGATGGGGGGAAAAGAGGAAGGGCTCAACAACCTTGACCCCAGCAGCTATTGCGATCACCACAGGCAAGGCTGTGATGTGAAGGCAGCAACATGCAGGCCCTGTTTCCTTGGGGCAGGCCTGGGCTTGTGTTTGCTCAGCAGTTCTTCTCCTTTGCTGCTTCAAAGCAGCACTGTCCTCTGCAGCTGCATGAGTGGAGGGCTTGCAGTAACAATCTGGCAACCAGGGAGAGGAGTGCAGAGCTCCCAAGGAAGCAAGTACACAGAGAGGCCATGTTTCTGCTTCCTCAGATCCCAGGGAGGAAGCCTGTCTTCTTGCTAGTGACTGTAAGAACAGGCATGAGAGTTTGTCGCTTCTAAATGGCAGGTCCCAAGAATCCCCCCTCTGGAGAAGTTCACATTTGGGTCAAAGACGTCAAGGACCTGCTGCAGTTGCGTCCTTCTGGAGTTGACTCCTTTGTGAAATGGTAAGTGCGTGAGCATGGGCTGGGCTTCATGTTGGCTCTGCCTCTCCAGGGAGAGGTCGGATGTACAAAACAGTGAGTTTTCTTCTCTTTTCTCAGGCTCACCTAGCAATGCTTCCGTACTGTAAAGCCTACATGTTGCCTTGTGTTGTGTAGGGATGGAGGATTGCCCTAATCATTCACTTGGGCCAAAATTAGGAAAGTACTTGCTGTGATAAAAGCTCTTGGTCAACTGATGTATGTGACTCACTAAGTGATTTTGCCTCAACAATATCTTACTGGAAGAAATGTGGGGGTGCTGTGCCTCAGCCCAGTGTGCTCATGTGAAATTGTGTATGTTACTTGTGTGCAAAGTTTGGGAATGTTTTCAGGATTCACTGGGATGGACATATGGGCAGTTAGAGGCAGCTTTGGTCTTCTCCAGCATTCAGTGTGTGGATGTTCTCTGCAGCCTGAGAGATAAGTTCTGCCTGGGTGAACGTGCTGCAAATATTCCAGAAAATTAAAAACCTTGTACCTTTCTTTCTGAAAACTCTCGCTTAAAAGCTGGATTATCTTTGCAAAAAAAGTATTTGTTCAAGAATTTTTGAACATTTCCCATTAAATCTACAGAGATTTCCTATGTTTTGAGACCCACTTCCTTATTTTACAACTGAAACAGGTGTAACCCCGTTTTGAATTTTGTAGGGACAATTCAAACAGTGATATTTTGTACTACATGCTCTATTATTTTCTCTTGTCAAAGCTACGTGCTTCCAGACACCAGTAAGAAGAGTTACCAGAAGACCCGAGTTATAAAAAGAGACACAAACCCTGTTTTCAATCACACTATTGTGTATGATGGATTTCACACAGAGGATCTAAAGGATGCTTGTGTTGAACTGACTGTGTGGGATCATGAAAAACTAACCAACCATTTCCTTGGAGGAATCAGGCTGGGCCTTGGGACAGGTAAACAATTTTCTTTATATTTTAAATGGGTGCTATTACCATATTGATGAGCCACATGATATAATGGTAAGTTGCAGAGCATCTGCAGTGCATGGAAAGTCTCAATATTTGGTGTTGGTTTTGCTATGTTTACCATGCATGTTGGTTTGGGATGAAGCAGACCCAGTACTGTCATGGCAACCCCCTGTTCCAGCAATTTCTGCCAGTATCAACTCCCAGATCTGACAAAACTCAACAATTTTAGTCTTAAAATTTTAGTCTTCGGTCCAGAAGATGATGGCCGAGAGCTTTATAGCTGTTAACCTTCCCAAAGAGGCTGTGTTACTCATTATTGTATTACTGCTTCTGAGTGAAGAGTGTTCAGGGAAGAAAATGACGACATTTAATGCCATGTGGGACAGCACCACCTGGTGACTCCATTCATGTCACTTCCTCCCTTAAAAGGTTTTCGTAGGCAGGCTAACTACTATTCGAAAAACAAGGCTAGATATGTGATCTGGTAACGAGCCAACACTGAGACTTCAGAAAATGAAAGTAAAACACAAATGGGAAAAAGGGATTTTATTTTTGGTGCTGAAAGACCTTGGCTGAGGTACCCTTTGCTTCACTGGGAGACTGTCTCCTGGAATTCATAGCATGAAGTTCCAGTTCAGAGGAGGACATAGACCTATGCTTAGCTTGAAGAGTTTAGTGAGGTTACTCACCCCTGAAGATGGGAAAATGTCTAGTATTTTTAAACCTCAGTTATAAAGATCAAGTGAGATCGAGAGAGATCACCATCTCTCATTGTCCAGCTGTCAGTCATGGAGGTTTGTCCTTGTCTAAATGTCTTATTGTCGCTTCCACAGTAGCCCATATCAAGGCTTTGAGAGATTGCGTGTTCAACTTTGTATTTTTGTAAGTGGGATATCTAAAGAACTCTTAAACTAGGTGTATTTATTATTAAGCCAAAGAAATGAAACACAATCAGATTTCAGAGGGTTGCGATAAAGGATTACTGTCCCTTCAGGGTATGTGGGAAAAGGCTGTAGTAGCTGGCAGGTCTCCCTTGCAGGTGCACTGAAGTTTGCTGGCTTTGCTTTTATGTTCTCCGTTTTCAGTCTGTAGCATGTCACCAGGAGTGTTGTGATGTGGCAACAGGAATAAGTTTATGAATCAGATATAAAAATACCAACCCCAAGATTAACTGTGAATCAAATTTAGACCTTTATCTAGTAGTAGACCCATGGAAAAAAATGGTCGAATAATCAAGTTGGAATTAAATGTGCACACTTTTACAATATTGTATGTTTGATTCCTAAATAAATGAAATGTAAAACAAGATAATTTGGACAGAACCCCCTCTCTGTCCACAACAAAATTTCTTAAGGGAAAAAGCAAGCCTTTTAGACCTTCTTTACCACTCTGAAAGAAGCAAGGAAGAGCTTGAGCCCAATATTACTTTTTCCTGGCAGACTGCAATTAAAATTCCTGTGATCTGAGGCTTTTCCAATAGACTGCACTCTGAACTCCCATGTAAAGTGAAGGTCCTTAGCAGAAGAACAAGAGGTGGTTAGGGTGCACCTTGCTGAGCAGCACTTAGCACCTTTTGGGCTGTGGCCCTGTCTACAGCAGTCATGTCCCTTTGAGTATTTTTGTATAAAAAGTAAACAACTCCCTGTGCTGCTCCCAACATTACTGTCTCCTTATTCTCCCTAAGGTCTGAGCTATGGCATCTCCGTGGACTGGATGGACTCCACGCAAGAGGAGGTGGCCTTTTGGCAGGAGATGATGTCAGCTGCCAATGAGTGGATCGATGGATTGCTGCCACTGCGCTCGCTGGCAGGGAGGAGAAAGCTGAAATAACCCCCATCTGTGCTCCGGAAAGGCTCAACCTGTTGGTTAGAATTAACTTCTTGCACAGAGGTGATGGAGACCATCTGTGAGACAGACAAGTGTCAGGTTAATTAGGAAACTGATGGACAGCACTTTGGTCGTGTTAAGTGCCGATTTGCCAACAGAGAACCTAGAAGATGCTAGACTGACACTATGCTTTATTTTGATCAAGAAGGAACTTTTTGTTTCCCTTTTTATTTAATCATTTATAATCAGTATCTTTGAATTCCATTAAGCTCTGGGAACACTGGCAGGGAAGAGCAGGTATATATATTTTTATTTTTTTACTGTTTCATGTGCCATTTTTTTCCCGTGCAGAGATGTAGCTGTACTAAAGCTGCAACATGGTATTATTCATACTCCCCTGTGAGTGGTACATTTTGTACTTGATGTAGGATTGCTCCAAGTCACCAGCCAGCACTGTCTGAGAATGGAAGCTTTCCATTTGTTACTGGTGATAATGCATCTGTAATGTGGGTAAAATTGAGATTCCAGGTGAATCTAAAGAAAGAAAGAACTATTTGAAGCAGAAAATGAAGCAATCTGAGGAAGATGACAATGAAAAGTTCAATGTATTAATTCCTTTTTGCTTTTCTATGAAAGAGAGAAGTTGTGGTCCTGTACCTAGTGGGATTTTGCAGCTAAGGGCTGTTTTCCTAGCTTTCTCACAGGCTTCCTCAGTGACCTCAGGCAAGTTCCTCAATTAAAGGGCAGTTTCAGTGCAATATAAACTAACACACTTACCTAAATGTAAAGTATGGTTACATTACTGATGTGCCAAACAGCACCTCTGAAATGCCTTGTGCGCAAAACATTTCACTATGAAAAAATGATGTAGGAAACAGTCTCATGTTACCCTGGCACAGAGGATCAGGAAGGGAAGGTCTAAGCTACGTGGAAACCCAGGAGATCATGGCAGAGGTAGCAGGGAGTGAATCATGCAAAGTGGAGCTGACAGAGCTACAAGGACTGGGGTTCTGTTGACCTTCACAGATCTTGTTGCCCTTCTGGTCTGCCCTTCACTTAGTGCTGGTCAGTTGGAGTTATCTTTTTTTGGCAGTAGCTTGCAAGCATTTCGCATCTGACAAGTTAACAGTGACAGAGTTGCATTATGAAATGTACCTCCGTAATTTCTTTAAATGTACATGTTGTGATTAAATAGAATGTTTTTCCTTAGTCATCCGCCCATCTCCTTATACCTATCTTTAGCTTGGTCTGAGTAACAAAGAAGCAAGCAAGCGAGGTGTTAGATGTTGTCATGTCAAAATGAACTTTTTTTTTCAGGGTAAGTGAAATATTGTGGAGCAACATTTTTGTAGCTGTCTTACCTTAAATTTTGGTTCTGTGAATATTTTGATATCTTTAATGTATTGATTTTATTTTTTATCCAAAATGCAGCATAAATCTTCCGCTTAGCAAAGATGGTTGTAAAAGAAATGAATGAAAACATGTATGATAAACATAACAAGACTTTCTTTGTGTGCGAAATGAAGACGTTTGGAAGATAATCAGCAGCTCTTGGAGAGGGAAAAATAAAGAAGAAATTTTTGTGATGGGGAAGAAAAGATTATTCTTGAATACGTACCAATTCTAGTACTAAAAGCACTAAAAGAACTGTCTGTAGAACAACAGAGTTAAATAATGACTAACCTATTACAAGACACAAAGTATATAGCTTGTCAACCCAAAGAGCACTTTGTATTGGCTCCAGTCTGGGATATTTTAGTCACCAAGGTTTGGTGATTTATTAACCCCATGGGATAATACTGCAAATCGGGATACTGAGCCTAAGGTGAGAGATTTTAATTAGCTTTAGTTTAGGTGCTGAACATGTGTATGTTTATACATATAACTTACCTCCTATGAGGAGCCCTGCTCATCCGAGTGGGTAGTTTGCTGTAATGAAGCTGCCGGCAGGACAGCTGCCCCAGGCCGCCAGGGCTCTCCCCAGCCTGCGGGACTTGGGCTGCAGCCCGTGACATGTGAGGAATCTCCGCAGGGTCGGTCGGATCTTGCCTTGGGAGGGTCCTACTCAGCTCCTCCTCAGGGCAAAACTGGAGTTCCTGCCTGCTCCTGCTCCTCACGTGCGGCTTTAGCACCTGGGACCGAGCTTTTGCCAAGCCTACTGTTGCAGTCAATGGAGCTGGGAACGTTTGTGTTAACGTTCCAGAAAATTAACATCTACTTTAGTTAGAGGTGCAAATAAAGGGAGGGAAGTGGGACCAGCAGGCCAGTTTCTTCCCTGAGTAGTTGCTTGTGTGGACTTGGCCAGAGACTTTGTGAACAGAGTATTCGTGCATTCAGATTCTGTTGAGGATTTTGGTTAATCTTTCAGGAGCTTGTTTACTTAAATTAAGCCCTGATTAACTTAAGAAGCTTTCTTTGGCATTTAATAGTTTATCAGAGTAAAAGATTACACTGCCAGCCCACATTCACATTTGTAACTGAGTTGCATTTGAGGTGATAAAACTTCAGATGCCATATGTGTCGCTTAATATGTAAAAGCACTTTATCAGAAAAAAAGAAAAAGGCACTTTATTGTCAATGCCATGAGGAGAGCTGGAAGAGCTTGTGGATACCGGGTGCCCGGCATGAGCATGGCACAACCAGGGGGGCCCGTAGGAGCTGTGTGTGGCCCTGATGGCAGCGGCAGCTGCTGGGCAGAGATCGCTGCCAACATCGACACAGCCCCAGGGCCAGTCTGGGCATTTATAGTGTGTGGTCTGTGCGCATTCAGAATGGTTCACATTACAACTATTGGAAACCATCAAAAATAGTTTAGAACTGTGACCAAAGAAAAGAAAGGATTGCTGACTCTTGAACAACATCCAATGGATGTCTCAGAGGAGACAGGAAAAGAAGTGACTGAATTAATTATCCATTACTAAATATTTGCTCAGCTCTATCCTTCACCAACACTGAAGGTGAAAAAAAAATTAAGTACTGTAGAATTTCAGGGAGAAAAGTACTAGAACTGCTAGCTAAATAAATCCATGTATTATTGCCATTTAATGAAATAAAATTGCTGTATTTTTGCAGGCTTGCTAAATTAACTGGAAAAAAATGTATCGAGTAAACCAATGTATGAATAAAACTGAATAAACAAACACACTTTGGTTCCTGATAACTAAGAGTGTGTGTATTCAGCACGGGGTTGCTTGGTTTTATTTGGCTGTTTTGTACTTTAGCATCTCTCATTGCCTAATACTTTTTTTCTTAACCTGCCCGCTTTGCATCCCCCAGGTGCCCTAGCTGCCTGCAGGTCCTGTTCCAGGGGCTGCCCCAGGGGAGCTGCGATGCTCGCGGGAGGTCGCCGTGGAGCTCACGTTGAAGCTGCTGCCAGGTGGGTGCTGCCACAGGTTGCTGTCAGCTCGTGGGAAAGCGCCTGCAGCAGAATCCCCTTCCTGGCAAGCGGCAAATGTCCTTCTCTAGGGGCTGCGACAGGAGTAGGCGCTTTCTGAAGCAGGCACATGCTTCCTTCCAAGCTGTAAGCTCGTATCGTGCAAGGGCTTGTCTCTGGGCTGTGGCAGTCCAGCCTCTAGTGTGCTGGAATCAGGTAGACCAGCCCTCCTCTAACATCACCTGGCTCTGAATACACTTCTGCTGGTCTCTTTTCAGATTTTGTTTTGCAAGGCTGCAGTTAGGATTTAGCAAATTACTGGACATCCTGTTTTACAAATGGAAAATATACAGCAACACAAGGCCACAGAGCCCTACCCCCTGCAAAACCCGCAAGCCCTCCACAGTTAGTCCTCAACAGGCACTGCAGCTTCTGATTAAAAAAAAGCTGGTGTTTCCTGGTGTAGGCTGGAGCAAAGACAAGTGCAAAGACAAGTGCCCTGTTACAGAGCTGTCCGTACTGCCACTAAACTCGATGCCACCAGTAGGAACTGAAATCAGAAGTCCCACACGTAGCAACCTGTAATGCCGTCCCGCTCACGGTTAACAGTCACAAGTAGCACTTGAGCTCTCGTGGAGCAGTCTGAGCTCCGGTCTCGGAGGGGAACCTGCTTTCTGGCAGCTCAGTTGGTAGCTCCCAACACCCACTCTGTAGGAAGAAAAGTGGCAATAAGCTCTTTTTCCTTTCCTCCTAGCTCTCCCACTCACCATTACTAATTTATCCTGATTGTGATGGCTGTTGTTTGCTCTAAGCAGATCCTGTTCCACTTCCTGGGAAGATGTGAATAGCTACAGCTGTAATAGTCCTAGTGGAGGGAATATTGCTCTTAGGAGCGTCTCCTTGTTGGCTCCAGAAAGAGCTTAAACACTTTTAGAGAGTTTAGAAGAGATATGTAGGTAACAAGTTCCTGTATTAATGTGAACACTACTCTAAAGCCAGCATCGCTCAGACATGACTCTATCTACAAGGCATGTGTCTGCCTTGCTGCCCCGATCTGAACACGGTGCGACACACAGGGGACAGGGACCGTTCTGCGGGGGGGCTGACCCGCGTGCTCGGAGCTGCCTTGGAGTGCTGGACACCCCTGCTCCATACGGACGGGTCACACTTTGGAGCGGGGGGGGCGTCAGACGCGTTTCCCCCGGACAGAGGCTGTCCTTGGCTGCCACTAAAGCCCGCCACGATGAAGGGTATCTGAGCCCAGCCAAGGGCCAGGGAGGGACAGAGGCAGCCCAAGTGTCTCCTGGCCCTGTGCCAGTCTGTGCTTTCCCAGCACCTCTGCCCTTGGAGGCTGTAGAGCTGTCACCTCGGCGCAGAGGAGCGCTAAATTACCCTCCCAGTGCCTGCTGTCAGCGGGGCTGTCAGCTCCTGAGCGTGCCGCGGTGCCCGTGGCTTCTGCTTGTCTGCATCGCCCTGACAAACTGCGGGCAGCATCTAAATAATCTACATTAATGCCTGCCCTCTGTGGCTGGGTTTCACAGTGGCATGCGCCAGCTAGCACTTTGTGTGCGCACTTCCCTCCCTGGCAATAGTGTCATCTGTCTGGGCGTCACGTCTCCCAGACATGCCTAATTTAACGGGGATTTTCTTTGGACCCCAGCTAATAAATCGCCTGCTCTGTGTGGTTAGCCAGCCGCGCTGTCCCGCTCGCCTCGCAGCAGTGTGGGGCCTGCACCCTGCGGTGGGTCGCTGCAGGTCCAGGGTGCACACGCGCAGGGTGCCGGCAGACAGCGCTCCCTCCATCTCATTTTCCCCCTCTTTCCCAGTTGCTGCCAATTAACAGCCTCGTCTTGCAGCTCGCGTTCTGTACACATGTCCGGGTATGAAAATACTACCCGCGGGTGGGATCCCATGTGTTTACCTGTGGGGAAGCTGCCCCGGCTGCTTCAGGAAAGCCACGGCTTTCCCTGGAGGCACCAAGGCAGTGGCTGGGCACCATCCCACCCTCCCGGCTACCACAGGGAGCTGCGTTGCCAGCAGCTCTGCTCTCCCTGTCCCCTAAAACTACCCCATAGCGCTCCAGGCAGAACCCCTGATTTCAGAGAGGCTTTGGAAGCCTTGCACCCGCTTCCCATCATGGAGAGAAGGGGAAGGGGGAACAGTGAGGGGGAAACAACAGTGAGGAGACACCACAGTTCTCTGTGGGCCTGGAGTACTCGGACATTGAGGTAAAGGCAGCAGCTCTGCACAGGGCCTCTCTGCAAACAGATCACTGGTTAGTGTGCCCATGTGGGTTTATGGGTCTCCTACTGTTCTCTANGCCAGATCACTGGTTAGTGTGCCCATAATGCGGGTTTATGGGTCTCCTACTGTTCTCTAGCTGCTTCGTTGGTCTATGCTCCAGGGCAGAACTGCATTCACTGTTTTATTTTCTTTAATAAACACCCTGCGTTTCAGACGGTGCTAGATGTAACCCCTGCAACTGCAGCCCCCAGGGCTAGGGATGCTGTAGGCGAGCAGGGCAGAGCCAGGTGAACGCTCCACGATGGGAGCACCGCGCTCAGCATCCCGGGCAGGACGCGCGGGATCCGCTCCCCGGGCAGCGGAGGCCGCGGCGCCCCGCCCCCGCCGCGGCGGCGCGTTCCGGGGGCGCCGCTCTTCGAGG
>VWPW01013329.1:545756-563666 GCA_013389825.1 Crypturellus undulatus
CGGGCATGGGCGGCGCGGGGCGGCGGCGGCGGCGCTGAGCGGGGCGGCGGCGGCAGCATGGAGGCCATCTGGCTCTACCAGTTCCGCCTCATCGTCATCGGCGACTCCACGGTGGGCAAGTCGTGCCTCATCCGGCGCTTCACCGAGGGCCGCTTCGCGCAGATCTCCGACCCCACCGTGGGCGTGGACTTCTTCTCGCGCCTCGTGGAGATCGAGCCGGGCAAGCGCATCAAGCTGCAGATCTGGGACACGGCCGGCCAGGAGCGGTTCCGGTGAGGGCGCGGCCTGCGCGGCGCCTGCGGCCCGGCCCGGCCCGGGGGGCTGCGGCGGGGCCCACGCGAGACAAAGAGGGGCCGGTGCCCGCGGCTGCCTCCGCCTCCCCGCGGGGCGCAGGGTGCCGGGAGAGGGGGTGCGGGCGGGCGACGAGTGGCCCCCATGGCGGGGACACCCCTGCTGCTGCGTGCGGTCGCTGCGGTTCCCGGCCTCCCGCTGCGTCGGGCCGGCCTGGCGTGTGCGCATGGGCTCGGGAAGCCTCCGTGTCCTGCTGGCGTGTTCATGCAGCGAGCAGAAGCCCCTGGCTGGCTGCGATTCCCTGCGGGGGGCCGCGGGGCGAGGGGGGCTGCCGCTCTCCGTGATGCTGCGGAGCCCGTCGGCTCCCGGGTCACGCGGGCGATGAGCGGTGACAAGGACAGGGCGGCCGGAGTGTGAGGGATGCTCAGATACACAGTGAGACGCCCTTGCTGAAGCACGGGCTTAAATTCGCCAGGTAAAGCAATAGCAGGAAAGTGAGGAAGCCCCATCACCCTTGTGGTGTATTGCACAGCAGGACTAGGTCAGACAAAAATCCCTTCTGTATTTCTTCCTTCCAAGGCACCATTAGCACGATGAGAAGTCGTGCCCATACAGATCAGTTTTACAGTGCCATAAACGTTATTAACTGCAGAAGCTCTTGGGCTTCTCTTGCATGTGTTTCCTTGGCAAAAGACAAAATACAGTGAGTTATTACTTAAATAAGCTGAAGCCCCTCAGGCTCACGCGCACAGGCAAGAGGCACGGCTGCTCTGCAGCACCCTGCAACTTTTTTTGTCGTAGCTCAGAGAGTCTCTCGGGAGAGGCCCTTTTTGTCAGCGCTCCCTATTTGGAGGCCTGCGTTTCCCATCTGCTCTGCAGCAGTTTCACAGCTGCCTCACGAGTAAGGAAGCGGTGTCAGGAGTCCTGAGACACCTTGCTGGCATCCTCTAGTTTGAGCTGTGCTGTTTTACTCTTCCTGACCCCTGTTGTGAGCTCTCTCACTCTGCATAAAAGAGAGGCAATTTTCTTGCGGTCAAGCTTAAATTATAGTTAAGCATGTACTTGTTTTGCTAGATTAAATACGTGCTCTTTTCGAACAGATTTGAGGCTGTTTTGGAGTGGTAGGTGAACAGGGTCCAATTTTTCCTGGATCTGGCAAGTTTTCGTGCCCTGGTTGCTCTACTTGCATGTCTCAAACGTGATGTTGTGTAACGCTAAGCAGAGCAGGAGCCAGCGCAGCCTGCACGTGTGGAGCTGTGGCCGCTGCCTCCCTGAGAGCCTCCCAGGCTGCAGGGGAGGACTCCAAGGAGCAGCACAGGAGCCCCAGCTCAAGAGCTCCCCCTCCGCCAGCGAGTACCTACCAGAGCAAAGGAGAGTTCCCTGAAGGAGGCAAAAGCTTTGCTAAAACTTGCTCAGAATTGGTGTGAGCCGCTGCGCTGCTCGGCTTGCATAACCAGCACTTTCATAGGTGCAACTTGTGCAGACTGTAGCGGTGCACGCGTGGCGGCAGGGAGGGAGCTGAGAGGGGGTACCGGTCGGGCAAAGGCGGTGGGCAGCGAAGGACAGCGTGTGCAGTCTGTGGAAAAGCCTTTCAGAAAAGGCACCGAGACCTTCACCTAGTTTTACCTCAGCGCAGCGCTCAGCTCAGATCCTGGCGTGTATTTCAGAAGTACCTGAGGCATCACTTGTGCTGGCAAGAGGAGCCAGGCTGATGCACAGGGGAGAAGCAGAAACTCCTGTGGCAGTGTGGCGTGAACGCAAGCACCGATATTTGTTTGCAGCGGGTGCAGTAGCAAAAGGCAGATCTAATTCCCTCGGTGCCAAGTGTGCAGAGTTACTGTTGTCCCTGAGCCAGAGAGCTGGGAGAGGAGGAGCTCCATCCATATGCACAGAGCGCATCTCTTGTCCCTCTCCTGGCCTTCCTCAAGGTTTGCCTGTGGGTTTGCCTCCATCTGCACGCTCTTTGAGAAGGCGAAAGTTGAGAACTTCAGTTACTACTTTTTGAGGCAGTTTCTCCAGATACACAAAAACTGCGAGACTGATTAACCCCTAACAAGTCTTGCATGAGCAGAGTATTGGTCCCAAGGTAGAAATGGTGCAGTGCTTACATTTCCAAGCAGGGCCCCAGTATAAAATCCTCCAGAGACTGAAATCAATCAGTGCTTCTGGATTTAGAACTAATCCATGACTTTGCACGAAGCAGGACTGCAATTTTGCAGCTTTTGGCTTTTCCAAACATAGAAGGCCCTGAACTCTGCTGAGGCTGCCTTCCTCTGCAGACCCGGCTCTCTCAGATCATTTCATTTGCTCTTTTGGATTTAAAAATTGTATTTAAATTAATTGTATTTAAAAATCTGCCCTTGCACAGAAGATTTTACCCAATTCCTATCCAGAAGATGCCTTGTAGAAGATGCTGTCCAAGTCCCAACCAATGGCTTGGGGGATTTTGCTTGATGTTTTCAATGTTTGGCAGGAAGATGATCAGCAGTAACACAAATACCCCGTAGAAGCTGTTGCCTCATTTGGCTGTTAGGCGGGCGCTAGGCCCAGCTTTGCCTGCATGTTCTTGAGCGGTGAGGCTGGCTGTTCTCACTGTGGCTACGGACGGGGGTAGTGGGAGCATCGCAGGGAGTGGGCAGATGGAGCTGTGGGCAGGTGCTGGGGGAGCCGACAACTCCAGGCTCTGCCTTCCAACTTTGTAATCTCCCTCTTTGCCTTTTACAGGTACCTCTCCAATAGAACGTGCTTGGGGCCAGAGGAAAAAAAGCTTTTATTTTTGTTACAGTGCTTCTAAACCAATGGGTTTGTCAAGATGGTCAAAGCATTTACATGGGAAGGGCTGCATAGTCTTAACAGTAAAGGGTCTATAGAAATCCATACTAGAAAAAAATGAGACCAAAAATGATGGGGCACTAAGAGAGGGATTTTGAACAGAGCAGTAATAAACCCAGTTTATTACTTGGGACAGTTACCCAAGGCAGAGACACCATTGCCTGAAATCTCTAATTCAAAATTATCCATCTTTCTTACTAAAAGAGAAGTTATACAGAGCACAAACAGAAGCAGTAAGACATTACTGAATGAAATTCTGTCACTTGTATTCTACAGGGTGTGCTGTAACTGCAACATTTGGATTAAGAAAAAAAATAATTCAAAACAAGCAGGCAAAAATATGCAAAGTTCACTCTGCACTTTCTCCCAAATAGTTGTAACTCAGACTTCTCCTGTGGCTCCCTCTTTTCTAGGTCCATCACCAGAGCCTACTACAGGAACTCGGTTGGCGGCCTCCTCCTGTTTGACATTACAAACCGCAGGTCCTTCCAGAACGTCCATGAGTGGCTGGAGGAGACAAAAGTGCACGTGCAGCCCTACCAGATTGTCTTTGTTTTGGTAGGTCACAAGTGCGACCTCGACACCCAGCGGCAGGTCACGCGGCACGAGGCTGAGAAACTGGCTGCTGCATATGGTATGAAGTACATTGAGACCTCAGCTCGGGATGCCATTAATGTGGAGAAGGCCTTCACTGATCTGACTCGAGATATATATGAGCTTGTTAAAAGGGGGGACATTTCAATCCAGGAGGGATGGGAAGGGGTGAAGAGTGGGTTTGTCCCAAATGTAGTGCACTCTTCGGAAGAAGTGGTGAAATCAGATAGGCGATGCTTGTGCTGATCTCCTCTAGTGAGAAAAGTGGTGATGAACTCTACTAACCACCTGTATTCTATTAAGTGAACTCAGTGTGACAGAAGGGAGAGTAACCCTCCCATTGTGAACAGCCTCCCACGTTGCTTTGGACACCAGGAGAACAGATCCAGGGAAGAAATGTTCTGTTCCAAATAACATTTCAGAACTGGGAGCGACAAACCCAACTGAGCATGAGTGAGAGGGTGCATGTGTATGTTGTAAGGAGCCAGGAAGCAGAAAGGAGGGGGAGCAAGAGCGAGTATGCGTGCAAGCAGCTCCCCATGAGGCAGCACACGCCAGGGACCTGCACCATGTCCTCTTTTAAGTAAAGCTATAGTTCCATGCTGTCTAGTGAGGCCACAGTGAAGGTAGTTTAGTAGCATGACGCACTGGCAGAGAGCAAGAAAGAAAGAGGACAGCTTGGTTTGTGGCAGCTGTTTTTTTTTTTTTTTTTTTTTTTTATTACCAAGAAGATTTAACGGCAGCAGAAATATTTCCTCATAAGGCCAGTGCCACGGAGAGTTTACTGAAAGGGTATAAAAGGGTATACATACTTAAGAATTTTCTTTTTTATGTTCTTGAACCTAGTTCGATATACTCAAGATTATTATGAGGGATTTAAAGGGGAAAATAATAGCTAGTTAATTGGTAATTAAAATTTAAATTACTCCCCCCCCCGCAATTGCATTTTCCTTGCTGTGCTGAACTGGGATTCTAAGCGGCAGCTGCTGCTCCAGTAATTATTTGGTGACTATTTAAGTATTAACTGTCTAGATGAATAACTTTTGAAAATATCCAGAGTTCAGGGCTAGCCAGCAAAGTTAAGTGATCAGGAGCACGAAGCCAGAAGCATGTCCTCATAATCTGCAGCTAAAGGCTAGGGTGTTGCAGCCAGGAGTTCTGTCTTGCCATCTGTGTGTCACTGACCCTCTCAGGTGTCTACCAGCCAAGGCCCCAAGGACAAATGGAAAGGAGAGGGGGAAAAAAAACTTGTAAAGCTTAACTCAGGGGCACCAGCCATCGTCAAAGGTGAGATTTGCTTTTAAAGATGTTAAATAGCATGGAAGGCAGCAACTTCCATCACTGCATTCTGCTGTTAAAAGTGTCATTTTCTTTCTTGACATCGGTGGAAGAAGAGATCTAGAACGGGGAAGGAGGAGCCCAGAACAGAAGTGGCTGAGCGGGTGAGAAGAAAAGCCATGAGAGACACAATAAGAGGAAAATTTGTTTTCCTCTTTTTTTTTTTTTTTTGACAAGGAAGATCTCTTTCAGGTTGGTCATCATGGGTGGGTAGCTGAGTTTCAAAGGCTCTGCAGAGATGCCACTTTCTGGGCACACCATTCACCACCTGAGCTTTGCTTCTGCTTAGCTTTCACTTAAGCTTTTGAAGTGCATCAGGGTGACCCTGCTCTGGAACAAACCTGGGAAGTTTTACCTGTGGAACAAACAAACCCAGGACAGTGATATTCAGTTGCGCTTGCAAGCTATCACCCCAGCCTGCTTAGGGGGAGGGAGTAGGTGAACCCCAAGAAGGATCTGGTGCTCAGTTTCAGGCCTTTGAGTAGGTAAGAGTGCAATCCTTGCTTCTGTAAGCTACATCGTCCAAGAAAGTGTGGGTTTTCCTGCTTGCTGGGCTGTCCGATTCTCTGTGTTCCCATGGTTTGCAGCACCTGCATGGATCTTTTTGGACAAGAACTGGGGTTTCCATATTGGAGTTGTTAAAGCAAATAAGGAAAAAAAAAGGTTTTGTTTTCTATTTTCTGGAAATAGTCTCAGTTTCTGGACTGTATGGGCATGCTGCGGAGTTGTACCTGCTGGGAGGGCATTGGTAGCAAAGGAGAGCCAGGAAGGAGTGGCAACAGTCCAGCAAATTTTGGGAAGCTTGTCACCACCAAGCACCTGTTGTTAAGTCTGAAACTGGCCATAAACCCATTGAAAAACTCTATACTGACGCCCATCAAATTCCAGGCAGAATTAGTGGTGATTGGGTTGAGTGTCCTCAAGATACAAAAAAAAAAAAATCTTTTTACAAAAAAATCTCTTTCTAGGTAAGCAAAGCTGGAGAAGATTGATGCAGCGAGAGCCACGAGCGCTTGGCTACCTTGGGCTCTCTGCCTGCACCTTCTGCTGCTGCCAGCGGAGAGCACAAGGTCTCTTCGAATCAGGACCATTAGTCTTGTTTTGACTAATGCAAGGACAAGCAGGTAGAAAAGAGCCAGTTCCTTTACTCCTTGAATGAAAGGTAGGCAAACAAACAACCACTTCAACCTCTCAGGGTGCAGCTCCGCTCAGGAGGTGTCTCTTGGATTGCCCAGCTGAAGGCAGATGCTGGCCTAAAGGCTGAGCTTGAGTGATACATTAAAGACAGTAAAACTTCTGGATCTAGCAGCGTTTTAGCAATACCAACATTTCATAAGCCTGGCCAGGGGTGGGGGGAGGAGAGAGGGGGAGCCCAGCTTCTATCCTACGTGCTATAAAGACTACCAATACTTTGTTCAATGAGTTTGGGACATTCCCCATTTCCTGCTCCCAGAGAGAAGTTCCAGAACGCTTAAATGAGTAAGTGCATCCAGGCCTTAAGAATAAATCTTGAATTTATAATACAAGTATCGTAATTCTAAACTGGAACAGTGCAGAAGAAAATGTATGCAGTTTTAACTACTTAGATGTAATAAATCGTTATATTAAATGATAGATAAATCATTATATACATCTTTTTCTAACTCCTTGCATTTTCTAGACAGCTTATTTAAAAAATACAGGAAATGTAGATTCATCTGTACAAAATTTTGGATTTTTTTTTAAGATGAAGAACTTACAGGCTATGCTAAGAATTCTTTTCTAACAACTGGTTTTAATGCTTTGACTTCTATTGCAAGAGGGATTTAGGGAAGTCAGAAGGTGACACCTTTCACAAGATAAAGGTTCTTTTACTCTAGGACAAAAAAAAAAGATAAAAAGATAAAAAAGCTAACTTTGTGGTTTTTACCGCACATTAAAAACAGTCTGCATGTTAGATGACTGAAATTGCTCAGAACCTCCAGAGTACAACTATACTATACGCCTTTCCTTGCTTTCTGTTATGCACTGTAATGAAATGTGAAAATAATGCTGTATTTAGCTGTATGTGATTGAAAATATGCTTGTATTTCGCATAATGGTTACTGTGTGATTGATTGTAAAGAAACTTTGGTGTTTTTTTCCCCCTCTCCCCATTCTTTATCAGTAGCCCCTAGTACCTGTACTACAGCAACCTTAACATGGCCTAGCTCAACAATAAACAGCAGATGCTCTTTGCAACAGTATCCGCTGTAGCTTTTTCCTGGAAAGGCTCCCTGGTCAGCGCTTCAACCCCAGATGCCTTTCTCACAGTGTCACAGGAGCAGCGCAGCTTCTGCACTGACTTCTTGTTCTTACAGTCATGAAGATTGAAGTGTGAAGACAGATCAACACTGGACAGAGATCCACCATCTGCAGGCTGGTGCTTATATTTTTCTTTCTTGGTATACAGGCTTGGATAATTATAGAATTGCCATCTCTCCCCACTTTCTCCCCTCACCCCCGCCGCTTCAAACCCAGGTACCTTTTGAACCTACTGGCCAATTCCAGCCCTGCTGCTCCTGCTCTAACACAAAGCATTAGGTCACTGGTAATTGTGGGCAGCACTTTGGCCTGCACATAGGTGCTTAACTCATCATTTCATTGTGCACAACAAAGAGAGGCAATCTCTGCCTTAGGACGAGCCAGAGCAAGGGGGAGAGCAGGCTTTAGCCTGTTGGGAATCTCTTTAATCCAAACAAAAGGGCAAGAGAGACCAGGACACGTCTGCAGCTGCCTTTCCCTTCATTGCTGGTTCTGTTAAAGTGAAGGAAGAAGCTGCAGTGTGGGTAGTCCCAGCTTCAGCCTAGTAGAGCTTGTGCAGATGCGTGTTGCCTAACAATACATTAGCTGCTAGATGCATTCATGTTTGCTCTGCTGAAATCAGACACACTGCAGCAAACAGGATCATCCTGCAGAAGAGGTACGGAAGAGCCGAACCCAAGCAAAACCTAAGTGAATTCACAGGAGAGAGACACTTCCCTTAGGGCCAAGTCTTCGCAGCAGGCACTAAGGTGCCCTGTCTTCTCCTGACCCCTTTGTACTAAGGCCACAATCCAGGACATAGAATTGCCAATTCCGAATGAAACTGCCAGAGTAGATGAAAGGGGGAAAACATTGTTACGCAATAACAAGCGAGTAATTTTCGTCTGAAAGCTTTGAGAAATGGTCTATGCAACAGCAGATTGGCTAAAAATCCTGGGGAAAGAAAGGATATAAATCCAGAGCCTCTGGCACGCTCAGGAGCACAGGCTGCTGCATCTTGCTGGTGGTAGTCACCTGGGGTCACTTCCAGTGAGTGGCCGCTGGGGTAGGCTTCATGATGAAGATGCCATCCATATGAATTACTTGTTTTCTTCCTCAGTCTTTCCTGCTCTTGAATTCAGTTGGAAATATCACAGATCCATCCTTCCCTTTAACAATCTTCCAAGTACTTACTTGTCACCCGTGTTAAGAATTTAACCATTACTTGCATTCCTTCAGCTCTGTCAGGTCAGTCTGTATTCAGAAATCCAGATGTGTTGACTCCCATCTGTTTCACTCAAGCCTGTGTTCTGCAGATACACTTTTCAGGCTGTTACTTCAACCACGTTTCTTCATCCTCTGCTAGCGTTTAGGCAGAAAAACATTATGCAAGATTGTGTGTAAGGTTTGAGTCTTCCCCTCTCCAAAAAAAAACAAGGATTCACAAAAAGAGGCCATTTGTCACAACTATGTAGTTGTACTATTTTAATATCATGAAATAAAAGTACAAAAACTTTACAGGTATATTGTTTATTACATGAAGATTGAACAGTTAACATCTGCATTTATTCTCTAGCGAAACCTGCATTCTCAGTCACAGAGTGTGTATACTAGCCACTGACATCACCACTGAGCATTTTGTTTTAGAAAGAAACTGCAGAGGTAAAAGGCAACAATCTCACAAGGCTTCAAAATAACCCAAGAAGTACTTCAGTAGACCATCCATATTTAATACAGGTTTCACCACCTAGGAGGCTGAGTGTTAAGACATTTGAACTGGACATCTGCCTAAGGGATTGTACATGGGGTTCTTGTTTACAGGCTACCAGCATTTTCGTGTCCTCGGTCAACACATTTGCAAAAATAAGCAGTGTGTGCACATGTATGAAGAAGACCGGGGTGAGATCACCTGCAGTCTCCACACAGCTTCTGCTGTTCGCTCCATTCACCACCCTTCTCCAAAGACAAGTCACAGACTGTGGCAGGTAAAAGTGCTGAGAGTTCAGTAACAGACAGGTAACTAACCAGTGATTATGAAAATCAAGTTTATCCCAAGTGGATAGATATCCAGGAATGCTCGTAGGTTTATGCTGCCAAAGAAGTAACTGAGTGAAACAAAATCCAAGAGCTCACGGTACTTGTTCTGTTTTCTACGACATTAGCTGCATCTTCCCAGCCCCAGGTGACTGCACCTTCACCAACTGCACGTCACAGAGATGAAAGAGTAAAATCTTACACTACGTTAACCTGCTCAAGTGTCGGGCCCATTTAATCCTTTCATCTTGCATTTTCAAACTTTCAGGTAGAAATTTACTTGTGACAGACTGGTCTCATCAAAATGCTATGTCCTTGGCTAGACTGTGCGGTGTCTTTCCAAATAATTTGTAATTCATGAGGCATGCATGAAACCAAATTTTGAGTTTACAAATAAATAAAATGGTGCTCACCATCTTTTTTTTTTAATTTATTTTACCATTTGCTGAAATGATTAAAGTAACTCAGTCCCTTAGGAATGAACTTTGGGGGTGTTTAAATAAAAAATATTTGGAAATTGAAACCACATTTAAAATTGTCAAAACTATGCTTTATTTTTGGAAGGGTCTTCCTTGTTTCTTCTCTTTACATCCCAATTATAAACTCTAGCCATATCTGAAGGTACAGAATTAAGGAAACAGGGAGAAAGAAATAAAGGACAAGTTATCAGTTGGCTGCCCATAACTCATTTCACTTGCACATGACAGCCAATATAGACACCAATTAACGAAAGAGCTGTTTTGGTGCAAAACCTTCACACTGGAATGCTAATATTTCTTATTGTTAATACTTGTAGCATCTATATTTAACACTACTACGATACTATCCCCCCCCTCCAAAAAAAAAATTAGCTTTACTTACCATTGTGCTCTTGCCTTCGGTCAGCTTGTCTATCAGGCACATGTGCCTATTTCAGGCATTCACCCTGCATCACTACGTATCTTAAATATCAACATTAAAAAACAGGGCTTTCCTGTACTGAATTATCTAATGCTTCTGTTCAAAGCTGTCCTCCTTACTACTAAAAATAGTTTTAAAAAAAAAAGAAAGAAAAAAAGAAAAACTCAAATCCTGGAGGGGGTCCATGACACTACAAAGAAGTCAGCAACGTTCCTTGCAGGTGGCTGCAGCCGTGCAGGGGCCGGGGGCTCCGGCACCGCCAGCAGCCCAGGGGCAGGACGGGCACCCCCGCGGCCAGGGCACCGCTCCAGACCCTCGAGGCCTTCAGCACTGGGACCCAACTGCTGCCACAACTTGGCCCTATGAAACCTGCTATCCTCACCCAGGCCCTGGAAACACCATATCCAGTTTCACTGCTGAAAACTTTCCTGGAGCACTGCAGAATTTTAACTACACTGGTTTAAGATAAGAACACATCTGAAAATTAATTAATTTACTAACCCATAGGTTACCCAGCACATCTACCTCCCCTGCAAATAAAAACAAACCAAAAAGAATACAAAAAAGGATACTGACTTCTGTAGTGGTAAACTGGTCTCTAAGAAAATCCAGGTCTTCCTCTAAAGAATCAAGGTTTTTCGTGGCTGTTGACAAGTTCTTCTCTAACAGGGCCTGAGCTTCATCAATGTCATATTCAAGCATCACATTGGCCTAAAGAAAAGAAATATTTTTCAGCTTTAAAAAAAAAAGGCTTTTACTCTTGCATTACAAGAAATAAGCTCTAGCGGGAGTATTGCAGCCTGTTTCTAACTCCTCACATTACCAGAAGCTTGCCCTGTTGCGCCTAGACTGCAAGATCCAGGAAGAGCAAAGCCCGAACTCCCCCGAGACCTCCACAACTTGAGTAAGTGAGAGACAAAACCCTCAAGGGACATGAAAAATAGTTCTCATCGCTGAGCAACAAGGGGTTCTGCTCCCTGCGGGCTGCCTTGTGCCTTGGGCGCATCAGCGCCTCATCTTCCATCTTCAAAAACCTCCCAACATCTCTTAGCAGTTAAGTGATTTTTAAAACAATTTTTGCCGCATTCAAGTTTAACCTTAGAAACTCCCTACGTGGGACACTTGCAAACAGCCTAATGCCATTAGTTCAAAAAGTCATTAATAAAAAGTTCTTGCAGGTATTCAAAACTAGAGGATGTGTGAGAACCCTATCCCATCTCACAGTGGCTTTTATCTCCGTATCTTCATTTCCACAAGCAGCTACCGTGTGAAGAGAGAAACAAGCAGGACAGGGTCAAGCTGCACCCATGAAGTCGTGCCCTGCTCAGGGCCTGTGCTCCGAGCAGAGCCTCGTGCTGTCCTTACTGAACCAGGCACCAGTGCAGGGATGCTGAGCAGAGCTGCAGCCTGTTCTGTTTTCCCATTGTAGGTAACTGGAGACTGTAGTTTCCCCGATAGAATGAAAACACACGGTCCAACTCAGAGAGACCTTTGGCCTCAAGGAGCAAAAAAGGCAGAAGGCCAAAGAACACTTAAATATTAAAAACCGCTATTTTGTGTCAGCTTTTCTGTGTAAGCCAGCAGGAGCACGAACTGTCCCAACTCGCTGTGGTGAATCAAACCTGCAGTGATGCCAGGAAGTCAGGCAGGAAATTCTGCAGCCAGATTCTTGGAAGCAGCCAGAATCAGACAGAAATCTCCACTTATGACAGGACAAAAAGTGGGAGAGGAGTTTGGAAGCAACTGCCTAATTGGATGGCATCTACTGCTGCATTTAACAACACTGCTTTTGTCTTAGCTGGAGTTTTGTTTGGCAGCCAACTGCATGGGAACACTGGGGATTTAGAAGTCTCAAAATGAACACTGGTTATCTCTATAGATAAGGAAGTCTCCAAAGAGGGACTATCCCAACCTGATACCACTTGGGAACGTAGAAAGCTGAGTTTTGAGCTGTGATCCTACCAATCTTTAGTAATAACTCTACATACTGGTAAGAGAGAAAGAAAAAAAAATGCTATGAGGAAGAAAAAGCATAGCTTCCCAAAACATACATGAAAAGGACAGGAAGATGTTAAATACAAACAACAGCTACAGAAACAGGAAGCTAGATGCCAAAGCAACTTGTGTTGGACATATACCCATCCCGAGGAACAGTGAATAGTAATTCAAACCAAAATGTGATAATAAAAAATATATTTATAAGTATCTTTTTTGAGAAAAAAAATCCAGAGAAGTTACCATGTTCTAAAAGTTGTACAGTTGTAGTCTATATAGCAACTGAATAAAGTAGTAGATGAAACCTCTGCGAACACCTGGAAGTTGTGTGTTCAGTTTGCACCGCTGCCCGAACGCAGCTCCACTACACACGGAACAGCCAGTGTCCTCCACGGGTACAGGAACAGCAGCAACGGGGGGCTTTAGAACCCATAAGATACTAACAACAGTAGCAGAAAGTGCTGCATTTTACTTACCCCCAACCACAAACAAACTTTGTCTGTAGGAGGAACTGAAGCTTTGCAATACAGATTATCTGCCAATAAAAATCTGGTTTCCATTGGATTTGTGGATTCCTAAAGACAAATGATACAACTTAAAATTATCATTTTCACTGTAATCTTATGCCAGAGACATCAAAATCACAGTAAAGAGCACACTTCTCTGCTTTTTGTCATTGATATTAAATTCTGTGTAACTATACATAATTTACTTCAATATACAAATTAGAATCAAACGACTAAGGCATTTTAAAAATACATATTTAAAAACAATATAGAAATTCTATAAAGACTAGAGGCTAAATCCAAGCTTAGTTGCAATCTATACACTTTTAAATGTGAAGTTTCCATTACAAACATTATGTTTTTTTTTGAACTAGCTTTCAAAAAGTACTACATACCTTTAAAACAATTCTGTTATTTTTAAAGGCATATTAAGTGTGCTCTCCAAAACATTTCTTGCAAAGTGTTCTGTTAGGGTGGAAAGGCAGTTAGCTTTACTCATACTCTTTAGATATTCAAAATAGTTTACCTTTTTCTTCTGCATGTGTTTTAAAATTTCTAATGTCTGTTTAATTTCAGGAATCTGACTTTTTAGCCTGTGAATTAACAACAGTCATAATTTATTATTTTACACAGACACAAATGTCCTAAACAAGTGATCAGCTTTATTATATAAACCAACCTCCATTTTAAAACTTGAAATTCTAGCAGTTTTTCAGACTTAAAAATAGAATTTTTAAAGATATTATGACATAGTATATAATAGTATGTAAAAACATCTCTTCTACAGCCTCACCTGCTTCTTATCATGCTGAAACTCAACAATCTTCTGTCTTTAGCAAAGAAGCAGTACAATTTTTACAGCTTTAAAAAGTTAACAAACGTTTGTTAACAATAACTTATGTCTGTTTGCCAAAATGCACATTTCTGCATATTTTTTATGTCAACAGAGCAGTGAGAAACCACAGAAGAAATAGGGACAAAAATTACATCAGATTAAACCAAGTGTCCTTCCTCTGAGGGGCACAAAACGCACTACCGGGCAGTTTGCCGCTGTGGGATTTAGCGGTATCCAACACGAAACCTCCAGATCCGGGTCCCTTGCAGCGGCCTGGCGGGGACATTCATGTCCTCAGCAGCCTCCTGGGCACCCAGGCTCGCACAGCTGCCTCCAAGGCCACGAGGTACAAATTACAAGGGATTCTTCCCCATGCAAAGGAACTTAATCTCAAATAAAAATGTTATTCGGAGCTTTGATTTGGGGTTCAAAAAGAAAATACATTTCTTACCTAGCTTCAGATGAGCACTGAAGCTAGCGACAAGACATGAGCCAAAAATTACAGGCTTGATACAAAAGCCATTTGTCAAATTATATTCTTATTTACACTGGGCTGAAAAAATAAGAGAATAAAACTTTTTGGCCTTAATGACTAAGGATCAATTTAGCAACACTGCAAACCTTTGCAAAGAATCCTCAGCAAGGGAAGAGAAGGCTTTGTGACTTTCTGAAAGTATTGTGAGTATTAGTTCTTCTAATAATACTTTTCTGGATATTTAAATAAGCCAAATCCTATTTTTAAAATAGAACAATATTTCCCTATAAAAAGTTACAACCTACCTCCTTTTCTTTTGAGCAAGATTAAGTTCCATAAATTTATATTTCTGATACTGCTCGTCCAACTTCTTAAGGACTACATCTGCTGTCTCATTTCCAGGCTGTTTCATAAAGGAATCTACATCTTCCTTTATGGGGAGAAAAAAAGGACATCAAAGTTAGAAAAGTTTGAGAAATTCCAGATGCAGTCATGTTATTATCTTAAGGAAACTAAGCCAGAGACTTTATATGTAAATGAACATTTTTTGTCTGAAGTACCAAAGCATTTTGTTTCTTTTCTTAGGTAGCCTTTATTTTGAAAAACTGACAAAGAGAACCAAGAAACAGATGGAAGGAATGTTTCCTATCCACACTTGCACGTGGAGTGGTTTCACCTCTGGGCAGTGTTAAATGGCATCTAAAAACGGATATCCTCGGGCCAAGACCAAACTTCAGTTTCCTATATGTAAAGGCGGGATAAAAGTTCTTTTTAGTTAATGAGATTAGAAGTTATTTAGGGTAAAACTAAAGAAATAAAAAGAATCTTGGCCTGATCAATCAATATTACAGGAAAATGATGCCGTTTGCCCAGGGCAGCTTCACACTTGGGACGTTTGTCTTCGTGAGCCCCTTGTGCAGTCAGCTAAGGCAACCCCAACCTCTGAAGGGCAATTCCAGCCGGTCGGGCGCCCCAGGGGAGCCGCGGCCAAAGTGGAAGCCCTGAGCAGGGGCACACGAGTCCCTGCGCTGGCAGCGTTCACCTCTCCCACAACTCAGGACTGCTGCTCTAGTCGCCGCACTAATTCTTTTGCTGGTCACCCGGACAAGGCTTCTTGCCTGCTGAACACCTCCAAGCTTTTGAGATTTAAGACTATGAAAGTGCTTTGAATTCTGATGCCGTAATCGTATAAACCCAGACAAAAGCCAATCACAGAGCTATTCCGTTTATCTCTTTATTCCTACATGTTCCCATTCCAGTTTTGCACAAAGAAAAGACTATAGTATGTTAGTAAAATAAATACATTTAAACGTATACATGCTTTGCCTTATAATTTATGACTCAATCTCCCTTGGCGAGGAGAAACCTTGCGAAACCACCAAGGTGGCAGGAAGTCTCGTGGCTTCCTCTACAACAAGGCGGCCGCGAGGTGGGAACGGGAGCTGCGCAGCAGGCCCCGCGGCAGCCACGGGTGCTGCAGAACTCGGGCAGCACGGACGGAGCGCCCAGGGATGCCCCGAGCTACCAGCGCCACCAAAACAAGAGCCGCTCCTGCCTCTCGGTGGAGCCGTCGGGAAGCCTTAGCTGGAAAAGGAAGGTTGGGTTCAGTGCTGTAAAAGCAAAGTCACAGAGTGCTCTGAACGGAGACTCCCTCTCGTGGATGCTCCTCCGCTTGCAGACATCAGCCAGAGAAGGCAAAGGCAGCAGGTACCAGGTGGGCAAGAGCTCCCTGCACGCAAAGGACATACTCAGAGAGGGAGCACGAGTGCCCCCACCACAGGGGACGGGCAGACAGATCTCGACAGAGAAAAAGGTTGAGATCCTTCCTGGACAGGAGCGACTCCAGGTCCTCCATATCCGGGTGCTCCTCTCCTCAGGACCCCAAGGAAACCCTTGGCTCAGCACCCACCACTGCTGCCGAGTGGCAAAGCCACACTGCGGTCCTGCTAGGACCTCCCAAATGCTGCCTTTTTAGGGGGAAAATTCACCGGCCAAACGCTGTTCTTTGTCCCTGCAAGGGCAATGCAGACTTCACAGAAGCCACAAAGTCTGCTCAGAGGCATGAAGCTCTGCAGAGAGCCCCTGCCCCGCGGTGTCGGCCGCAGAGGCTGCTCCGGCAGCAGGCTGCGCGCAGGGACACACACAAGAGCCAGGCTGCTCCTCTGGAAGCGCCTAGAGCAGAGCTCCACGGACAACGGAGCCGAGAGCCCGGGGCGCTCTGAGTCAGGGCTCACCGCCACTTCAAACCTGGAGCGGCACAAGAACCCGGAGGCCGCCAGTAGCCTGAGCAGAACCTGCGAACGGCAGCTGCCACGACCTCTTTGAACAGCATCTGCTGAATCAAGATACTTTGAGAAAACCTCTCTAAAGACACAACTCCCGGGGAGGATACCCACGCAGCACGCCATGGGGGAAAAACACAGCAACGCACGACTTTCTCTAAGCACTTTAACATACAATTTCTTTTAAAATCTTCCACTACTTACAAAACAAACAAACAAACAAACAAAAAAAACCCCAAAAAAACACTCTCAGACAATAACAGCTTCACATTCTAGAGTACAGTAGCAGGGAAAATTTCTTAGCGTGTGCTTATTTTGAATAAAAATGAAGTCTACCTCAACATGCACAACCACCTAAGCCCAGCACAATGCTACCAGGTGCTCTAAGGCCAGATCCCTTTCTCTAAGCACTTTAACATACAATTTCTTTTAAAATCTTCCACTACTTACAAAACAAACAAACAAACAAACAAAAAAAACCCCAAAAAAACACTCTCAGACAATAACAGCTTCACATTCTAGAGTACAGTAGCAGGGAAAATTTCTTAGCGTGTGCTTATTTTGAATAAAAATGAAGTCTACCTCAACATGCACAACCACCTAAGCCCAGCACAATGCTACCAGGTGCTCTAAGGCCAGATCCAGGCTGTCTCCTGCAGACGCATTCTCTCTGCAACCAAAACACAGTAAGCTGCTTCCACGGCTCTTGAATACAGAGAGGGTGAGAACAGAGGCAGGGCGCTAACCGCTGCCCAGGACTCCCAGCCACGCGGCACCGCCTGTGAGGAACACGGACAACTCGGATTCGAGGACGGTTGCCGCTGCTAGCAGGAAGATGCTGGCGAGTCTCAGGGATGCCCTGTGAATCCTAAGGAAAGGCAGGATCCGGGTGCACTGGGAGCACGCGCCAGGTATCCATTTGCTGGGGCTCTAGAGCGGCGCTTGCTGAGCAATGACACGGCACAAGTCACACCGGCTTTGCTCTTGGCAAGAGCTGCCAACCTGCCCCGACCAGCAGTCTGGGCAAAGACAGCAGGAAGGGTCTGGCCAACGTGGGATTTTAAAGGTGAAGAGCGCCTCACGAGTACAGCAGCAAGGCAAAGACCCAGGGCTGGCCCCAGTGGATGAAACCCCGGCGCCTTGGTGCGCTCGGGGCGCCCAGCGGCCCCGCAGCACTTCAGTGCTCAAACCCTCCTCCTCTGAACCCGTCCCCACGCGTGAAGCGCAGGGGAGGGCGTCACGCTCAGGGTGCCTGACGCAGCGCTCGGCCGTGGGAGGAAACACCCTCTGCCCCGCGGGGGATCCTGTCCTAGGGATCACACGGAATAAAGCAGCAATCAGGACGCGCATGAGCTCTGAGCAAATCAAAACCATTCTAACATTAGGTCTGTGCGTAAACTGATTATTTTTTCTCAACTAAAGACTAGAATAAGTAGGTGATGCTTAAGCCAACTTATAACCTGCCGTATCACCCACAGACGCAGCCCAGCCCGTTTCCAGAAAACAAACAAAGAAGCCGACCCCCACGCCGCTCCTCAGGGCGCCGGCGGGGCCGCGGCCGCCCCG